>OX463862.1:13285591-13883272 GCA_949825065.1 Odontocerum albicorne
TACCAGTGCACAAGTGCAAAAGGTGCACATTGACTGTTGAAAGTTTTTCTAAAAAGAAATACTCCAATTAACAAGAGCTATAAAACCAGAAGACCGTTTTTATTGAACACATGTAACCTTATGCATCAGACAACAAGTGTCCATTGACCTTAATTGGTCATATTAATTACCTTGCTCTTCATTATGGTGGCATATCTCCAACGAACGTTCATGACGTTTGACACAGATGCCATGAAAACAGAGGAACGAGGTGATGCGGGCAACCGTATTACCCTAGAGGCCCTTTGAGGCCATGAGATAGACACCACTTTCAGATACTTAACACGGTATATATTTTCAAGTATTGACCTACAAAACTCTATCCACAGACTACAGTAATACATCGCTTAATGAATCTATTGATCTACAAAACTCTATCCACAGACTACAGTAATACATCGCTTAATGAATATATTGATCTACAAAACTTTATCCACAGACTACAGTAATACATCGCTTAATGAATCTATTGATCTACAAAACTTTATTCACAGACTACAGTAACACATCGCTTAATGAATCTATTGATCTACAAAACTTTATTCACAGACCACAGTAATACATCGCTTAATGAATCTATTGATCTACAAAACTTTATTCACAGACCACAGTAATACATCGCTTAATAAATCTATTGATCTACAAAACTTTATTCACAGACTACAGTAACACATCGCTTAATGAATCTATTGATCTACAAAACTTTATTCATAGACTACAGTAATACATCGCTTAACGAAGCTATCTTCAGATTAAATTAAAATTTGAAACTTTCCCGCAGGAAGACGAACTACAAAGAAATTTTTGTGCTGACACATTCGGGTTTAGGTGAAGTGTATTGTACGTGTATAGTATATTGTTTATAGTTAAGGCATTAACATTATGAATGTTTAAAGACATTGTCATTTGTTTTATCAAACACTGTTCATTCCACTTTTTGTAACGGTATAACTCTACCGGTTTTAAGGCTTTCACCTCATCATCATGGGAGCACAAACAAGACTTCATTCTGTTCGAACTGGTACCGAGATACACACTTCTAACGGTCAACATTCGGGTTGGAGATTGTGGGTGTGGATTCTATATAGAAAGACAGGAAGATCATTTGAAAAGAGATTCCGTGAACACAAATCCGCCTTAACAAATCCTCTAATTTATTCTAAAATGGCTAATCATTGTCACCGTGAAAATCATACATTATCTATCGATGATACCAAATTCTTACATATCAGTAGTAACGGACAGAATAAAGGCCCCAGAAATGTTTTCAATGCATCGGGGTGAACATCTGGCAAACACATATTCCCAGAATCTCGCCACTGCTCACTGAAGTTGTCTCCTGCCTCCCTCTACCTTCAATCCTCGATCCGAATGTTTACCTTTAGAAGTGTATATGTCGGTACCAGTTGGAACAGAATTCAGTATTGTTTGTGCTCCCTGATGATGAGGTGAAAGCGTTGACACCGGTAGGGGTAAACCGTTACATAAAGTGGAATAAACAGTGTTTGATAAAATTAATTACTATGTATATAGTGTTTACATCGAATAATGAAACCATACTCGAACTATATTAAAAAATAACTTGCACCCGAAACCCCGAGTCGGAAGACAGATGTTTTAACCGACTAACCCACCGATATATTGGTTACAATTCTCAATAACGATAAATATAAAAGTGAATCGATTGACAGGTTTGCCACGTTTGTCGCGTCAAAGATAAAAGTCAAGTCATAAACACCATATTTGGAAGCATGGCATTTAGGAAGCAGGCCATTCGGTAGACTGAGTCGGCGCTTCCTGGATATAATACGTTGGCTGACCTGGAAAGAGAAAACGGGAGGGACTGAAGACCTCCGTGGTATAGTACTCTAATTGATAAGACCCCTGTCACCCGGCCCGGGAATTGCGAGTTCAATTTCCGTTGGTACTTATTTTTTTTTTACGAAACGGTTCCAGTCTGATTTACTCTCAGAGATCTTCATCATCTTTCTGAATGGTAGGAAGACATTGACACATAGCAATGATCCCGTCAGGTTGTGCTTTATACAATGAAATAGTAATATTATATAATACTGTTGGGATGGAAAATTTGATGGATCTTCAGAAGGGCTTTATCGAAGAGGTTAGGGTTCATGTGGAGCTGTAAGGTTATTTATTTATTTAACACTTTTATTGCAATACAATCTGGCGGGCTTATTGCCAGGCGGCAATCTCTTCCAACCAACCAGACAAAAGTAAATGAAGCAAGTTACGTGGTCGCATAAATCATTCAAATGACTATCCATCGCCACGAAATCCATAAACATATACGTGAGAACATGCCCACTAACCCCACAAAGACGGACAATCACCCGAACATTATTTTTCATATAAAGTGAGATATCATCAATCAAAAGGAAAGGAAAGGATGGTGGAAAGGAAAGGAAAAGAAAAATCAGGAATGAAACACGTTATTTTACTGACTAGAAATTGAGAGTTTTTTCAGTAGCTTCTTAAAGCATGCCAAGGACGGAGCGAGTCTTATATTGGTTTGTAACTGATTCCAGAGTCTCACTGCATGGACAGTAAAGGACGACGTAAAGAAAGAGGAGCGGTGAACTGGAAAGGCCAATAAACAATGTCTGTTTGAGCGTAGCGCTAATCCATGATTGGAAAGACGGTGAAAATTTTCGGCGAGATAAGAGGGTGCGGCGGGACAGTTAAGGATATTATACAATAGAGACAGTATTGAGGGTAACGCAAATAATAATAGCAAAAAGACACATTTTTTTGATAAAATAAATCAAACACTTATTTTTTATTCACCACTGTTTTATTTAAGTTCACTACCGGTTTCAAAGAGCACCGTCTTCCTCGTCAGTTGAAGTTGAACTAAATTATGTCTAAAATATATTCACCTGACGAGGAAGACGATGGTTATTGAAGCAGGTAGTTAACTCAAATAAACCTATAGAGGATATGGTTGTAAAGGCGAAATTGCGGTGGACCGGGCATGTGATACGCATGGGCGATGACATACTCCCAAAACGCGTCTTGTGCGGGAAAATGGTGGGCAAGCGAAGAGTTGGTGGGCAGAGGAAGCGCTATAATGATAGTCTGCGAGAGTCGCTTACTATGTGCGGGGCGCCTGAGGACTGGGAGCAGGTGGCTCGGGACCGTGAGGGGTGGAGAGCCGTATATTCTCGGGCTGACGGCGTCTCAGCGGCTAGACGTGTGAGAAAGTCTGCGCGCTGCGAACATGCGTCAACATAGCCAGGCGGCTCAGCAGGGTCCATATATGTATGTCTGTGGCATTTGCGGGAGGGAGTGCGCATCCAGGATCGGACTGTTCTCTCACAGAAGATCACACGATCGACGTGGGAGAACGGTTCAGGACTGACGTTGGAGTAGCGAGAGGATCCGCGACTGCGAGGCCCGGCAATGATAACTCAAATAAAACAGTGGTGAATACAAAATAAAACATGCAAAGTGAAACAAAAGTCTTTTTTTAAGATTCAAGAAATAATTACAATAGTCTAGACGAAATATATCATACGAATTAATATGTTTTTATTTCCCTTTTTGGATGACATCGACATACAAATTTGCACTCTCTAATATTATAGAAGCCTGAAAAAATAGTATAAACTATTCGTCTATCGAAAAAGAGTTTACGATCAAGAGACACCAATAAATTAACGATCAAGAGACACCAAGAAGTTTGATACAATATTTTAAAACCTCATGACCCACCCCTATCAAGAGGGTGGCATCTTATACTAATAAAATAAATAAAAAGGTTTTTTTAATAAGTAATATAAACACCTTGAAATATAATAAAAGATAACCTTATACAGGGCCTTAATAAAAAAAATTTAAAAAAATCTTAAATAAAACACAATTTGCTTTGATTTCAAAAAACTTTTTATTGGTCATTGAAGTATAATATATGCCATTTAAACACAAAAAACAATATCCGCCAAATGTCCACCTCATGCAGCTCTACAGATGTCCAATCTTTTGTCAAAATTTTCGATGACATTTTGGCATAATTGCGGTTCTAACTCACAAATAACGCTAATAATTTCGTCCTCCAGCTCAGGAATTGATTGGGGGTCATTGTTATAGACTTGGGTGTTCACGTAACCCCGAGAAAATAGTCCAACGGTGTCAGATAACATGGTCTTTGTGGCCAATTAACATCACCGTTTCCGGAGATTACAATAGATACAATAATTCTCAATTTGAACGCGTTGTTATATTGTATACGACTCCATTTTTATAAATGCAATACATTAAACTTCTCAAATGTCACAAGACCCAGGCAACTTCGCAACGCCATCTGTGTTTTATCCAAGAATTTAAAAAACCGCTCAATTTTAAAGACCCTATACATAGCTTATATAAAATTAAAACAAGGTTACTTTGTTTTATAACACTTTGATGCCATTTGAGACACCAAGAAATTGGATGTAAGCTTTTGAAACCTCATGACTGATAACAAATCTCCATCAAGAAAGTTGGTTTATTATAACTGTTTCAAACGCGTTAGAAAGAAACGTTATACTTTCACATTATTAAAAATCTAGAAGGGCGCTCTAACAAATCAAATAATGGGCTTTGGAAATAAAGGATCCAATCATACGAACAAATAACAAAGAGAGGGTGAGAATTGTATGGAAGCGTGGGTCTTGCGTCCGCACTCCAACTGGGGGCTTTTAAAAGCTTACAAAACACTACAGAGGGATGGATTGGGGTGGTTTTAGGCCAAAGGTCCAGAAACACTAAGTACAATCTGAAAGTATCTGAAAAATCTTGCTTTATTTTGCTTACTAAAAAAATAACTGTTAGCAATCACGCTAAGTAAAGTGACGCCCTAAGTTCTATTTCTGGCGGATTCACTTCTAGACTGGATTTAAGCTTAGAACATTTAACATTTAAATTTATATTTTTATGTAACTTATCAAAAAATTTCATAGCAATACAATAAATAGCGCAATATAGACGACTCCGCCTAGCGAAATACTGTAGCAAATTAGACCAGCCGATCGCCTTGAAAGCTTGATCTCCTTGCCATCGAAACTTTGGTTTCATCTGTCAAGACTTACTGATGCAGCAGCTTTCCGCAGAATGGCTGACAATCATACTGGAACACGATAGATAGCCTATTGTTATTGTATTGTAACACTATTTTACAATACAATAACATTAGGCTGTCTATCGCGTTTTTCTTCGTCTGTGAAAAAATGTGGAAGAAAAAAAAACAAGTTCGAATGTACTCGTATTATTATTTTTAAGTTCGTAAAATTTAATAATCGGTCAATTTTACTAATTTCCCAGTTAAAATAGTCGAATTTAAAATAAAATTGTTTATATTTAGATCCCAAGTTTATCGCTTGTGGGGGATGAGAACGGTGGTAGGCTCAACGGGGCGGAAGGGGGAGTAGGCACTTGTGGAATGCCTATAATAGCACGTACGCCAATCTTTTCTGTGACACTTCTGACCTACAAAATCAAACACTATATTTACAAGGAATATAATCATTAAACGAAACACAAAAACGGACCAAAATAAAGGTGGTTATTTTTTTAAGAAACACCACCTTTAGTTAATGAACAATACGTACAAAATAAACGTTTCTTTAAATTCATTCCGAAGAAAAAAAATGTAATTTATTTCATCAAACAATGTTTATTCCACTTTTTTGTAACGGTATATATAACCTTACCGGTTTCAAGGCTTTTACCTCATCTTCAGGGGAGCACAAACAAGACTAAATTCTGTTCGAACTGGCACCGATATACACGCTTCAACGGTTTGAGACATTCAAGTTGGGGGCTGAGGGGTGAGGGAAGCATGGGACGATCTCGGCCAGCAGCGGAGAGATTCTGGGAATATACTCGTACGTATTTACCAGATGTTCGGATCGATGTACTGACTTAGAATTTTCTAGGGCCTCTAATCTGTCCACTTTATTTTCGTTACTACTTCTCCCTGGCTCCATCCCAACTCATTGTCTGCGAAGACTGTTGGGGTCAGCTCTCCTCATCCTCAGGTTGTATGCTCTTCTGTCCCGGACTACGTCCCCCAGGCCGTGCCTCTGCATCAGGTTATCTTTTTGCACCACCCGTGAATTCTTTGGTCTTCCTCTGGTTGTTATTCGAGGAAGATCCATGGAGATTGCCTGGTTCACAATGTGATCGGGTGCTCTGCGTCCAACGTGCCCATACCATCTCAATCCAACGTGCCCATACTACTGATATGTAAGAATTTGGCATCATCGATAGAAAATGTATGGTTTTCACGGTGACAATGATTAGCCATTTCAGAATAAATTAGAGGATTTGTTAAGGCGGATTTGTGTTCACGAAATCTATCTTCCTGTCTTTCCTATATAGAAATGATCACAGTCAGCACATAAAAGTTTATACACACCACTGTTGCTAAGTATTCTATTTTTGCCTTTCCCATTAAATAAGAGTTAACGGAGGTTAAAATAGTGTAAAATTTATGTGAATTTATATGAATATTTTTGGTTATTTCGTATATGTTTATAAAAAAAAAATCTTTTACACCTAGGCAGAATTATTTTGGCGTTTCGCAGAAATGCCCAAAGATTTACTTTTTTCAATTTATTATGTGATAAAGATGTTTTTGTCCTTTTTAAAATAATAATACCTCACCTTTTCATTTGGGATTTACCATTCTTTTCGTTTTCAAAAGAGCCTACCCTCATAATTGTTTTAAGGACACAAACATAAAATAAAATAACTCGAGGCATTATCAATTTTACACCACGTGTAAAAGGGGTAGGGAAAGCAAACGAAATATTATGTTAGAACCCAAATCTTTATTACAAAGTGCCTTCGAAATATTCTCATATTTTATTTAACAGGGGATAGTGGAAAATTTTGAAAGCCTGAAAATGGTTGTTTGCCTAGCAATTTTTACTTGTTTGTATAAAGGATGTGAAAGCTTGTTAAATTTAATTTTAACAAAATACATAATCACTTAACGCTTTTTATTAAATAAACTTTACGTATAAAATATTTTATCTACCGTGGATATACATTTACTGATTTAGTAAATATAATACTTGTATAAATAATTAAGTGTTTGTGAATGAAGAGAAATTGTTGGAAAAAATGTCAAGGTTCTCACGGCCTACATCTTTCTATTTGAATAATTCCATAGTGTAGACGGGAGGGAGGTGAAATAGTTCCATAGTGTAGACGGGAGGTGAAATAATTCCATAGTGTAGACGGGAGGTGGAATAATTCAATAGTGTAAACGGGAGGTGAAATAAATCGAATCTTATTTATTTAACACTTTTATTGCAAATACAAACTGGCGAGATTATTGCCAGGCGGCAATCTCTTCCAGCCAACCAAACAAAAGTAAATGAAGCAAGTTACATGGTCGCATAAATCATTCAAAAATCTATCCATCCCCACGAAATCCATAAACACAAACGTGAGCACATGCCCACGAACCCCACAAAGACGGACAATCATCCAAACATTATTTTTCATATAAATTGAGATATCATCAATCAAAAGGAAAGGAAGGGATGGTGGAGAGGGGAGGAAAAGAAAAATCAGGAATAAACACGTTATTTTACTGACTAGAAATTAAGAGTTTTTTCAGTCGCTTATTAAAGCATGCCAAGGACGGAGCGGGTCTTATATTGGTTTGTAACTGATTTCAGAGTCTCACTGCATGGACAGTAAAGGACGACGTAAAAAAAGAGGAGCGGTGAACTGGAAAGGCCAATAGACAATCTCTGTTTGAGCGTAGCGCTAATACAATATATGGAGAACATAAAACATTCTTCCTCGGTAATTCAGCCAACAGGAGGATCCTCCTAAACTCTGACAGTGTTGAACTAAACGTGTCTACATCCGAGTCAGCTATCGCGTTATACCCTCGGTACATTCTTACTACTGGGTTATAGAAGCCGCCGATGTTACTTCTAAACGTAGCTACGCTGAACAAATCAGGTATTCTAAGAAAACGAAAGGAATCACTTAAATCAATATGTTACAGGGTCGCAGGTGAAGTTGGGCAATGTTTATTATATCTACTTTGAAGGGATAGGACACTTTTAGAATAAGAAATACGAAATTCATAAATGATAAATATTAAACAGTACCCAAGAAAAAAAAATGGGAAAGGGCGCCTAAACACAATGAAACCGTCTGCTACCATATTCTTCAGTGTCGCCATTAATGTAATGTATTGCATAACCCTGGGATACGCACGAGGAATTTAGGGTCCTGTCTGACTAATGCGAGATGGTTATCACTGGGAACGGGATAATTTCACGGAGAAATATCGGGCGTTTCCGCTACCCGGAGCAGAAATGTGGCCTTCGAGGATAACAGCATTATTAAGGAAAACCCAACTATTCAAACTGGGCCCTGCAGGTACCTACATATTAGGTCTCCTCTCATCAGGGGACGATAATATTATTTGAGAAGTTTAAGACCACAGGCAATAGATTACACAGGATATTGTTTGAGTGATAGCATTATTATCATGTTTTATATGTAAAATACAGACAAGTGTATTTTATTAATGTATTTATTGAACATTTTATGGCAAAAACAATCTGGCGGGATTTTTACCAGGCGACAATCTCTTCCTACCAACCAGACAAAAGTTAATGAAGCAAGTTACATGGTCGCGAAAAACATTCAAATGACTACCCATCACCTCGAAATCCATGAACATATATACATACGTGAGCACACGCCCATAGATTTGCAGACGATATCGTTATATTCTCACAAAATCCGAATGATCTCCAGCACCAACTGCAAGAATTGGCAGAGGTCAGTAAAGGAGTTGGTTTAAAAATGAATATTTCAAAAACCAAATATATGATGAACGGCTTTGCTACCCCAAAACCGGTAAACGTAGATGGAAAGCCGCTAGAACTTGTCCAGGAATATGTGTATCCGGGCCAACTTATTATTTCCTTTGTAGGTGGCATATCGGAGGAAATAGCACGAAGGACAAAACTAGCGTGGAGCTCATTTGGACGTTTGAACAACATCTTCAAAAGTGATCCTGAAGTTTTACAACCAGTGCATCCTTCCAGTATTTACGTATGGCTGCGAGACATGGACGCTCACAGTAAAAAACACACAAAAGCTCCAGACCGCACAAAGGGGCATGGAGAGATGCATGTTGGGATATACTAAAAGAGACCGTAAACGAAACACCTGGATTCGCAATATAACAAAGGTAGAAGACGTTATAAAGGTGTGCAAAAGAATGAAGTGGCAATGGACCGGACACGTAGCCAGAATGTCAGACTCCCGATGGACATCCGAAATAATCCAATGGTACCCAAGAGGCATAAAGAGGCCCAGAAGAAGACCGAAGGTACGCTGGATGGATGAAATCAGGAAGCATGGCAGCATCACATGGCATCAACGAGCAAAGGACCGAACTATTAGGAGTCAGCTTGGGGAGACCTTCATCCAGCAGTGGATCGACCCTGATTGACAACGATGATGATGATGATGACACGCCCATAAACGCCACAACGACGAACAATCACCCGAACATTCCTTTTCATATAAAATGAGATATCATCATAGGAAAAGGAAAGAAAAATCAGAAATGAACACGTTGTATTACTGACTAGAAATTAAGAGTTTTTTCAGTCGCTTCTTAAAGCATATCAAGGACGGAGCGAATCTAGCATTGGTTTGCAACTGGTTCCAGAGTCTCACTGCATGGACAGTGTGTACAAGTGTACCTCTAGACATAAATAATGAAATTGTTGAGCGAGTCCAACAATATTAATGGGACCAGTCACAAGAGATCAAATAATAGAGATGGCAGGAAGCTATTTCTTTGAAATCCAGAATCTCATCTGCAACAAGGATTTTAATCTCGAATTACGAATGCAAATTTTGTGTTGCTATATATTTTCTGTATTTGTCTATGGTGTTGAAGAATGGACACTTAATAATATCACCACGAATAAACTAGAAACTTTTGAAATGAAGTGATATCGAAGAATGCTGAAAATAATTATGAATAACGTATTAATATCTTCCAAAAAAAACTTACAATTAGCGATACATATAATCTTTCAAAATATAATGCGTGAAAATGTCAATTTATAGTAAAACACGGCAGTTAAAAAAAATATCAAATTATAAAGAATGTTGATATTTATTTAACTCAATTATCGACTTTTAAACAACCTCGGGATCAAGAAGCAACCCTGATGCACTCCATTATTCAATACGATAAGTAAACATGCGATAAATTGATAAGTTTAATGAATTGTTTTTAATGAAAAAAAAATCCAATTCGAAGAAACACACATCGTTATCTAAAAACGATATAAACAAAAACAATAAAATACATTTATTATAATGAAAATGTTATCGCCCATTCTAAGAAAACTTCGTGGTACAGAAAACTTTGTTATCCAACTGGATGAATAAAACGAAAGTCATTTTATTCAGTACGTATTTCGTATTGTGGAAGGGAAGTGTCACTGATAGGTTCCTAAACCATGGCAACGCTTTTGAAATAACTCGAATAATTCGACTGTGACGGCCTCCGTGGCCTAGTTGTTAACACGCCTGTCTCCCGACCCGGAGGTTGCAGGTTCAAATCCCGCTGGAACCCAGGCAGAGGAAAACCAAAGAAAATAGGTTGGATCAAACATAAATTATGTTTTTAACCCTTCCTGTCCTATGATGTGTAACTAGTACACATTGCTTCTAAAAACTTTAATATCTCTACAAATATAATAAATACTGGGTTCAGATTTTAGGTATTCCTCCGTAATACATTTACGCATTGAATGAAAAAATAATATTAATAATAATTAGCACTTATCGGCCACATCATAGATATTTTGTGAAAATCGGGAATAAATACACCAATACAATCAAAAGTGTGCTAGTGTGTGACGTAGGTATATTCATTCTAATAAAACGCTATGGGTGAGGAAGCGACGCTATTCACGCCTCACTCTCACTCTACTTCGGTATATGGAAACGCAAGAAATAGAATCTCAGTTCGCATCAGATATTTTTTCATATCTTGCACATCACATCAGATATTTTTTCCTGCTTCAACAAAAACACCATCCAGTGAGAAGACAGACGATGCCTCAACAAAAATAAAAAAGTCAACCACCCATAAAGAAAACGAAGGATCTTCAAGACTCTAGTGAAAACGTCATCCTATCCAATCGATAAGCACTCCATCACTCGTTTATCTAAGATTCCATTATCTATGATCCATAGACGAAATAAACATTGTACACTGTATTGCCAGTACGAAAAAAACATCAAAGTAACTTTTCTATTGAATTTAATGAAATCATATGTAGGTTATTCTATCAAATATTTATTTTAAGATAAAACTAGGCACATAATATGCACATGTATATAGCATATATAATTTAATTAATATTTGAGTTCTCTCGTGCGTTTAAATATATAATTTTATTTGATGTTTTTTTGTTGTAAATTAACCCTCTTTCTAAATATTGTGGAATGAGAATTCTAAATCAAAATGTAAATACGAGCAGTTACGAGTATCGTATTTTACTCGAACTTGATTTACTTAAATAATTATATTCAGAAGTTTGATATGGCCTACGAATTGATATTTTTACATATTTGTAGGCCATTTCAGAATTCACAAATACGGTGAGGCCGCAGCACGGCTATGGGCGGACCTTATATTACAATCTATTTCACGATATTTGTATTAGTCGATAACAGTATATAATAATATATCGTTATTTTAATTTATTTATTGCAACAGGCATATTATTATTGCGCAATAGTTAATAAATGAATGCTGTTTATTACTCGTTATCGTTTGTTTTCTAGAGCAATATTTCAATTAGATCGTTCTTTGTCTGCCCCAAAGTGGTATGTGCAGCTTCAGAAAGCACTTGAAAACTGCGGATATGTAGGTACATTTTGTATTTACCATATCGACAATACTCTGTGTCACAATGCTCTGAATATATTTTGTTCATTATTGTCACACATCTTGTAGTGTCTAAGTTTGTATTGCTCTATATAAAGGGCTAACCATGTATACTTGTGTCCCGCATTTAATAAACTTAACTTTTTTTAGGATGAGTTAACAAAATTTAAGGGATGTTTTCTAACAGAAGATCGAGATGGAAGAGCAGCTCAAGATTGACGTTGTAGTGGAGTGGTGAGGAGCGATCGCCATCCAGCAGCAACGACGATCAAAATGTATCATTATATAAAGGTAACATTAAAAAAAGATCATGTCCATCGGATACAAAAATGAGTTGATAAAGCAGATTTCTTCTTATCGATGGTGATGATAGCCGTTTAACATTTTCATTTTAATAAAAAAAAGCACATAAATCATTTTAAAATCATAATAAAAAACCAGTATTTTTTTCAAAAAGAATCTTGTCCAGGATTTAAACCAATCAAAAAAGATCATGTCCGAATTGACCAATCATAGATTTCCGGTTGTATCTACTTCATACCAGTTCACCAGCAACTGTCAGTTTTGAATCGTACGTGCAGTGTAATGTTAATAACATTATCCAGCTTTACTACCTACATATATTCATAGTTTTATAGTAATATTTCTTTTTATTTTGTAACATTTTACTCATTTTATTTGGTTAAAATTTAAATAAATTACTCTACATAATTATTTTTTTATTATTTGATGTAAAATATTTTTGAAATCGAACAAAACACATCATGCCTCAGACCTGTTCAATCAAAAAAGATTAAATTCAATTGTTAACTCAAAAAGGATCATGTCCATATTTTAAACTAGAATAACTATTTTAATTATTATGATTCGATTTTAAACAACAAATCAAGTCACCTTAAGGGATTTTAAGGATTTCAGATATTTATACAATTAATTATTATGTCGTATATTTTTAATGCAAACAGTTTTTTTGCGATTTCCCAACATTCTGATTTGGTGGACATGTTATTTTTTTAATATTACCTCCTCATATATGAACAATACAAACATACACTACACTCCACCTCAAGATCAATATGTTACAATCACAAATCGGAAGATCTACAAACGTTTATATAGTACGTAGTTCGTCTACCTTGGTAAATTCTCTGCGATATTCTTACCAAATATGTTTTTTTTTTAAACATATACAGATACGGGGAAGTTCCCAATCTAATAGCCACAGCCACCATCTTTCTATCCTTACACTCAATTTGTTTGTTTTTTTTAATATTTTTAATATGTCAATAATAGTGGGTTCGATTCCCAAGTTAAGGCGTCCTTGAGGAGAGTCTTCTCTCTAAACGGCGCTCTATACATTATTACTTAATCATTATTATTGATGCACTTTAGAAATGCCCCTTAAAAAGCTTAAATGGGGCGCGTCTCTGTTATTCGTACGGTTGTCTGCATTTCTTACACTCACAAAGGATCAACTCAAAAAAGGATGAACTCAAAAAAAACAATTAAATAAACTTATTAGTTTTTAAATACCTCGGAAGTATCCTAGTGGAAGACCTCGGCCCAGAAACCGAAGTAAAGTGCAGAATTGAATCGACTCGTGCGACTTGTAATAAAATAAGAAGCGTATTCTGCGATAATAATCTAAACTTGAAACTTCGACAACGGTTAGTCAAATGCTACGTTTGGTCAGTGTCATTGCATGGAGTGGAATCGTGGACCCTCAAAGTAAGTAGTATGAACCGACTGGAAGCATTCGAAATGTGGATACATCGGATAATGTTACCGATACCCTGGACGGATATGGTCAGCAACACGAGGGTTCTTCAAAGAGACAAAGTTGATAGAGAGTTGCTGACTAATATTAAAATCCGAAAGGTGTCCTACTTGGGGCATGTACTTAGAAGAGCAAAGTACAAATTACTGCACCTGATCATCCAAGGCAAAATAGAAGGCCGAAGGTGTTGGCAGGAGGCAAATCTCCTGGCTCCGCAATATACGTGATTGGACGCAATATACGTGATAAGGGGCGTTGGAGATCTTTTTCGGGCTGCCGGGGACAAATATGTCTACTCTCAAGTGATATTCAACGTTGGGGGGACCTGACATGACACTGGGAAGAAGAATTAGTTTTTTTTATAATACATCAATTGTGAGAATTCAATAATTGGGGAATTCCCTCTTTGGCTTGATGGATATTCTTAATGTAGATGTTGTTGAGTTCAGGAGGTCCATTTCCTCAACTTAACCTCTTGACTCGGAGACTGGTTAATTAATTTTCAATCTATCTTAATTATTTTGAGTGTAATTAAACTAACTTTATATATTTCGTTGATTCCTTATATTTGAGTATTTTTTTTCTTTCAGTCACGCGCCGCATGTCTTCTGAACTACGTTGATTTTTTAATATTGTCGATATCGTTTGTTTAGTAAATGTTACTATGATTTGTAAGGCTAAGGCCACACCAAAGTGATTCGCTAGGTGCTACGTGACTAATAGACTAGGTGACTTCATGCATGGCCACGCCAAAATGCTTCGCACAAATTCATTTGACATTTGGGAGCAGTTGAGTTAACAAACGATGCCACTTTCAAAACTAACCAATTTCATTACAACTTACCATCTTTATTTACTTTCTGTGCAACTTCATTCCAAAGTGATTTTATTACAGGTACATTTTTGTATAATTTGCTCGATGGGTTCCACAAAGGCTCCCGTTTATACACAGCTGTCATTAAAACTTCCGCCATCTTGTAAATTAACCAACACGTCTGTTCGCTCGGAGATTCACTCGGTGACTAATCGTCATGCAAAGTGGCGCGAAGCGTTTAGTGTGGCCACTGCGATAGTATGCGGTATGTTGGTTCGCTAGGATATTTATAACAGGTACATTTTTTTATAATTTGCTCGATGGGTTCCACAAAGGCTCCCTTTTATAAACAGCTGTTATTAAAACCGCCGCCATCTTGTAAAATCACACAATAAAATTAACCAACACGTGTCTGTGCGCTAGGAGTCTTACTAGGTGACTAATCGTCATGTAGTGTGGCGCGAAGCGTGCAGTGTGGGCATTGCGATAGTATGCGGTGCGTTGGTTCGCTAGGATATGTAATTCAACTCGCAGCGTAGCTCTAAGCACCAAGCGAGGCTCCTTTCTGTGTGACCGAGGCCTATAGGACAATTTGTAAGTGTCGTATATTTTTTCAACACATAAATAAATCATTCTGTATAAGAACTCTTCGAAACATTCTAGAGGGTTGGACAATACGAAGACATTCAAGTGGTCGAAGGTGAAAATCGATCAGAATTGGATTAGATGTGGTAACAAAAACATACCCCCACGTGACGCGGCCACACACGGTCGTGGGAAGAGTTGGCTCCCTCAGGGTGGTGGTAAAGGGGGATGAGTAATCCTGATAATGAACATTCTTAAACTGACGACGGTTAAATGTAACATTTGTCAGTCCTTAACTATGGAGCAAGTTGAGGAAATTTCGTATCGTGGAAATATGGAGAAAAGTAGAAATTTTAGGTCGATTTCTTCTTCATATAATAAATTAAGTGTTCTAAATCGGTCCAATAGAGCGGGGTATTAAGATAGGGCTTTTGCTGTTACTGGCCCAGTGGCGTGGGATGTTCTGCATCTTTGTGTAAGAGATGGTTTGCCTCTTATGGGTGGTGTGTGCAGCTTTAAGTAGCACTTGAAGACAACCCTTTTTTGGAGGTCTAATAAAAATTTATGATTATATATGAACACTACACACAACATTACACTAAAGCTGTAGTTCGTCTTCTTTCTACAGTACCCGGCGGTAAGTAATACACATCGGGCTTAAGAAAAAGACTGTCGGCTATAATCGGCTAGCTTCGGCTTTGTAGACCATCGTCTCTGTCATTCATACACGTGTTCCGTCGCGATTTGTCAGTCGTTACCGGACCGGACTGTTATAGCGCATCGTGCGACCGATATGACGCTCTACAATGCGAGTAGAAGGCGGGGTAGAAGAAGATCAAGGAAAGTATGGTTGAATAAAATGTATGTTATTTTAAAAGAAGGAAATGTAAAGAGTCAGAGGAATCGTGGGAGCTGTATGAGAAGATGTATAGATGTAGAAGAGGCAAAAGTCGTGTGTTGCGATATGAAAGTCTGGCGCTCTCTCATTTCTGCCATACATACACCATTCATACATACAAACATCCCAACACGCCGTCAGAAGGGAGACGGCGTGTTGGGATGTTTGTATGTACAGTACCCGGCGGTAAGTAATACACATCGGGCTTAAGAAAGAGACTGTCGGCCATAATCGGCTAACTTCGGCTTTGTAGAGCGTCGCCTCTGTCGCTTGACAACGACTGACAAATCGCGACGGAACACGTGTACGAATGACAGAGACGACACTACAATACCGAAGTTAACCGATTATGGCCGATAGTCTCTTTCTTAAGCCCAATGTGTATTACTTACCGCTGGGTGCTGTAGTTCATCTTTCCTTGGTTAGTTTTCTTACTAAATGCGACGATGGGAAAAACCCCTTTTATAATCTGTCAATAATAGTGGGTTCGAGTCCCGAGTTGAACCGCCTTAGAGGAGAGTTTGCTCTCTAAATGGCGCTATATAAATTGGTATTTTATTATTATTATTATTATGTTCACATCGGACAGCCGCGCTAAGTGAGGCGTTGAAAGAAGAGTAGCAACAGGCAATAGAGTGAATGCTAGGGTATACAATGTGTTAAGCGACCGGTGCATTTCAAGAAGCAAAGATTTTTAGGGACGGTTGTCCCTAATGGAAAGATGATGAGGATGATCGTTGTTTTAATAAAACTCGTTTGAAATCGGAATATGCAAAGAGGTATTTTATTGTTAAACGTCGGTATTTATAATATTTGGAATGTGTGTAGAAAGGCGCAGAAGATACTCGTATGTCGCTATCTCGTTCTCGCTAAACAATACTTATTGTTACACGTCCCGTATTTATATGATGTGTAGAAAGGCGCAGAAGAAATGTCGCTGTCTCGTTCTCGCTAAACAATAACAAGCGGCTCGCGCTGTGATCACAGGGAGTAAGGATGACATTTAAGTATGACATTTAAACATTGAAGTATGACATTTAAACGCAAAAAACAATATCCGCCAAGTGTCCACCTCTTGCAGCTCCACAGATGTCCACTCTTTTGTCAAAATTTTCGATGACATTTTGGCATGATTGCGGTTCTAACTCACCAATAACGCGAATAATTTCGTCCTTCAGCTCAGGAATTGATCGGGGGTTATTCTTATAGACCTGGCTTTTCACGTAATCTCAGAGAAAATAGTCCAACGGTGTCAGATCACATGATCTTGGTGGCCAATTAACATCACCGTTTCCGGAGATTACAATACATAAAATAATTCTGAATTTGAACGCGTTATTGTATTGTATACGATTAAACTTCTCAAATGTCACAAGATCCAGGCAAGTTCGCGACGCCATCTTTCTTTTATCCAAGTATTAAAAAAACCGCTCAATTTGAAAGACCCTTTACAAAGAAAAAAGGTATGACAGAATCATTAAGATATCAATAGAAATTTGTAAAACGAAAAGTAAATGTGATATATGGGTGAATAATTAAAGATTGGAGCAAGTTGGGGAATTCTGCATTATAAGTAGTATTTTCTCAGATGGCGGAGGGATATCAAACAGCGTGTAGCAATAGGAAACAAAGTCAACGAGGCACTAAAACATACATACCTAACCTAACCTAACCGGACAGTATCAAAATAATCTAAGATGATATTCCATAATAGTGTTTTTATGCCAACTTTGATGTATGGGAATGAAACGTAGACATGCAAATTGTGTAGAAATGTGTGCATTTAGAAGAATACACGGGGTAACAATGTATGACAGAATACAGAAGGAAGTGATTAGGGGTGAATGTGGACTTAAGGCTATCATGTTGAGTAAAATGAAGAAGAGCACGATGCGATGGTTTGAGCGTGTGGAACGAATGAAATAAGAAAGACTAATAAAACAATTTTATCGTACAAATGTAAGTGGAAGGCGTGTGAGAAAGCCAAATAAAGTATGGTTGGATCAAGTTAATGATATTTTGAAAGAACGAAACGTAGAAAATCAGAGAAATCGTAGAAGTTGTATGAGAAGATGTAAGGATCTAGAGGAGGCTAAAGATGTGTGTCGATATAAGAAAGTCTGGTGCTTATCCTCTCTTGTAGCCCCAACAGAGAAACGGCGTGATGGTATGAATGTATATATGTATGTAACAAAGCTTGTAATACCTACTTATATTCAAAGCTTATTTGCATATAAGTAGCTAGTTATATTTGCATATAAGTAACTAGTTATATTTGCATATAAGTAGCTAGTTATATTTGCATATAAGTAACTAGTTATATTTGCATATAAGTAGCTAGTTATATTTGCATATAAGTAGCTAGTAGGGGTTCTAATGGGTAATAGGGCTACGATGGAGTATACTTTGCTGGAAAGTGTACCTCTACAAAATATCGTAATGCGCCATGTTGCAATACCACCAGCAACACTACTACCAAGTCCAATTCATTAGCGTCCTCGAGTGGTCTTTTGGCTCCGCGAACCCTGGGCAATGTGGCCACTGACATTAACATCAGTGTCATAGCAGATAATGAATGGGCGAATGGCGAGTCTCCGGCGCCACAAAACCGGATCCCCCCAGCTAAGGGAAGGTGACCCCTACAGAAAAACCCATCAGAGAAGGCAACGGGAAACCACTCTGATTATCTTTTCCCAGGAAATTCACTATGGCGAGGAACACAACAATGGCCCCTAGTCCCGTACCGGGGGCCCGGAAGAAGACAGATGTCCTGGCTGCGGAATGTGAGGGAGTGGACCGGCATCCGGAGTGCAGAGGAACTGTTCCGGGCGGCTCAGGACCGAGACGGATTCGCCGAAGTGATCGCCAACGTTGGGGGGGACCCGACAGGGCACTTAGAAGAAGAAAAGAAGCTAGTTATATTTGCATATAAGTAACTAGTTATATTTGCATATAAGTAGCTAGTTATATTTGCATATAAGTAACTAGTTATATTTGCATATAAGTAACTAGTTATATTTGCATATAAGTAGGTAGTTATATTTGCATATAAGTAGGTAGTTATATTTGCATATAAGTAGGTAGTTATATTTGCATATAAGTAACTAGTTATATTTGCATATAAGTAACTAGTTATATTTGCATATAAGTAGCTAGTTATATTTGCATATAAGTAACTAGTTATATTTGCATATAAGTAACTAGTTATATTTGCATATAAGTAACTAGTTACATTTGCATATAAGTAGGTAGTTATATTTGCATATAAGTAGGTAGTTATATTTGCATATAAGTAGGTAGTTATATTTGCATATAAGTAGGTAGTTATATTTGCATATAAGTAGGTAGTTATATTTGCATATAAGTAACTAGTTATATTTGCATATAAGTAACTAGTTATATTTGCATATAAGTAGGTAGTTATATTTGCATATAAGTAGGTAGTTATTATATTTGCATATAAGTAGGTAGTTATGTTATATTTTAATCGTTACATTTTACAAAAGTAATCTAATTTGCTATAAAGAATCGAATGTGTCTATATTTGAACACTTCATAGACACAATACACTACACCTTAAGCCGAATGTGTTACTATCATATATCGGAAGATTTAAAAAAAAATCTGTAGTTTGTCTTCCCTTGGTAAGTGTTCTGTGGTTTTCTTACTAAATATATATTTTTTTCTAAACATATACTGATGCGGGGAAGTTCCTAATCTAATGGCCGCAGCCACCACCTTCCTATCCGTACAGTTAACTTGTTTTATTTTTTTGTAATATTATTTTTTTAAATAGTGGGTTCGGTTCCCGAGTTGGAACGCCCTTAAAGAGAGTCTGCTCTCTAAACAGTGCTTTATAAATTATATTTGGATATTTTCTTTCAAACACAGATGAAAAATACTCGATTCTCTCAGCAAGTGCTGGAAGAGCTTTTTAACTATGATTGTTTGAACTTTTATTTAAAAAAAAAAAACTAATAATAATAATCAAAAGCCTGCGTATTTAAGATGTTATTCTACGTTCATAAAAATATCAGGAAGGTCCCGGAACGAGAGGGACATTGTGGTTGATAAACTTCCGAGACAACAGAAGTGAAAAGCAGTCCTTAGAGCTGTCATAATTTGTCAAAATATCAAACATTCGATAACGTGCAACGCACAAGAATGAAGACTATGATATAACAACAAGGGACACGCACGAGGCACGGATGGCCCAGGGGCTGATAATGGACTATCGATTGAAGCCGAATGTCAGGAGCGAGGCCTTGGGAAAATACCGTCTACGTCTTTCGTCGGAGATCACGGAATGTTCTTTAATTGGATGACGTGGTACAGAGCTGCGTTGTTAACTGTTGTTAAGCCGACATTGTACTAGTGGCCCAGTTGGTAAGACGCACGACTAACACCCGGGGGTTTTGGGACCGATATCCGAATGTACCCAATAAAAAGTGTTTCAGTCAGGTAAAAAACCTCGCATGTCTGGGAATGTTGTTGTTTCTTCACTAGCGGCAGTGATACGAAAACGTGCATGACGAACGTGTCTACGCCAGTGGTTCTAACTCCGATAGCTCGATTACTGGGGTCGAGACAACATTGTCTCCCGGCAACGCCCTTAAATATTTCCGAATTGACAATTCAGGTATATTGAAGAGTAGCAAACGAAAAAAATAATCGTTCCAGATCTTGCAAACAAGTAGTAAATGCTTTGTTTACCATTTAGTATGATCGACCCTTTACAGAATGTGAACTTACCAGTAAGGCTGATGTGTAAAGCGAGAAAATGTGAAATGAAAGGTGTGCGTTTTTTAAGAGAAGCCTTGACTGATCACCGGTCACCAGATATTGAAGGAATTTTGAAGAGAGGCCATGACTGATCTCCGGTCACTAGGTATTGAAGGGATTTTAAAGAGAAGCCATGACTGATCACCGGTCACCAGGTATTGAAGGGGCTTTGAAGATAAGCCATGACTGATCATCGGTCACCAGATATTGAAGGAATTTTGAAGAGAAGCCATGATTGATCACCGGTCACCAGGTATTGAAGGGACTTTGAAGACAAGCCAAGACTGATCACCGGTCACCAGATATTGAAGGGATTTTGAAGAGAAGCCATGACTGATCACCGGTCACCAGATATTAAAGGAATTTTGAAGAGAAGCCATGACTGATCATCGTCCACCAGATATTGAAAGGATTTTGAAAAAAAGCCATGACTGATCACCGGTCTCCAGATATTGAAGGGATTTTGAAGACTGGGTAAATATACGGACTAGACTGGCCTTATCGACGGAGAGCTCACGAGGAGCCCATCCAGTCATTTTCCATACTTTACCGAGCTTTTTGAGGCGCCTGATGATCGAGGAATAGTCTACATTGAACTGTTCGGCCAGCATCCTTGTTGTCAAACTTTCGTCTTCTTCCACGGCCATCGGACGACATCTTCCTTCCTCATATTTTAAGCTTGTATCGCTAGATTTGAAACGATTGAACCATTTTCGAACTTGACTTTCAACGATCGTTTCTTCACCAAAGAGTTCGTCCCGATCGCGAAATGACTGCTGCAGGCCATTGTTTTTCGAAGTGATAAAGCATGATATGACGAACATACCTATAAAGGTGATTATCGACACGCATTTTTACTACCGAAATAGCAAGGAATATACCATAGTAGGAAAAAAATAAAATGGCAAATTTGACAGATTCGAAGAGCACCTTAAAAAAGATCGTTAATTGTAGACTAACCTAATAGAAGCCCAAAGTATTCGTGTTGCCTATTTGCAACGTCCCCTCTAATGTGTGCGCATGTGCGGCCGCACATCTGTTAAAAATTGTCCGCACACATCTCAAAGAAAGGAACTTGTAACCATATATTGTTTTGCGCAATTATATATTTTATTTGATATTTTATTATGGGTTCTCAGGTTCCTTTCTTTGAGATGTGTGCGGAACATGGAAACACCATATAGAGTCCACGCGCCGTAAGGAAAGAATAGTGTAGAAGGGTGACCATGATTTTTTATTTATTATATATTCAGATTATTTAGTTTATTTATTTATTATTCATTTAAAAATACAGAAGTGGATTTTTTGTTTAGAACAAATATTTGTTTATTGATACAGAAAAAAAAAAGTGTGCAATTTGAATCCCATACATTTTACAACCTCCCTCAGTTTCGTTTCGCCACCGCAAAAATTTATTGATTCCCGTAAAATTGGTAATAATGTTGGAAAAATGTAATTTATGATTTCGTGGTACATGATGTTGACTACTTATGATAGTTTTATCTATGCTTGAATATGTAATCGTATTATGACGACCTCCGTGGCCTAGTGGTAAGATAGTTGTCTGCCGATCCGGAGGTTGCGGGTTCGATCTCCGCTGGAACCCAGATTTTATTAATAGGATTCCAATCTGGTTAACACTTAGGGCCTATAAAGACATCTTTCTGGTTGGTTGGAAGAGATTGCCACATGGCAATAAAGTCCCTAGGTTAAAAAAAAATATGCGTATTTGCGCACTTCCCTCTTTTTTTCTTGCACATATAAGTTGATAGACCGCACACACAATGAAAAAATTAGAGGGAACGTTGCCTATTTGTCTATCCAAAGATATTTGATGCTATCTTTTGGAATTCGTGACTGGTAACGCATCCCCATCAAAAAAGGTTTCGTCTACCTTAGATTTAAAAAAATATAACTAAAGCTTTTTAAATTCAGTAATATAAATAAAATGTTTTGAAATGTGTAAAAGTTAACCTATTTTACATAGAATTCAATGGTTACGCGGTTATAATTTTCGCCCTTGTTTTCTCGAACCAATTACCCGCGTAAATGGAGAGATTGTTGTATTTACATGCAAAATATTATACAAAACGATACGACAATGTCGTGTCGCATGCCACTGAAAAAGATAGACAAACTGTAATACGACAAACGCGAAGATTACCAGGTAACATACAATACAAGCAGCGACAGTAGCGGCCCTCATTAAATACGCATTATCGGGGTATTCATAAAATATTTATGACAATTTGTTAAACTGTTGTATTTTCTTCGTAGACTGTAGGTCATGCCAGGGCAAATAAAGTGGTCTTTCAAATTGAGCGGTTTTATTAAATTCTTGAATAAAACACAATTTGCTTTGATTTCAAAAAACTTTTTATCGGTCATTGAAGTATAATATAGTATATGACATTTAAACACAAAAAACAATATCCGCCAAATGTCCACCTCTTGCACCTCAACAGATGTCCGCTCTTTTGTCAAAATTTTCGATGACATTTTGGCATAATTGCGATTCTAACTCACCAATAACGCGAATAATTTGTCCTTCAGCTCAGGAATTGATCGGGGGTCATTCTTATATACCTGGCTTTTCACGTAACCCCAGAGAAAATAGTCCGACGGTGTCAGATCACATGATCTTGGTGGCTAATTAACATCACCGTTTCCGGAGATTACAATACATAAAATAATTCAACAATTTGAACGCGTTGTTGCATGGTATACGACTCCATTTTTATAAATGTCATACATTACACTTTTCAAATGTCACAAAACTCAGCCATCTGTCTTTTATCCAAGAATTTAAAAAACCAATCAATTTGAAAGACCCTTTATTTTGTATGAAAGGCCGTATTGAGAATTTAAATAAATATAAGAAAGTCAAATAAAATAGATATTTTTGCACATACAACTTATTGTAAAACAGATACAACTTATTGTAAATCAGATACAACTTATTGTAAAACAGATACAACTTATTGTAAAACAGAAAATAACAATGTAAAATTTAAAAAAATATACATCAACGCGGAGGTCAAAATGATAGTATATTTGTGAGTATAAGTATACAAATTCGTGGCAATGTAGACGGTTGTGCATTACACAAGGCTACACAAGCCGTACTCACACATTCACTCTTATAATACGATTCTGGGCTAAAAAAACGACACAGGTTGTACATAATCATAAAAAACAAAAAAATAGTACATATATACCATCAAGCCATTTCAATGTTGGGGTAAAAAGAGAGGCCAGAACGTCAAACTTTCATACTTCTATCGCCTCCTTCATATCGATACATCTTCTTATAAATTATTTCTGTTTTCTTATACTCCTTACTTTTCCTTCTTTCAAAATTGCATTCCCTTGGTCCAATCTTCCTCTACGACGACTCCCAGTTGTACAAGCATTATAAATTAGTTTAATCCGTATTTCGTTAGCCATCGGTTCATCATGTCCGAACCACCTCAACGTGCTTTTTTCACGCTATTCTTAACACATCAGTTTTTAACTCAAATTAATTACATTTATTATTTTGCCATAAATCAACACACCACATATTTTTAATAATTAATTACATTTATTATTCTGTCATAAATCAACACACCACATATTTTTAATAATTAATTACAATCCTAATAATTAATTACATTTATTATTCTGTCATAAATCAGCACACCACATATTTTTAATAATTAATTACATTTATTATTCTGTCATAAATCAACACAACACATATTTTTAATAATTTATTACAATCCTAATAATTAATTACATTTATTATTCTGTCATAAATCAGCACACCACATATTTTCAATAATTAATTACATTTATTATTCTGTCATAAATCAACACAACACATATTTTTAATAATTTATTACAATCCTAATAATTAATTACATTTATTATTCTGTCAAATCAGCACACCACATATTTTCAATAATTAATTACATTTATTATTCTGTCATAAATCAACACACCAAATATTTTTAATAATTAATTATATTTATTATTCTGTCATAAATCAACACACCACATATTTTTAATAATTAATTACAATCCTAATAATTAATTACATTTATTATTCCGTCATAAATCAGCACACCAAATATTTTTAATAATTAATTATATTTATTATTCTGTCATAAATCAACACACCACATATTTTTAATAATTTATTACAATCCTAATAATAAATTACATTTTTTATTCTGTCATAAATCAGCACACCAAATATTTTTAATAATTAATTACATTTATTATTTTGTCATAAATCAACACACCACATATTTTTAATAATTTATTACAATCCTAATAATTAATTACATTTATTATTCTGTCATAAATCAGCACACCACATATTTTTAATAATTAATACATTTATTATTCTGTCATAAATCAACACACCACATAATTTAAATAATTTATTACAATCCTAATAATTAATTACATTTATTATTCTGTCATAAATCAACACACCACATATTTTAAATAATTAATTAAAATCCTAATAATTAATTACATTTATTATTCTGTCATAAATCAACACACCAGATATTTTTAATAATTAATTACATTCCTAATAATTAATTACATTTATTTTTCTAATTGCACGCATTTCTACAGCATTTATTCGATTCTACTAAATATTTATCTCATTGCACGCATTTCTACAGCATTTATTCGACTCTACTAAATATTTATCTCATTGCACGCATTTCTACAGCATTTATTCGACTCTACTAAATATTTATCTCATTGCACGCATTTCTACAGCATTTATTCGACTCTACTAAATATTTATCTCATTGCACGCATTTCTACAGCATTTATTCGACTCTACTAAATATTTATCTCATTGCACGCATTTCTACAGCATTTATTCGACTCTACTAAATATTTTTCTCATTGCACGCATTTCTACAGCATTTATTCGACTCTACTAGATATTTTTCTCATTGCACGCATTTCTACAGCATTTATTCGACTTTACTAAATATTTATCTCATTGAACGCATTTCTACAGCATTTATTCGACTCTACTAAATATTTATCTCATTGCACGCATTTCTACAGCATTTATTCGACTCTACTAAATATTTATTTCATTGCACGCATTTCTACAGCATTTATTCGACTCTACTAAATATTTTTCTCATTGCACGCATTTCTAGAGCATTTATTCGACTCTACTAGATATTTTTCTCATTGCACGCATTTCTACAGCATTTATTCGATTCTACTAAATATTTATCTCATTGCACGCATTTCTACAGCATTTATTTGACAATACTAAATATTTTTCTCATTGCACGCATTTCTACAGCATTTATTCGATTCTGCTAAATATTTTTCCACGTTCACGGTTCAATTGTTAATGTTGATGAATTTTTTTCTAGTTTTCGGACAACATAAAATAAAAAGCAGGCCGTGTATAGCTCGCGGGCCGCGATTTAACCATAACTGATGTAAACATTACCGCAGGCACGGAATCTAAAGGGCAGGGGTCTGTTAGTGGTCGATTAAGGGAATTTTGTAAATTACATGGTAAACGAGGTGTATTTTATTCACTTGAATGACGTATTAATCTACGATATTAATAATGAAAATGTTAATGTTTTGAATAAATGACTAAGCGAATATATAAGTCAGAAATGCACTGAATGCGCGAAAGAGGTAGAGCGAGGAAAACGTGGCTGGAACAAGTGAACTAGATTTTGAAAGAAGGTAAATTAAGAAGCACGAATAACGTAAGATTGCGCATGGCGTGATTTAATACGGACAACCTCCGTGACCTAGTTGGTAAGACACCTGTCTTCCCGGGGATTGCGGGTTTGATTCTAGAGATTTGAAAAAAAAATCTAGTCTGGTTTTCGATTGAGATTTGCTCAACAACTTTCCGATTGGTTTAAATAGTCACTACATGATAATAAATAATCACTACATGATAATGTATCCGATAAGTTATTCCGTATACAACGAAACTAATACTCATACAATGCAATAAATACTATATAGGGTGGCTCAACAAGAACTGCAATTTTTAATTTGCCATTTTTCAGCTGTCAAACGTATAATATTTATAATGGGCATACGTCATCTACATGTTTTCCCGATTTTTATAATAAATTTTAATAATTTCTAAGCGTTTTGCAACCGTGTACCACGGCATGATTAATTTATACGTTGTGTAGATGACGTATATCCATTATAAACATTATACGTTTGACAGCTGAAAAATGGCGGTAAATTTAAAATTACAGTTCTTGTTGCGCCACCCTATACAATAGCAATGTGCAAAAAACGAAATTAGCGTGTTTGAATTTAAAAGTGTGGAGATCTGTTCTCTCTGCCAACCCCGCAATAGACACGGCGTGATAACAAATACGTATGTATGTACCTACAATAGAAATCGTTAAAAATTAAGAATTCCATCAATCAAATGTTGTATCGGACGCGTGCGTCACCTAAAATATGATTGATGTATTGTGTATTTTCTTATTTATTTGATATTTTCAAGATGTTTTGTTTGATGTACTTGCTGTGTACCTTATGTAATGTTCCTTATGCGTGGCCTTTGCGAGAGCTACTATCAAAAGTCGGCCGGCCCATGCATTCGAAAACGTGCGAAATACGTAATATCTCGCAAGCCATGACGGCATGCACGGGCTAAAATAGGAGCTTACGGTGAGCGATTGGCCGCACATAAGGAGGGCAAAACGTCAAAAAATACATTCTCAGTTTTACTACAGTCTACTGTGTTTTACTTACGACCAACTTCTACCTGCTAAAGAGGAATCTCTTCATCCTGCTACTTTTCACCGGAAAAGCATCAAGTGAGCCGAAATCTCCGAGTATCGAGCGGCAGCCATCCACCTATTCTACAGTCTTCGTACGGTGCCGTACAAAGTGGTCCTTCGAGCCGGATCTGCTGCATTACTGTACCGTACAAATGTTATTTGGCTTAAGCCAGAAAACACATTTTTAATTATTAAAGCTTTAAGTTTGTATAATTCAATATTAGAATATTTCACAAAAAAAACTTTGTTATTCTTATAATTACACATTATTGGCGCGACACATGTTTCTACCCCTTATCCAGAGATCTTCCCGATTTGTTACAAGATCATTCAATGCTTAAATCTAACTGGCATCACGTTTCATCGAAACTGTTGTATTAGTATATATTACAATTTTCGCTGTCTACGATACAACGATGTCAAACAGGTCGTTATTGAAAACCAAACTGGAATCATTTTCAAAAGAATTCGGATACCGAAGGGAATCAAAATTCGCGCTGTATTTTTATCTTCCATCCTCTTCAACCTCATCCTGAACGAGTCGAGATCTCATCGCTGTGACGATTCTCTTCTATTCGCAGAAATCTCCTTTGAACTCGCTCAACTATCAGGGAGTTGTGGATTCCTCTCGGGTTCCAAATGATTGAGCCGCACTCTAATCTACTGCGAACCAGTGAATTATAAAAATATCTCATAAAAGCGCTGGGCGATCTCTGTTGCCTCCTACTGGAAACAATTGGCATAGTTAATAGTTTATGGTCTGGACACGGAACTGAATTAATGTAATTGTTTCTTCCCACCAGAATTGACCGCTCAAGACTAACGTCTCCCTCTTGCGCTGTGTGTCCAAATAATTGCAAGATTCTTCTTACATACATCACAGAGAGGTGCGTCTTTACCCCGAGTCCTTCGATAATGTATCATTTGGTTCTTCTGACAGTCAATGGAACACGCAAGAATCGACTCTAACACCATATTTCAAGGGCATCAATTCAAATTATAGTTGCAGTCCATTAACACCTGTACCAGAGTTCAAATATCAACTGCCTACGTGACAGATCCAATGCCAGGGCATGCTGGAGACACGCATATTGTGTACCATAGTTAAAGCGCGTAACAAACGACACATCAGCCAACGTATTGTAAGATTATTCTTGCATACAGCACAAAGAGGCGCGTCTTTACCCCGAGTTATACAATAATGTATCATTTGTTTCATCATAAAGTCCATCAAACGGCTAAAAGTCGTCTCCAACACCAAACATCAAGGGCATCAATTCATAGTTATGGTTGCAGTCCATTAACCACTGTACCAGAGAGTTCAAACATCAGTTGCCTACGTGACAGATCCAATGCCAGGGCATTCTGGAGACACGCATATTGTGTAGACAGAGCGCGTAACAAACGACACATCAGCCAACGTATTGCAAGATTCTTCTTGCATAGGACACAGAGAGGCGCGTCTTTACCCCGAGTTATACAATAATGTATCATTTGGTTCATCATACAGTCCATCAAACGCACAAGAGTCGTCTCCAACACCAAACATCAAGGGCATCAATTCATAGTTATAGTTGCAGTCCATTAACCACCGTACCAGAGTTCAAATATCAGTTGCCTACGTAACAGATCGAATGCCAGGGCATGCTGGAGATACGCATATTGTATAGTCAGAGCGCGTAACAGACGACACATTAGCCAAAGTATTGCAAGATTCTTCTTGCATACAGCACAGAGAGGCGCGTCTTTACCCCAAGTTCTTCAATAATGTATCATTTGGTTCATCATACAGTCCATCAAACGGCCAAGAGTCGTCTCCAACACCAAACATCAAGGGCATCAATTCATAGTTATAGTTGCAGTCCATTAACCACTGTACCAGAGTTCAAATATCAGTTGCCTACGTTACAGATCGAATGCCAGGGCATGCTGGAGATACGCATATTGTATAGTCAGAGCGCGTAACAGACGACACATTAGCCAAAGTATTGCAAGATTCTTCTTGCATACAGCACAGAGAGGCGCGTCTTTACCCCAAGTTCTTCAATAATGTATCATTTGGTTCATCATACAGTCCATCAAACGGCCAAGAGTCGTCTCCAACACCAAACATCAAGGGCATCAATTCATAGTTATAGTTGCAGTCCATTAACCACTGTACCAGATAGTTCAAATATCAGTTGCCTACGTGACAGATCCAATGCCAGGGCATGCTGGAGACACGCATATTGTGTACTATAGTCAGAGCGCGTAACAAACGAAACATCAGTCAACTACAGCAGTGGTCCCCATCCCCCGGGCCGCGGCCCGGTACCGGGCCGTGGACCAAATGGTACTGGGCCGCGCAAGGGCCTGCTTAAAAATCAAAATTACTTTTGAAAAATCGAACATACCCAATAAAACTTAATTATAGCTTAAAATAATTATTCCGTTGAAAACCCCTTCACGCTAAGTTACCACCGACCTTCCGACAATACCTGTTCGAGACAACAACTCTGCCGGTGTTCTGGATAAGAGTCATGGCGGAATACCCTGAGATTGCCACCACAGCACTAAAATCCCTATTGCCATTTCCGACATCCTATCTATGTGAAGCTGGGTTTTCTGCAGTGACAGCAACCAAAACAAAACAAAGAAATAAACTGGACATAAGCAAGACACTTCGGGTGTCACAATCTCCTACTCGTATTATCCCCAGATGGAACCATCTCGTTTCAATGAAGCAAGCTCAGGGTTCTCATTGATTTAGCATTAAGTTAAAATATTAAATCTGTTTTTATTCATTTTTAAGGGGTAACTGTATTTTATTTTGAAGGCATGTTTAAACACGATTCAATTAAAAATATTAAATCAAAACACATAAAACTTCAACATTAAAACTTTTAAAGAAAATAGATAAATAACTTTCAAGTTAATATATCTGTAAGATATCAGAATAACATTAAAATCCCGATATTAAACCCTAAGCATTCTCAAAATTCTTTTCTCTATCTTGGAAAAAAATACTTTCAACCTTCAGTTGAACCTTAAAAATATTGAAAATACCCATGAATCCAAACTTAATAATCCTTCATTGTTATTATATATATTTTCTTCATTTTTCCCACAAACCTTGTGTTTTCTCTACTATTGTTTGTCACTATAACTTATGTACCACAGTTGTAAATTTTATTATTATATATTGTTATTAAATTTAAAAAAAAACTACATTCAATGTGTCCCCCCCTCCTAGTGGGCCGCGGTAAAATTATGAAACGTTGACCGGTCCGCGGCGACAAAAAGGTTGGGGACCACTGAACTACAGTATTGCGCAGTGTCTCGCTTGCATCGATACAATACGTCAAGTATTGGGCGAGCAGTTGCTCAACTGGCCTGGAAACTGCGTCGGAACAAGACCGGTCGAGTGGAACGCCTGAGAGATGGATGCGTGACTGCAACTGCACATGGGTTACAATTTTCTTCACCGCTACTTCAATTTTCTTACCCGCTAGTTCAGTGTGTAATTCAGGGACAATTTTTTTTACAAATCTTACATGTTACAATAAAATAGTGAAAACACTTCCGAGTTCAGTACCTTCATTTGACATTCCATACACATACCTGGCGGTAAGTAATACACATCGGGCTTAAGAAAGAGACTGTCGGCCATAATCGGCTAACTTCGGTTTTGTAGAGTGTCGTCTCTGTCATTCGTACACGTGTTCCGTCGCGATTTGTCAGTCGTCAAGCGACAGAGAAGACGACGCTCTACAAAGCCGAAGTTAGCCGCTTATGGCCGACAGTCTCTTTCTTAAACCCGATGTGTATTACTTACCGCCGTGTACTGTACATACATACATCCCATCGCGCCGTCTCCCTATCGGAGTAGGCAGAAATGAGAGAGCGCCAGACTTTCATATCGCGACACACGACTTTTGCCTCTTCTACATCTATACAGTTTCCACGATTCCTCTGACTCTTTACATTTCCTCCTTTCAAAATAACTTACATTTTATTCAACCATACTTTCCTTGATCTTCTTTTACCCCGCCTTCTACTCACATTTGCACTGTACATTTGTCTTGTTAGTCTTTCTTCATTCGGTCGTTTCACATATCCAAACCAATGCAGTGTGCTCTTTTTTATCGTAACACGTCAGCATTAAGTTCACATTCACTTCATTCCATATTCTGTCATACATTGTCACCCCATGTATTCTTCTCAGTGCACCCATTTATTGGGTTCCTTTCACTATTTTCCAACGTTCAAATTTCCCTACATCAAAGTTGGTACTAAAATACTGTTATGAACTATCATCATAGCTGATTTGGATACTGTCCGGTTCGAGTATATATATGTTTTAGTGCCTCGTTGACTTTGTTTCATATCGCTACACACCGTTCGATATCCCTCATAACTCTTCCATCATCTGAGAAAATACTACCCAGAAATCAGAATTCCTCAATTTGCTCCAATCGTTCATTATTCACAATTTTCTATTGATACGAGTATCTTAATGATTCCTCATTCTGCCATATCTTGTATAACATATTTGCATATCCTATAAAATCATCTTTCTGGTTGGTTGGAAGAGATTGCCACATGGCAATAAACTCGCCAGGTTAAAAAAAATAAAAAAATAAAAATGCTCTCACATTTTGACATTGTCCGGTTCGAATACTCGTATATATTTTTAAGGACCCCATTGACCTTGTTTCCAATTGCAACGCGTCGTTCGATATCTCTCCACAATTCCTCAAATTGCTCCGATCTTCGTTACTCACCTATATATCGCATTTACTTTCCCTTTCACACTTTTCTATCACCATGACTTTGGATTTTTAACATACATTATCAGATATTTCTCGTCGCATCTCTCATACAATTTACTTACATATCAAACTCTGCATTTAACCTTCATTCACCCCTGACACTACCATGTCACTAGCATACAGCATTCCACACACACGCGATAGTTAAATTTAAATAAACATAACTTTATTATGGGAATCAATACACGTAAAAAGTCTATTTGACTCGAAAAATACTGGGTAAAAAAATTGTATTCGAGAATAATTTTCTTAAATAATCACAGTGCCGGCCCTGCATTCGTCTGCTCTTGATTAGTCTAGAAACTTCTTCAAAAATCTGGTTTCAAAAACCTGTCAGCGAAAGCAATTCTCTCTCCTGGGGTCTTAGAAAAAAAAATTCGTTAGTTACCGAAACATGTTTTCGGATATTTTATAAAAATATGTACAACATTAATCTGCAGGTAGGATATTTGAATGAAGGTAAAAATCAAATGTAATAAACGATTTTACAAATCAATAGACTATTTGTCAAAATTTTAAATGTAAATAAAAAAAATACGTATTAATAAATTTCAGAAAAAAAAGAAATATAAATTGAAGAGAATTTTTTTAAATCATATTCTGGATGTGTTCTAAAATAAAAGAGATGGGAAATATAGTTCAGCATTGATAAAAATTGACGTTGCTAATTAATATTGAATTAAAAATTATTATTCTTTAGAACTAAGCCTACTGTAAAAAATATATATTAAAATTAACAGATCGTTAACAATACGAGTGCCTACACTAAAAATATATTCGATGTATTTTTAACTTGCTGTGTCTGATTAATATAAATAAAAACATTTTAACATACCATCGTATGGCTGAGAGATACAGCATCAGATTTTCCTATCTCGACACACATATTTCGCCTCTTCCCACATCAATATACCTTATCTTCTTCTTCCTAGTATCATGTCAGGTCCCCACAACGTTGACTATCATCTGAGAGTAGGCATATTTGTCCCCGGCAGCTCCAAAAAGATCTCCAACGCCCCTTATGTCTAATCACGTATATTGCGGAGCCAGGAGATTTGCCTCCTGCCAACACCTCTTCGACCTTCTATTTTGCCTTGGATGATCAGGTGCAGTAATTTGTATTTTTCCCCTCTAAGTACATGACCCAAATAGGACACCTTTCGGATTTTAATATTAGTCAGCAACTCTATCAACTTTGGCTCTTTGAAGAACTCTTGTGTTGCTGACCATATCCGTCCAGGATATCCGTAGCATTCTCCAGTGTATCCACATTTCGAATGCTTCCAGTCGGTTCATACTACAAACTTTGAGGGTCCATGATTCCACTCCATGCAATAACACTGACCAAACCTAGCATTTGACTAACCGTTGTCGAAGTTTCAAGTTTAGATTATCATTGCAAAATACGCTTCTCATTTTATTAAAAGCCTCACGAGATGATTCAATTCTGCACTTGACTTCGGTTTCTGTTTCGAGGTCTTCCACTAGGAACTTATACCTTCTCTACATTTTTAAAATCATATATTTATTATTTATTTACTTAACACCTCACTGCATAAAAATCTGATACGCTTATTGCGAGGTGGCAAGCTCTTCGAATCGACCGGACAAGAGTAAATAAAAAATATTACATGCACTACAAATTGTACGAAACTATAAACTATATAAACAACAATAAAAAGTGAAATATCATCAAATGAAAAAGGAATGGATGCTGGAGAGGAAAATAAAATATTGAAATGAAACACGTAACATTACTGACAAGAAATAAAAAAAATCATTCACTTTTCGACGCAGTGAGTCTAATATAAGTTGGTAACTTGTTCTGAAGTCACTGCAGGAACAGTAAAGGATGACGTAAAAAAAAGAAAAGCAGTTCACTAAGGCATCAGCCACACAGGAAGGAGCCTCGCTTGATGATTAGAGCTATGTTGCGAGTTAGGCGACATATCCTAGCAAACCAACGTACCGCATACTATCGCAGTGGCCACACTGCACGCTTCGCGCCACATTGCATGACGATTAGTCATCGATTGAATCTCCAACGAACAGACGTGTTGGTTAATTTACAAGATGGCGGAAGTTTTAATGACAGCTGTGTATAAAAAGGGAGCCTTTGTGGAACCCATCGTGCGAATTATACAAAAATGTACCTGTAATAAAATCACTTTGGAATGAAGTTGCACAGAAAGTAAATAAAGATAAGGTAAGTTGTAATGAAATTGGTTGGTTTTGAGAGTGACATCGTTTGTTGACTCAACCGCTCCCAACTGTCAAATGAATTTGTGCGTAGCACTTTGGTGTGGCCAGGCATGAAGTCACCTAGTATATGAGTCACGTAAAATCTAGCTTAGGACCTAACGAAGCATTTATGTGTGGCCTCGACTTAAGAAAGTCAATAAACAATATCTGCTTGAGCGCAGCACAAGTTTATAATCGAAAAAAAACTCTGAATATTATAGCAGTAAAATATTGATTTGAAGTATTTTGTTAACAATATAAATAAACTGAGCTGAAAAAGATTTGTGAAATGGCAAAACTAATCCAATCTCGAACTCTCTTTGAACTTCACTATTTCAGCCACTTAAGCGATGCCGTTTTAAAAAATGTTAATAAAACGCTAGATATTCCTTATTCATATTTAACGTAATACGTCGATTGTTAGCAGACACTGGCCAAAAATAATAGGCCTTTTTCCCTACGAAAAAATTGCATGTTTTACGATATGGACTATGTGCAAAAAGACTCAACACATCACTTTATTTATTTGAAATCAAAAAAGCTCAGATCAATCAAATACGAGTATGTGCAAAAATATCAAACCCGTTTGTGGGCATTTTTTAAATATCAAAAAAGCATAACATACTCGTATCAATCCTCGGTATGCAAAAGTATCAAGATCATTTGGATATTTTTGAAACATGTGTTAAAAATAGCAAATCAATCCTCGATCGAAAAAGCATAGCTTAATCTTGTTTGTGCATAAATATCAAGCTCGTTTAATGGGTATTTTTTTAAATATTGAAAAAGTACGTATCAATCCTGTATGTGCTAAAATATCAAGGCCATTTAGTGGGTATTTTATAGTGAAACTGCATTTTATTTTGTTTGTTCCATGGTAAGTTCATTGAAGACCATACAAAACGAGAAAATATTTCTTCAATTATTTTAAACAGGTAAGCCATGAGTAGGATATTTTTTTGATATATACGTCCATATCAGCTTGTTATTTTTGAGTGACAACCTCCGTGGCCTAATTGGTAAGACACTGGTTTTCCATCCGGGGGTCTCGAGTTTGATGGTACCCAAAAAAATGATACCAGTATGGTTGAAAAATCATCTGGTAACAATACTCGCACGCTCTAGACGTGTGCAAGTATTGTTACCTGTTAATGTGCAGTAGTATTTCTTAGAGGAAATCGAGGAAAGAGTGGAAGTAGATAGTTAGAGAAATTTTAACTCAGAGAAATGTAAGAAAAATGAGAAACAAGGGAGACTTTATTACGAGATGAAAGGAAATTAATGAGGCGAGCGATAGAAAATCAGTTATCTCTGCCTATCTCGAAAAGGACACGGCGTGATGCTATATATATGAAGTTTGCTTTTCCTTAATATCTGTGGATTTATAAGTGTATTTTGTGTCTACAAATCTTCAAAGAGAATAAAATGCTCTTTCTTGGTGGGATTTATTTGTCATTTGTTTAAGTGTGCTTTTTATTTTTATGATTACTCTTTATATGTATATTTTGTTTTGTAAACCAGGCGTATGCCCGTCCTAAGCCTACCTCTTAGGATGGGCATACCATACGCCTAGTCAGGCAGAAGAATATTTTTGTACATTTAATTATAAAAATAATTAAGTATAAACAAATTCAATTAAAAAACGTACGTACCTAACATAAATTAGATTACAAAATTAACGTTTCCTAAAATAAATTTCAAATGTTTATCAGTTATCCACAGATGAGTCAACATTGATGAAATAATATTTTATATAGTGTGTGGTGTGATTTCATGTGCATATGCTTATCAAACTATCACGTGTTATTAATTTAATAACCTAATTTCCGATTCCACGGTCAAACTATTAAAACCTTATTCCGGAAACACCTAGACACGAAAAAGAATATAAAATACTGTTGAATATCGTTAATTAGAAAAGAAAAAACAAATTATAAAACGCTGCTTATTTACTTATTTTCAAAAGGGAGTCTACACTATCCCATTTTTATTAATAAAACGTTTTTTTTTCTAAAAGCTACACAAAATAGAATGAAATACAATACAAACGAATTTATCAGTTCTTTCGTTCTTAAAATATAGGTCTTGAGTGTATCGGTCATTCGGGACCGACAAATCTTGGCGAAAAAAAAACATCAAATATTGTTTCGCATACGCAGAAAGACGTGAAAACGGCAAAACTTTTTGCATAATTATGACAGAAAATAGTTGAAATATTTACATACCTTCGATCAGTGTTATCTCCTTTTCTTGTTCCATTGTTTGAGATAAATTCACAAGCACTTTAAAATGAAATTAGAACAAAAACTACGCTTTTTCGACGTTAAAAAACAAACATTATAAAACTATTTGTGTAAATTGGAAAGTAATAATCAGAAGGAATGCTTTGAAAGGAATTATTTTTAAAGACTAACTAACAATTTGATGTGATTATTAGATTTTAATTGAATGAATTAAATAAATTTGAAAAAAAAACACACGTCAAACTATTAAGCATGGCATACACGAGACAGCCACAACCACGGGTCGGTACCGAAAACAATACGCGATGTCCACTAAAACACTCCACTAAAACTTTAGTGGAACAATGTCCACTAAAAGGACAGCAATTAAATCAACACAAATAAAATAAATTAGCCAAATCAATGGACATAATGCGCCAGAAATAGTATTTTCACACTATCAGAGGCCAGAGAAAAGAGGATGGATACCAAAACACGATACAACCACCATGTTTGTAAAAACAGACTTCGAGTGTGAAAGAGACAAGATGTGATGTCTCGTATTATTTACATTGCATTTATTTTATCACACTGCCGAGGCTGATGTTTCACTATACGACGCTAATCGATTGAGATAGCGTAACTTAGACAATATTTCTAAATATGGCGTCATTTTGATTCATAAACGTATAAATGCAAATGGATTCTAGCCACATTCTATCTGTTTTGAGATATTTGAGAAAACATAACGGCGCGTTGTGCTTCAAAATTTGATCATGAAATATTTATTTCAGTAGCTTGATTTTTTTGCATATACAGTATTTTAATAGATACCTACACACTTATTTAACATTTCGAATAAACTAATATGTGTTTTTTCCATTGGGTATTTTTGTATATAACGCAGTCAACTATAATAAAAAAAATTAAAAATAATTCAGTCAAAGCTATATTTTTTTAAATTAATTGATTTTATCTATTTAATTTTTTCAATTTTGGCAATTAAACGTTTAAAGATTCAAAAAAATATCAGCGATAAAGACGAAATAAACCTAATTTACTATGTTATGCGCAATATTTATTTATTCATTTTAACGGTCAAATGACCTTTTTGATTAAAAAATTTAAAAAAAAAACATATTGAATTTAACATTGACATATAAGAAATGTTTTTCAATAGGAAAAACTGTACAAGTTGAACATAACAAAGTAAATACATACAGTTCAATAATTTCAACCCGGCAAGAACAACCTGTTTACTTGACTCCTGTAAGTAGTCAAAACCATATGAAAATCCATGCAATGTCCATATCGATAACCCAATATGTGCAGTCTTGTTATACGAGCATTGTACAAATAATTTGTTGCAATCACTTTACTATGGAACAAAACATTTTGCCAAGTGGGCCTACAGGGAACGTGTAGCATGATATGCTGAGTTCGTTCCGGACTATTGAAAAACGAGCGACATTCTTAAACAATGTCGTGAGGTCAAATATCTTTCTTCTATCTGACAAGGTTGTAAGCCTCACCATTTTCAACCAATGATCATAGTCCAACTTAATTATGGGGATTTACAATTTCAAATTTACAAATCGTAAAAACTTTCGCTGTATGCTATTTAAAACTATTGTAATTTGTTTTATCAAATACTGTTTATTCTACTTTTTGTAACGGTATAACCTTACCGGTTTCAAGGCTGTCACCTCATCTTCAGTGGAGCACAAACAAGACTCTTGTTTGTGCTCCCCTGAAGATGAGGTGAAAGCCTTGAAACGGATAAGGTTATACCGTTACAAAAAGTAGAATAAACAGTGTTTGATAAAACAAATTACAATATCTTTAAACCTCCACAACGTTAATGCCTTAACTACAAACAATATATCTAAATCTAGTTTTATATCGTGTCAACGGCACTGAATTCTGCCTCCTAGACAACACATGGAATTCCACGAATCAAGTAATCGCCGGTGCAAGGCTTTATCCTGCATTTTATACTAAGCTGCACAGGTTGAGCCTAACTGAGTCACATTTCTATAAATTAAGAATAGTTCGACATATAATAGTATGGAGTTGATAAAATTCCATTACCATTTCTGCAGAAATTACACTAGCTGACGTCTGACACAATATCATGGCTGAAATACAAGTATTTCGATTATAAAATAGTTGAAAAAAGAATATATTATTCGTATACGTCACCATCATTATCAGCCCTAGAGCCCAGGATGGATCTTCACTGTCTGCAGAATTCTCTGCAATTTATCTTTCCCAGTAGAATTCCTCCTACAATTGGTTTTATTCAGTACTTTGCAGTTTTCTGTCACAGCAGCCAACCATCTTAATTTTGGTATCTCAACTCTCTTACGTGCGCTTGGGTATAGACAGAGCCTTCTGTAGAATCAGTATCCTACATGATACATAACATAAGTGACCAAATCAGTGTAATTAAGAACAATTTTCCATAACTTTTGCTACGCTAACTTTGCCATAGATGGTGTAGATCTTTTAATTACACATTTGTCTCGACGCATCACTGTCATAAATTGGATCATGTATTCTGCAGATAATCTTTCTCATGAAAGTATCGAGAGTTTTTTTTGTCCCACTTTGTAAATGTCCAAGTCTCCGATGCGTTAGTTAACACTTGATAAAGTTGGTTTATTATATTTTTGGATAGTAAACGAGAGTTAAGTAAGAATAAAACTAAAATAGCATATTATGGTTTTTCGCTACAGTGTCTGTTTATTTATTTCTTCATTTGTGTTATTGGTAAAGTTAGCCTGTAACTCAAGGTACACAAAACAGTCCACACCAATTGAAAGTTTAGCTAGGATTTCAAATTATAAATGCAACTTTCAAGTTATAATAACAACTAAAATCAAAAGTATCCGTCAATTTATAATATATAAATTGAATATAGCATAGCATAGCCCAACAGACTCCCTCCCTTATTGTTCACTTGATTTATTTGAGCCTCCGAGTTCGATTTTTTTGTAACAATGAACTATCCCCATCCTACTCAGCTACATTTCACGTCCATTTGGACACATGCATGCATAAAAGAACCAACCCACGTAATACACATATTTTATTCGATTTATTAAAACTATCAAATAAACAATATCTCGTAATTATTCATGCAATGAATTCCTAACGATAAAAATAAAGGAATTCCGTGGATTGATTAATTTTTATGAAATCGGTTCTTTATAAGCATGAACTTAATAAATAATGGATTTTTCGTGTAGAGCGATCTCGTCAACCGCGGTTTTTAAATAACGCGATGTCAATTGGAGATTTAAAAAAAATATATTTGACAGAATGTTGTTAGATAGAGGAATTGACCGAAGACAACCTGAAAAACCTCATTCAATTACAAAGTTGTCACATTAATCCCTTACCACTTCATTCCTTATTATGTCATATACTGTCATTCCGTGTATTCTACTCAATACACGCATTTCTACAGCATTTACTCGGCTGCAAGCAAGCAAAAAATTTAATATTGTACTATAGATGTGGTCACGATCTTTAATATTAATAAAATGCCCCAAAAAGAGGGCAAAGTTGGTATAAACCCCTTTTTTATTGCATATTAAGTTTTTCGAATTAAAAAAATGAAATACGAGTATTTCGAATCTCGTTCATTGGTCTGCCAGCATTCACGCGTACAACACTCACGTCTGTTTTTGGTACTTTGGATTAATGTGTACTCAAAAGTTAAACTGGGTACGTCACGTTGTCCGAAGCCATTACATATTTTTTTAATCAAACAATATACATTTTAACATATTTAAGAAAAAAAAAATAACACATTCAAATTAATTTTGCGTACACCCTCGAGTTTGTCCATTGAAATTAATATTATATCAGGGATTGGTATTTTTTCCTCTCAATATATGACATGTTTATGTTGATGGTTTGTTCTCGGAGTATCGGTCCGATTGAAGTATACCTTACTTCTTCACCAGACTTATGAAACGGACGTAGGATATTTGATGGATATTTGACAGGGATTGTGAGGAGAAAAATATGACGGTATAGAAGAAAGGATAGAATTTTTCATATATGTATTAATGTTATAAATATACGTTACACATTAATATTTTTTAATTTATTTTACACATGACAAGAAATATACATCATTTGTGAAAAAACCACAGGTTATTTTATTTGGACACACAATTTTAATAGATCTGGGTTTGTTGCTTTTCATTTGTCGTGCCCCCAGTAAACTGGGTTTTTGCCTGTATCTCACTGAGGACACATAGCATGAAAACATAAATCGATACTTCTATACGATTTTTTATTATATAAAACCCCGTTGCACATTCTCATCAACCTGACAAACAGTGACACTCAATTACATATGTATACATATACATCACGCGAAATCAAACTCCTAACACTTCATCACTCCAGACAGACCTAAAACATTCATACCACAATTTACCGCACATAATCATGAAAATAAAAAACACCACACTCGTATTATATGTCACACGCATTTATATGCGTATGCAGAAAGAAAAGATAGAGATATATACACACACATAGATATTTTATATTATAATATACTCCGAAGTTGGGGGGCGGAGGGAAACGGTGTGGTTTTATAAGATATATTTTAAATATATAAATACAGGGGACCAATAAATATACATTTATAATATATGGTCTAGATATTTTGGCATTTTATGGTATTTACTAGCTCTTGTTCTACACCTGCTCGACGTAGTACAATATCTCAGTGTTTGATATACAATTATAGCAAAAAAATTAAGCTTTCTCCGATGAATCTACAATTCGAATGCTTTCAGTTTATTAGATTTCTGATCATCGTGGTCCATATCTCAAGACTATAAAGAAGAATATACCATTTAATTATACGTTGTCGAAATTTAAAGAAATTCTGCAACTTCCAATTCAATTCGGCATCGTACTTCTTTATTACTAAGGGTCTTAATATCATATTTCACCTTGCAGGCCATTTTCAAGAAATTGGTCCATAAAAAGAGCGAAGTCAAAATGTAGCACTATAACACTACACGCCGTTCGATATCTCTCGTAACTCAACTCCAAAATCTCAGAAAATACTGCCGAGCAAAATTCTTCAATTCGCTCTAATCTTTCATTACTTACCCATTTATCACATTTACTTTCCCTTTGACTTAATTACTTACACATTTATCACATTTACTTACCATTTGACTAAATTACTTACCCATTTACTTTCCCTTTGACTAAATTACTTACCCATTTATCACATTTACTTTCCCTTCGACTAAATTACTTATCCATTTATCACATTTGCTTTCCCTTTGACTAAATTATTTACCCATTTATCACATTTACTTTCCCTTTGACTAAATTACTTACCCATTTATCACATTTACTTTCCCATCGACTAAATTACTTACCCATTTATCACATTTACTTTCCCTTTGACTAAATTAAGCAGCAAATAGAAATATTTATTTAGTAATAATAAAACAGTTTCGATTTAGTATAAAAGTCGGTCTGTTTCGCCGACTGCGCCGTCTTTAAACAACGTATCCCCCGCAGTTGGCAAGGGTAAATTTTATTAAAATTCATAAACTGCGCGTTGGATTTTTTATGCATATTTGCTTATATTTATCGCGCCTATTGGCAGGTTAGCAACAACCACATGGCAAGATGGAGAGAGACATGCTTGTTTTATTTGTTTTTTTTTTTGTAAATATAGCGGGAACGTAATATATTGAACCGGGCGAAAAAAAAAACACGTTAGATTTTTCTTCGAATTTACATAATTTAACCAGTATTAAGTGGTATGAACTCAATCATGTTTTCTTGCTGATATGATAGATAATTAAATAATTCGACGCGAATATATTTTTTTCGCCATTTTTATTAAACTATAAATTAATTACTTTGTATTCTTGTTATCACTAATGATATCTTTCGAGGATATCCTTGTATAAATCGCAAAATATATTATCTTAGTTAAAATGATATGTCGCGAAAGCGTTTTTTAAAAATGTTTACATTTGAATATTTCTTCAAGAACTGTTTCCGTTCCCTCGAACGTTGATCTTGAGAAAATATCTGTATTTGGAGGCACGGAATAACTTCTTAACTGTCAAAATACATATTCTGCCCATTCGCGAACGTTGTAAAATCATAACAGGTGTATTTTACTGTTTCCGTGACATAGTGAGTAAGACGCTTGATGGTTTAGGGTTCGATTCTCGATGCTACTCAAAAAAATAAAATAAAATAGGGTCCCAGTGTGGTAAAAAGTTCGTCAGGTAACAATACTCAAATTACTACATTTGTACAGCGGTAAGTAATACACATCGGGCTTAAGAAAGAGACTGTCGTCCATAATCGGCTTACTTCGTCTTTACTGATCGTCGTCTCTGTCGCACTATGGGCTAACAGCCCGCTTGACAACGACTGACAAATCGCGACGGAACACGCGTATGAATGACAGAGACGACACTCTACAAATCCGAAGTTAGCCGATAGTCTCTTTCTTAAGCCCGATGTGTATTACTTACCGCCGGGTACTGTAGCTATCAAGATAAACTTGACACTCGTGCGAGTTTTATGTCTTCACGTGTAGGGTAGTATTTCCGACACGTGCGATAATGAACCGCGAGTTCCGTGCCTACTTTATTGGTACTAAACCCAAAGCATTTTCCAATTGAACCAAATAGCAATTAGAACTAGCTTATTAAGTATTTTTTCTCAAGTCTCAGCACCATAAATTATAATGGACTATGTACAGGTCAAATCTATTTATAAAAAATAGTAAGTGAAATTTTCAGAATAATTAATATTTTTTGTTGAATTGAAGAAATGTACTCGTACATAAAAGAATATGTTTAACGAAATAATGTTTTTCGGTATAACAACTTTCTTTGTCGAAAATACTGTTAAGGAGATTTAAACCAACGAACGGGATCGGATGACATAACCCATATTTAGCTAATTCTTCATGTACCGTGTTCATTTCCCCTGGCATTGTATCATTCTTGAGAAAATATCTGTCTTTGGTGGCACGGAATAGCTCCTCAACTTTCTAGATACCTGTTCATCAGCGAATGTTGCCCAATCAAGATAGACATCTTCTACTGATTCTACGTCGACTCTCAATTGTTCCTATAAATATTCATTTCAGGAAGTGGCAATTTCCTCCTTCCAATAAATGACCTCCTCCTTCCAATATAGAGATTGTCTATTGTCCTTTCCAGTTCACCGCTCCTCTTTTTTTAACGTCGTCCTTTACTGTCCATGTAGTGAGACTCTGGAATCAGTTACAAAACCAATATAAGACTCGCTCCGTCCTTGGCATGCTTTAAGAAGCGACTGAAAAAACTCTTAATTTCTAGTCAGTAAAATAACGTGTTTCATTCCTGATTTTCTTTTCCTTTCCTCTCCACCATTCCTTCCTTATCTTTTGATTGATGATATCTCACTTTATTTGAAAAAAATGTTCGAGTGATTGTCCGTCTTTGCGGGGTTCGTGGGCATATGCTCACGTATGTGTTTATGTTTTTCATGGGGATGGATAGTCATTTGAATGATTTATGCGACCACGTAACTTGCTTCATTTACTTTTATCTGGTTGGTTGGAGAGATTGCCGCCTGGCAATAAGCCTGCCAGATTGTATTTGTAATAAAAGTGTTAAATAAATAAATATATTGCCACATGACAATAAGCCCGCCAGGCTGTAATGTTTACAACAAAAGTGTTAGACAATACAATATTTTTTTAGACAATACAATAATATTAGACAATACAATAAGAATTTAACCTGCACATAAAATAAATAAATAAACAATATAAAGATCTATGTTATAAAGATTAAGGTTGCTTAAAAAGTGTTAAATAAATATGATCCAGACATTTCATATTTAAGAGCTCGTTCTATACCTGTTTCGACGCAGCATCTCGGTGTTTGAGATACGATGAAACTTAAAAAAATCTGAGTATTGTCCGATGAATCTACATTAAAAATGTTTCTAGCTTATTTAGCATTCTAGTCTTTAAGTTTCAACACCATAAAGTAAAAAAGTCCCTATTTAACAAATGGCTAATGAATTTGGACGCTGAAATGAAAATATCAAAATCTCATTTTAATTGACAATTGCTCAGCATATAATTTACTATATGAGCTAGAACACATTCAAGTTTGTATTTACCTCCAAATTATACAGCATTTTTGGAACCTTCAGATCTGGGAACTACACGTGCAGTAAAAATTTGGAACCTTTAGATCTGGGAACTACACGTTCAGTAAAAATGTATTAACAAAAATGGAGTTATGCTATCTTATATTAACGTTTCGTTTCGGAAACTATGAAAAGAATGAACAAGTTTCAGGCTTATTGTTAAGTTATGTGGTACTGATGTCCCGGAAAACATTTTTCAACAATTACGAATGCTGCTAAGAAAAATTCAGTTCATTCAAAATAACATCATTCTTAAAACAAAAATTATTGCGAGTATTTGTACAACTTTTTATTCTGAAATATAAGATTTTTAAACTAAGCGAGTGAGATTTTGTAAGCAAAATAAAAAAATTATTTTGTAAGTAATATAAAAAACGTAATTGCGGTCGCCATTTATAAAATAATTGAATAGATAAAACCATTTGAGCCTTGTCCGTTTTATGGATAAATTCATGTATTCGGTAAAAAAAACATCAGACGTACCGTTTACGTCCAAACTCTCTTGAGGTAAAAATTCGTTCTCCGTATACCGTACGGCCATACTCCTTAAGAGGTTAATACTACCGTATTGGCCCGACTATAGAGCGACCCTGATTATAAGGCGACCTCTATTTTTTAATCTGCTTTTTGGAGAAAAAAACATTTCCTTCACCATTATAATATTATGAAAAATAAAATGCAAAATGTTTAACGAAAAATATTAATTAAAACAAAGTACCCAGATAATACAATAGTAAAGTACATGTTTAAACATGACAAGAAGGAATAAACAAGTCCAACCACAGTAGCTAATCAGATCAGTCAGATTCACATATGGCTATATGGTATAGGTAGCATCCTCAGCATCAGTCTCATCTTCACTGATATTATCGTCTTCGGAATCCTCAATCATATTTTCTCACAAAATATCTTCAGCACCGTTCATTTTACTACGCACAGAGTATGTGTAAACAATGACGCCTTTTGAACGCTCTCATTACAATGTTGCCATTTCGCTAATCGCGAGTAGTGAATTTATTGTTACCCACAATGTTTGTGACTCGAATATAAGGCGACCCCCCTATTTACGTGTCGTCTTTTTAAATAAAAACCTAGCTTTAGTCGGGCTAATACAGTACATTTATCTCCCATATTCAGTAGTCAAAATAATTATCATACACATATATACATACCATCACGCTATCTCCCTGTCGAGGTAGGCAGAGAGGACAGAGCGCCAGACTTTCCTATCTCGACACACATCCTACACCTCTTTCACATCCATACACCTATGATTTCTCCGACTCCTATCGGAATATAACTTATTTGATCCAACCATACTTTCCTTGGTCTTCCTCTCACATTTGCAATATATATATATATATGTTTTGTTAATCTTTCTTAATTCATTCTGCATGTCCAAACCGTCTCAAGGTGCTCGCTATTCATCTCATTTAACGCATCAGCCTTAATATTTTTTAAGATCCTCTGAATTTAGTGAGGATTTAACCTCCACATACATACATCTCATCATGCACAATCTTCTATTATTTATACTTCGCACTTTACCTTCTTTCAAAATCTCGTCCAGCTACGTTACGCTTTCCTCATTCTACCTTTTCCACGTATACCTTGCACTTCTGACTTGTATATTCGCTTAGCCATTTATTCTCTTCACTTGTCCAAACCATCTTAAAGCTCCTTTCTTTATCTTATTTAAATTTTATCTATGCATTCATTTCTGATCTCTTCATTCCACCTTCTTTCTCACTCCACAAACTTCCCTTAGTGCACGCATCTCCACAGCATTAATCTTACTTTAATCCTTCTTCTGCCAAGTCCAAGTTTCACTTCCATATATCCCATAAACACATGTAGCGGGGATTAATGTAATCAGGGAAATAATAAAGTAATTCATTATTAAATATTCTAAACATGTAAAAATTTATTTGTCTATCAATGGATACAGCACAAGATAATTTTTCAATCAAAAGATACAGTACAAGATAATTTTTCAATCAATAGATACAGCACAAGATTAATTTGTCAATCAATGGATACAGCGCAAGATTTGTCAATCAGTGGATACTGTACAAGATAAATATAGATTCCTTTGGTTTGAAAATAGTATACGTAGGATTATCCTATGTCCTAGATAAGTGTAGCTGTAGGTATCTGGAGGTTTAGGATAAATTATGAAATTCCCTTCATGACCCATGAGTGAATAGGCAAGCGGCAATATTCACACATGTACAAATTTTGTTACTATAAGAATCTTTTTTCGTTTCTATCAAGATTTTATTAGGATATTACTGTTGAAAAGCTGGACAAGTTACAGCATCTTCAAAATATTTGTCTTAGATTTATTTGTAACCTGAAGAAGTATGATTAAATCACTTCATACCAGGAGCTGAACTGGTTGAACGTGAGAAATAGACGAAAAATCCACATAGTCACTATTATATAATATTCTTAACTGTCCCGCTGCCCTCACTTATCTTTCCAATCATGGACTTGCTGCACTCAAAGAGAGATTGTTTATTGGCTTGCCCAGTTCACCGCTCTTTTTTTTTATGTTGTTCTTTACTGTCCATTGAAACTCTGGAACCAATTACAAAGCAATGACTTGCTCCGTTATTGGCATATTTTAAAAAGTGACTGAAAAAACTCTAGATTTTTCTTTCCATCCTTTGAATGAAGATATCTCACTTTCCTCCAACATCCTTTCCTTCGATTGATATCACACTTTCCCTCCAACATCCTTTCCTTTTGATTGATGATATCTCACTTTTACTATGTATTGTCGTTGTTGTGCAAAAAGCGTTAAGTCCAAATATTGAGTTTTGAGATAAATGCAATTTAAGTTTCGGAGGACGATGTAAAATCAAGTTATATGACTTTTTATCTTTTCATAACAGCGAAACCATATAACTTTCGAACATAAATGGTTTTTCCATGTGTATATAATTTTATTTTAAGTAAAATGGTATCAAAAAGTCATTTTAAGCGCAAATAGACTTAAAACGCTTTTCGCAGAATGACAATATACTACCTTGATCAAAAAGTTTTAAGACCGGCCACCGTGTGGCGCTGTCAGTCACCCAATTGGAATTCTTTTTTTTTGTTAGGTTACCACATCTATCATTGGCACTTCCCTCCAAATTTCAGCGTCATAGCTTGACATTTGTAAAAGTTGCGCTGTACTGAGTACATCTACCTTTGTGCGTGTTTTCGATTTTTTACAAGTTTGAAAATGGCATCAACGAGTTTGCATTAAATTTTGTGACAAAAAACGGATTTAACAATCCGCAGACCTTGGAAATGTTGGAGAAGTGTTTTTCGGCTGCATAAACGCTTCAGAAGTGGTCGTGAGTCGGTCGAGGATGATGAACGCAGTGACAGTCGAAAACCGATGAAAACATCGATAAAATCAAAGAAATGTTAGGTTTCTTTGAGGGTCCCGAGATTCTTCGAAACTCCCGCTCAAATATTGATAGCGATGAAGATGAAACTGGGATTAAGGTAAGTTAAATTAAAGTATTAAATTTTTATGCATATTATATTTAAATAAGGTGCGTATTGTATACGTTGTACTACTAGGGTGATCAGATTTCAGTTTATGTAAACCCTAAGGCCGAGGCCACACCGAAGTGGATCGCTTAGTGCTACGTGACATCAGGCTTGGCCACACCAAAGTGCTTCGCACAAATCCATTTGACGTTTGAGAGCGGTTGAGTCAACAAACGATGCCACTCTCAAAACTAACCAGAAAGCTACTTCTCTCAGAGAATTTCAACTTCTCTACAAAGAAGAGTTTCAACTTCTCTACAAAGAATTGCGGAAATACGATGAAAAGTTTTGTAGTTATTTGAGAATGAAGCAGGGAACACTTGACTTATTGTTGGGCAAATTAAAAAAGATATCACAAAAGGAAGATACGCATTTCAGATGTTCCATAACAGCCGAGGAACCACTTGTAACATTAAAGGTAAGTGAAACTATCTTGAAAAGTATTTATTCTTAGTTTTTTTTTTACTATATACTCTTTTAATATCACAGTGATTTCATTTTATTTTAAATATATACAAATAATTTATAAACTATAGCGTGTATAAAAATAATAAACAAAAAACAAGCAAAAACTACTTGTTGAACAAAGTAATAATAAAAACTACATGTTGAACAAAGTATGAATAAAAACTACATGTTGAACAAAGTATAGATCGTTCAGCCAGAAGTGTCATTTTGCAATAGTGTGAGTTACAGCGTGTTTATAAAAACATGTCACTTTATTTTTTTAATGAAGTGAAAAAACAAAAATATATCTTATATTCAAACATTGAAATGAACACACACGTTTTGTAAATTAAAAATGCTGTCAGCTTAAATTGTAATAATCATAAAAATAAAATGAAAGTAAGTTTATTTAACATATTAATTGTTTAGGCATGGCAGATTCTAGGAAACATTAAATAACAATAATGGAATTTTTCAAGATTAAAAATAAATATAAGTACAAGTATTATAAAGTAAAAATGTTCGTCAGGTTTAATTAGATTAAAGCACATAAAAATAAAATGGATGTAAGATTATTTAACTAATATTGTCATAATTACAATGCCAAATAAAAAAGTTTTAAAATAATAGTGGATGGAGTGATACTAAATTCTAAGAAACTTTAAGTTATAACAAAGTACATTCTAAGCTTTCGAAACACTTTGAATTATACATTACATTAGACAAAAATCGCACTCCTAATTTCACCATGGTAGTGTTTTTCTAATCACCGAGTATTTTAACAACAATACAAACGTGAGCTCTGCGCGAACCCATCGTATGGCATTCTAAAACCAATACCACTATACAAGTTGTGTAATACAGAGAGTGTTATTCACACTATTGCAAAATGACTCTTCTGGCTGAACAATCTATAATAATAAAAACTGCATGTTGAACAAAGTAATAATAAAAAAATTGTGACATAAGATAACGTTTTTTTTTAAATACAAATGTAAAGTATTGAAAAAGAAATGTCTCAATTATTTAGGTTGATAATTTTTTACGAAAGTTGCTAGCGACTCTGGCGACTGCAAAACAAGTATTTTCTTGAGTTGTAGCACCTTGGTAAAAATGTTGCCGAGAAGTATCTGCATTATTGTCAACTAAATTAATCACCGGCAATTGGGTTACCATGTGATGTCGTGTAGGACGCTCATTTTCCATCCAGTTGTTGTAGAATTAAATCTTGAATTTTTGACCTAAGTCTTAATTTCTGTATTGAAGGTATTTGTTTCATATAAGGCAATAGGCTTTGAAAAAATAATAAGTCATCATCCGATTCTTTTGCACTCTCCTTTTCTATAATTTCCAGTTTTCTTCTTTCCAGTTCTAATATCTGTTCATCGTGTTGTGCTGCAGTCGGCATATATTTCATTTTCTTCTTTGGTCTAGTAACTTCCGCTATCGACGAGTTTGAAGTTGAAATCGGTGATAAAAGTTGTATCATTTCTTCATCTTGACTTTCTTCTTCGTGAGAATTCAAATCGGAATCGTCACACCGGGTTAAATTTACAACAGAATCGTCACACCGGGTTAAATTTAAATCAGAATCGTCACACCGGGTTAAATTTAAATCAGAATCGTCACACTGGTTGAAATTAGAATATTGTTGCTCAAAAGAAATCTTATCGATTAAAAACATCATTTGATAAAAAAACTGCCAAGTGCTGGTCGCATCCTTAGGTCCATCACCACTTTGAGATTTTTCAATTTTTCGAAGTTCTCTATAAAAGTAGGTTCGTAAGTTCTTCCATTTCGTACGTACAGTTTTTTCTGTAAAAAAAAAAACAATATACAGTTATTATTTATAACATTAAAAATATTTATACACACAATCATTATATCGTCGTTGTTAAGGAAAAAGTCATTATAGTTCGGAAATTCTAGGATGAGTCCTGTGACAGCTCATAAATTTGCCCCAATACAACCTTGTAACGATGTTAAATAATTTTAATTATTATATCAACTTTAATATAAGCTTCAATTCTGGGTAAATACATTACATTAAGTTGTCTTGGGGCAAATTTGTGAGCTGTCACAGGACTCATCCTAGAATTTCTGAACTATAATTACCATTTTTGCTCAAAATGAGATTTTTCATTATTTGAATCAAAAACACAAATCTCTATCATTCGTAAAGTAAAAAACTGCATTATTTAAGCCAATAGCGAAGTTAGGCCACTAAAAAATTCATCAAATGTAAAATTTGATCGTTTCTTTGTATGGAAAAAGTCATTATATTACTTGACGAGCTCCATAAAGTCTAAATGTAATTAATGACTTTTTCCATAACAACGATATATAGTAAATATTTTTAAATTATTTTTGTTTCAGATATTTAGCAACGGGATAATCTTTTCGCTCCCTGGCTTTACATTTTCGCATGGGACGCAGTACTATAGCTAAAATTATAAGAGGAACACATGAGGCTATATGGAATTCTTTGCAATGTGAATATATCTTTAACTATCCCGCCGCCCCCTCTTATCTCGCCGAAAATTTTCAGCATCTTTCCAATCATGGATTAGCGCTATGCTCAAACAGAGATTGTCTATTGGCCTTTCCAGTTCACCGCTCCTCTTTTTTACGTCGTCCTTTACTGTCCATACAGTGAGACATGGGAATCAGTTACAAACCAATATAAGACTCGCTCCGTCCTTGGGCATGCTTTAAGAAGCGACTGAAAAAACTCTCTAATCAGTAAAATAATGTGTTTCATTCCTAATTTTTCTTTTCCTTTCCTCTCCACCATCCCTTCCTTTCCTTTTGATTGATGATATCTCACTTCATATGAAAAAGGAATGTTCGGGTGATTGTCCGTCTTTGTGGGGTTCGTGGGCATGTGCTCACGTATATGTTTATGGATTTCGTGGGAATGGATAGTCATTTGAATGATTTATGCGACCACGTAACTTGCTTCATTTACTTTTGTCTGGTTGGATGGAAGAGATTGCCGCCTGGCAATAAGTCCGCCAGATTGTATTTGCAATAAAAGTGTTAAATAATAAATTAAATAATAATAAAATATATGCCTTTGCCTACAACTGAGAAGTGGTATACAATATCGCAGTCATTTTATGAACAATGGAATTTTCCTAATTGCATAGGGGCAATTGATGGAAAGCATATACCAGTTATTTGTCCTGATCACAGTGGACCTTTGTACTACAACTAAAAACAATATTTTTCTATCTTATTACAAGCTTGATGCGAATGAAAAGCTTATTTTCATAGACATAGGGACAGAGGGTCGACAATGTGATTCTGGATTTTTCAAATTTTCGTCTTTATTTCGTTCATTAGAAACGAGCCAACTCCAAACATTCCAGAAGACAAAGAAATTCCCGGCATAGATGTTAAAATTCCTTATGTCATCGTAGGAGATGGAGGTTATCTTTTATTGCTGAGGTTACTTCAGGTAATCAATGTGGAGATGCATCGAATCTCGCCCGCGATAGGTGTAGTATTTTTAACAAACAACCGTAAACTACTTGATGATACCTTTTGGTCAAAGAAATCTTGACAATAACAAAATTCATAACTAGTCTTTCAAGGGCACGTCGGAGTGTAGAATGTTTCGGAATTATGGCATAAAAATGGCGAAATTTGTTGAAACCTATCGAAACTAATGTATCTACAAACAGCTTTATATATTACCAAAGCAATTTGCATTTTACACAACTTTGTAATGACACACGAACACGTTTTATTTGAACATATTAATAATGAAAGTAACAATGCATTCATTTAATTTCAAATCATTCGCAACGAACACAGCACAAGTTTACATCGAATGCATTACAAACTAGAGAAAAGTTAATTCATTATAGTAATGGCGTTGGTGCCGTACCATGTCAAAATAACTATGGTTTGCCTGAAAACATACTGTTTAGAACGAGAGAATGCAAATTAACAAATGTCAAGCCAATTATGTTGATTTTAATATATGCTCACCTTACATTATAAAAACATAAACAATTTAATTACAACTTACCATCTTTATTTACTTCCAGTGCAACTTCATTCCAAAGTGATTTTATTACAGGTACATTTTTGTATAATTTACACAATGGGTTCCACAAAGGCTCCCTTTTATACACTGCTCCTATTAAAATTTTCTCCATCTTGTAAAATCACTTGGTGACACAATAAAATAACCAACACGTCTGTTCGCTAGGAGGTTCACTCGGTGACTAATCGTCATGTAGCGTGACGCGAAGCGTGCAGTGTGTGTGGCCATTGCGATAGTATGCGATGCGTTGGTTCGCTAGGATATGTCGCCTAGCTCGCAGCATAGCTCTAAGCACCACGCGAGGCTCCTACCTGTGAAGCCGAGGCCGAAGATTGTTCGTGAGTAAAAAATATCTAAATATATTTATGGAAAACAAACCACAACTTAATAAATGATATTTTTTCCTTTCTGTTAATGTTTAACCCTTAACAGCTAATATTTAGCCACAAATCACGATTACTAGTGCTCAAATGCGACACTCATCGTATATGACAAAAACCATGCTGAGTAGTTGAGATATAACATATAATTATGATTAAGAAATGACGAAAAATTAATGTTTAAATACAATAAAAAATGGGTGCCCGTATATTTGGGCATAAAATAATTGACTATAACTGTGTCTATGATATGTTAGTGTATGATCTATTACTTCTTCTTCTTCTTATTTTAGGCCTTTTGGCCTGTTATGGTCCTGCATCATTTTTTGGCCTCTTGTGACGTCGACTGCCAGCAGTCTTTTCATCTTTTGGGAGGTTGTCCTGGAGGTCTGCTTACTTGGGGGATACTGTCCCTGACAATTCTTACGGCTCTTAGTTCTGCCATTCTAGATACGTGTTCGTTCCAGAACCTTCATGTCCAAATTTTCAGTCAATATGCGATGTACAGCACTTTTTGAAATGCCTACCATGTCTGATAGCTCGCGCACTTTCAATCGACGGTCATCCAATACCATTTTGTGGATTTTCTTTACCATTTCTGGCGTGGTCACCTCATTTGGTCGACCACTGCGATGTTCGTCTTGGCAGCTCGTACGGCCTCGTTTAAACTCTGCCACCCAATATTTTACTGTTGTAAACGAAGGAGCAGACTCCCCCAGAATAGAATCTAGCTCGGCTTTGATATTGGTTGGACTTAGACCTTTCAAATGAAAGTATTGTATCACATAACGATGACCAATATTTTCCATGTTTACAAATTCACTGAGAGCGTTCACTATTGATGGCTACCAAACAAATACTAAACAACGTAGTGACTTAAAACTTGAAACTTAAGCTTTATAAGTTTAGTACTTTCTACCATAGTAATTTTTTAAAGCAACAATCGCCATCTATACGTCAGGTCGGGTACTTCTGGGACCACCCTCGTACTTGTTTTTCCAGATAGTATTCTTTAAACATCCGGAAATAGCTGCGGCCTTTAGTGATTGTTCAAGCACTTCGCCATAGAGGTCATTATTGCACATTATGCTAGCGCCCAAGTATTTAAATTTTGTTACTTGTTCAATTGGTGTGTCGTCGATCGCCACACTGCACCCAACTTGCTCTCTGCAATGGAAAACATGATCTATTACGAGTTAAACAAATATACTTTTCTCTTCATAAAGTAATATACGAACAATAATGTTATATGTATAATATATTATAATGATCAGTCAAAATGGTTATGGTAACATTTTTTAATAAAATTGAGCAAAAACTAGAAACTGTGTGAAATGTAACTTTTTGTGGCGATTATTGAAACTTATTTTATTTTCATGGATATAAATGACTTATGGTTAAGTAATTTTAGACATTAATACAAAATTAACGTAATTATAACAAAATCCAGAGACAGTGTTGAAATCCTCAGACTCCGGGTGAAACTCTGAAAGCTATACGAGTGTACGATAAAAACTTGGATACATGCTACAGAATTAATTAAGTTAATTAAGATTAATGAAGTTATAATTAAAGTAAAGATTAATGAAGTTATTTTGACATGAAATTTAAGTTTCATTTAGAAAATAACTAATGTGATCTTCAGCGGTATTTGGTTTATTCCATCCAAATTTTCTATACTAAAATCTCTCGGATCAAACCCGGCACAATTTTTTTTAAAGAATAAATATGACCGAAGTCATAGGTATCCTTATACCCTCGAACACTAGACGGAAAAGTGCCTGTGTCGTTCGAGAGGAGTAGCACAGCGCGGGGTTCGAACCGACGATCATCCGCAGGGAAGTCCAGTGCGTTACAGCGCGGCCATGCACAATAGTCCACCCTTTCTCAACATGTGGGTCGCGACCACCAGGGGGGAGTCGTGAAACTAAAAATAACTTACATGTAGAAAAAGAAAATAACACATTTTGTTATCAAAACAAACACGTTTATTTAAAAAAAAAATAGTCATTGTTATACGATATACAGTACCCGGTGGTAAGTAATACACATCGGGCTTAACGCTTGCCGCCCTGTGATGGATAGCGAGTGACATGGACTTATATTTTATTTAATTTCTCCAAATGTACTGATTGCAGGGTCTTCATACTTTATGTAATCCTCATCAAAACCTCTATGGTTTGAATGATGTCATTACGAAATAAAAACATTTATAAATATCAACAGAAATAATTATTTTGTGATCAATTGAGAAACGGCCTATGCATGTGTATATTGGATAACGTCATTGTATGTGTATTGCGTAGCGTTGATGTTTGCCAGACACTTGCACATCTAAGGCAACCTTAAGACGGTCAATCTGGATCGCGATCTGCCATCAAAATCAACGATCGCGATCCAGATTGATTGTGTAAGAAGCGGATTGACGGATTGATACATCAGATCACAAAATATTCAGATATTTTGAAATCACGCTTGCGATCCGCTGATCGTGATCTGAATTGATCGTGTAAAGCACCCTTTACACGGTCAATCTGGATCGCAATCCGCGATCACAATCAACGATCGCGATCCAGATTGATTGTGTAAGAAGCGGATTGACGGATTGATACATCAGATCGCTAAATATCCAGATATTTTGAAATCACGCTTGCGATGCGCTGATCGCGATCGAGATTGATCGTGTAACGGGTGCCTTACACGGTCAATCTAAATCGCAATCCACGATCACAATCAACGATCACGGATTGACGGGTCGCGCGACTACATTAGACGATCAATCCAATTTCCTTCAGTCCACACACCGCAGCCGCTGCGTCAACATCGTTCTCAACTCAAAATGGACGTAGATGAAGTAAAAGCTGTTGTAGCCCTAGTTATGGGCATAACTTTGAAAAAGCGAGTTCGGCTACGAAAGAAAGAATTGTATACCCATTTAAATCTACTAAAATAAATACGATTAACTGCTTAAAAAGAAGACTATAAAAATTACTTCAGGATGAGTGGAAAATGTTTTGATGAGTTGTTAGAAATGGTAACCCCACCCCATACATATCTTAACAAGATACTTGTATGAGAAAAAGTATAACACCTGAAGAAAAAATAGCAGTAACATTGCGTTATCTTGCAACAGGCAGAAATATTGAAGACCTTAAATTTTCTGCTATCATGTCTCCTGCATCTATCAGTGAAGCTTGAATTTGTAATTTTTTTTTATTCTCTCCTATAATTCGATCTCAGACAATTTTTTTTTCTCACGTCGTCAACGGTTGCTTGCGGCTTTATGTTCTTTAAAATTCCCAATAACTTTTGATGCCCTGCTTGCCGTTTGTATTTATTTGAATAATCTTTGTGCTGAGCATTCCAGAGCTCAGGGAGAGTTTCAAGTCCGATCATAAAACTCTCTTCTAAAGTAAGCAGGGATGGTGAATCTGTTGGAATTACTGCCGCCGGCGGCGGCGTTAACGGTGGAGAGCATACGTCCATCTCTATCGGTGCGCAAGCGTTGACTGACGCGATCACGATTAACACGAACAATCCCGATCGCGAGCAGCGGATCACAAGCGTGATTTCAAAATATCTGGATATTTTGCGATCAGGTGTATCAATCCGTCAATCCGCTTCTTACACAATCAATCTGGATCGCGATCGTTGATTGTGATCGCGGATTGCGATCCAGATTAACCGTGTAAAGGGTGCCTATGAATGACTCAGTGCACAAATTATATTCACGTAGAAATGTCGCCTCTGTTTCAGCCCTTATTTTTTCATTTCTTGCACTTATTTTATATTATTCGACATTTTAATACATAATAAAATTATTTTTATAGCTAATTACAAAAAATAACCTAGCAGATTTTGCATATTTTAATTTAGAACACATATATTTCATTGGACGCTTCGCGTCCAGCACCGTGACTGGCGGAAATTTTTAGTACAGTAAGGCAAGTGTTAAGAGACTGTCGGCCATAATCCGCTTTGTAGAGCGTTGTCTCTGTCGCATGATGCGCTAAGAGTCCGGTTTACGACTGACAAATCGCGACGGAACACGTGTATGAATGACAGAGACGATGCTCTACAAAGCCGATTATGGCCGACAGTCTCTTTCTTAAGCCCGATGTGTATTACTTACCGCCGGGTACTGTCCAAGTTTTTTATGGGGGTCGTGAATTCTACATTTTTTTTCTTTTGGGGAGTAGTTAGGCTAAAATGAATGAGAAATATTCAGGAGTCCCATCTTTTCAATTTTCGCAATAAAAAATACTGGGTTCAGATTTTAGGTATTCCTCCGTAATACATTTACGCATTGAATGAAAAAAATAATATTAATAATAATTAGCACTTATCAGCCACATCAGATATTTTGTGAAAATCGAAAATAAATTCACGGATACAATCAAACGTGTACCAGTGTGACGTAGGTATATTTATTCTAAAAAAACCGCTATAGGTGAGGAAGCGACGCTATTCACGTATCACTCTACTTCGGTATATGGAAACGCAAGAAATAGAATCTCAGTTCGCACGCTTCAGTAACTCTCGGGCATCCATTTGAGGTGGTCTCTTTACCCGTTTAGTGAATGTCGGCCGATGTTTTTTTCATGTTATCAGCAATTAAATTTCAATTATTATCACTTTTGACTTTAAATTTAATTAATTTAAGCGATTGGCTATAAATTTTCTTATTTTTCCGATTTTAAATCGCTCATTTTTACATGTGTATTGAATACACAGTAGATTTTTTAGCAGAGGAAGGGAAAGGTTAATCACTTCATTCTGTCATACATTATCACCCCATTATTCTCAGTGCACGCATTTCTGCAGCATCTATTAGTTTATTCTATTCCTCGTGTTGGTTGCATATCCACCTGATGTTATTTCTTTCTTTCTTTTAAATCAGGAAACTGCAAATTTTTTGAGTGGAGAGCCATTTTTGATTTAATGGAAAAAATCGAGAGAGCCGCATCCCACCTCAAGCTTCAATTACAATTCAAACAAGAACCAAACATTACCAAAATTTGTTTTCCCACCCTACATACTTTGCATTTTCAATTCGATATAAAAATACTTCAGAACGTAGAGCTTAGCATTTCAAATATCAGTATGTCCATTATCAATATGCAATTTAAATTTTCAGAGAGGGTTGAATAAAACACAAATGTAAAAACTTTATTTTATTACAGTAATAAATAATTATTTTACTGTCAAAAATTAATAACTATAGTTCGGAAAATGTAGGACGAGTCCTGTGACAGCTCACAAATTTGCCCCAATACAACCTTATGTAATGTATTTAATTTGCTATTTATTAGAATTGAGGCTTATATTAAAGTTGATAAAATAATTAAAATTACTGAACATCGTTATAAGGTTGTATTGGGGAAAATTTGTAAGCTGTCACAGGACTCATCCTAGAATTTCCGAACTATACCAACAATATTTTTAAGAGTAGTCTGTTTCAAAGTCTTCCGCAGTAATTTTAGAGGTGTGTGCCAGTATTGTTTCATCTTAATATCTTATCTTATACTGCGAGTCAAATAATTTATTTTTATATATCAATTTGCTTGTATAAATAAATATTTCAAATAATGAAACACTACTTTATCAACATTAATTTATTTAAATTGAAAAATTAGAAATTAAGGATTTCACTAATGAACTGTCGAACCTAAAACTATTTTATTTGACATCTGTCATCTAAAGACCATACAAATTTGACATCTGTTATCTAAAGACCACACAAATTTGGCATCTGTTATCTAACGACCACACAAATTCTGCAGCAATTCATCAAAATAGAAGAACGTATAAAAATCTTGCAAATCCTTTACAAAAATTACATTCTGTTGCGAATACAATTCGCAAATTTGTGTTCTTTTAGGTTGTAATCACACCGCGATTCGCAACCTAATCAGTAAATTCAAGGCACCAGTTCAGATCTTAATGCAGAGATGTCATGTCGTGGTCGTAGTGTTCGTTCAAACAAAAATATCACTAGTGAGTAAAAATGCCGCCAAAAATCCAAGAACATCAATTCATCATCGTTTGCAATAATTGGGCATTTTCAATAGCTCCATGCAGAGAATTTTAACCAAAGGATCTTGGGTAGGCATATAAAATTTGGTTGATTCATGAACTTAAGTCCGTGATCATAGGAACCGCCATGTGTTTACCGATTGGATTCCAGAGCATACTGAATGTTGTAAAAAAAATTATTTTCAATGACGAAGCCCGTTTTCATCTTGGCAGATATGTCAATAAGCAAAATTTTCATCCTTATGTAAGTTAACACATTGCCAGATGCGCAGATGATAGATGGACCCAGAGAGTGCTGGAGTGGAGCCCAATACAGGGAAGAAGTGTGGGCCGTCCTCAGACACGGTGGTCAGACTGCATTAGAAGAGTAGCCTGGAGCAACTGGAAACGATGTGCCCAGGAAAGAGAGGAGTGGAGGAGGAGAGGGGAGGCCTATGTTCAACTTTGGACGGAGACGGGCTGATGATGATGTAAGTGAAAACTCTTGAGTATATAAAGAACCGTATATCCGCACTGAGTTACAGTTTGGTATGATTTTTGGTCTGGAAGTGTCATTGGGTTGTTCTTTTTTGAAAATGAAAATGACGAAACGGTTACCATCAATGACGAACTCTATCGCAACTTGTTGACAAACTTTTTGATACTGTAATTGGAGGATATGGATTTCGAAGATATATTTTTTCAGCAATAAATGATGGCATTTATTGCCACAAAATTTCCTGGCACGGTGACATCAATTGGGCTGGGAGATAGAGCGATCTAACACGTCTAGACTTTTCCCTTAGGGCTTTGTAAAAAAACAGAATCAATGCGAACAATCCACAGTCCATTAACGAGCTCAAGAACAACGTTTGTTGAGTTATTGATGAAATTGGACCGCTAATGTACAAAAATGTAATTAATAATTTGTTGAGTTATTGATGAAATTGGACCGCTATTGTACAAAAATGTAATTAATAATTTGTTGAGTTATTGATGAAATTGGCCCGCTATTGTACAAAAATGTAATTAATAATTTGTTGAGTTATTGATGAAATTGGACCGCTATTGTACAAAAATGTAATTAATAATTTGTTGAGTTATTGATGAAATTGGACCGCTGTTGTACAAAAATGTAATTAATAATTTGTTGAGTTATTGATGAAATTGGCCCGCTATTGTACAAAAATGTAATTAATAATTTGTTGAGTTATTGATGAAATTGGACCGCTATTGTACAAAAATGTAATTAATAATTTCCCCAAAAGAGTCTTCGTCATCTGCAAGAATAACCGAGGGATTCGGTAGATATTTTAATTCGAACATAATTTCCATGTCTCTACTTTTCGCTACAATTAATAAACTGGCAAGTTTTTTTTTCAAAAACAAAAACCCCAAGTTCGACACACTGTAGATGTTTCTAAGACATCAAAATATCCCACAAAATTACTCGGAACTTGGAAAAAATAATAGATTGTGGATTGTAATTTGTTTTATCAAACATCGTTTATTCCACATTTTTGTAATGGTATAACCTTAACGGTTTCAAGGCTTTCACCTCATCATCAGGGGAGCACAAACAAGACTGAATTCTGTTCGAACAGGTACCGAGATACACGATTCTAACGGTTAACATTCGGGTTGAGGACTGGGAAAGAAAACCTGAATGTTAACTATTAACAATGTGTATCTAGGAACTGTTAGAAACGTGTATCTCGGTACCAGTTCGAACAGAATTCAGTCTTGTTTTTGCTCCCCTGATGATGAGGTGAAAGCCTTGAAACCGTTAAGGTTATACCATTACAAAAATGTGGAATAAACGATGTTTGATAAAAAAATTACAATGTCCTTAAACCTCCACAATGTTAATGCCTTAACTATTATATAAATAACATTGTTATCTCCAAATATTTGAAATTAGGAGTTACCAACTTTTGACAGTATCTCAATAAATAAGAACTAATATCACATATTATTCAATAAATTAATTTTACAAGAGCTCTTATAACTATGACATTTGAATATATTTTTCAAAGATGTTTCGATACAAATTGTAACATATAGAATGTAACTAAATGCTTTTTATGTGTAATTATTTATTTTTGTATATTTTTTAATACCTTCTTTTAAAGTAAACATTGAAATACTAAAAAAATAAATGAAAGTTTTCTCACCACTAGATCTAAAGTGAACATAAAAAAATAGTATCAAAATTACACATGAATATTTTCAACTCAAAAAAGTGACATTTTTAGTTACGCAATATTAACTAGGAAATGCAGTGAGGAACTATTTACACAATATTAACTAGGAAATGCAGTGAGCAAATATTTTACCCTTTTAATCTTACCTTCTGCACCTTATTCAGGATAAAAATGAGTTAAACGACTAAAGTTTACGATAACAGTCACAGTCGTGTTTGCTACAGGCAAACCTAGGCACCTACGGGATCAGAAGACAGGCATCTTACCAACTAGGCCACAAAGATCATCGTTGCCACGAATACACTGTTATGAACTAAAGTTTTGGCAGTAGGAATGTGATAGTATAGAACAGGGATGGCCAACAGGTTGATCGTGAAGATTTTTTTTGCAGATCGTGGCCGCCTTTGTAACTTACAATATGGTGTGATATTGCTTAATCTCACTATGCGTATGCATTTGTCAACGCGGTCGGCACCTGTTTGCCCTCGGAGTGTATTATCGTTTGGTTCACCCATCTTTCTCCCGGTGAGCATATAACTTTATGTTTGAATCTACCACCCAGCGTGTCACACAATCGATAGGAATAAACTCTATTAACTTATTGAGTTTCTAACCTGTGGTGACAAAAGTGTATATTCCTTTCTTGTAAGAATTTTTAGACTCTTCCAATCAAAATGATGAATTTGAAAAAAATCCAAAACTCGCCATTTTCACGAAGAATGGTAGGACGCTTACTTTTTCACAATTCTTTTTCTTCCTAGTGTCATGTCAGGTCCCCCAACGAGAGTAGGCATGTTTGTCCCCGGCAGACCGAAAAAGATCTCCAACGCCCCTTATATCAGTCCAATCACGTATATTGCGGAGCAAGGACATTTGCCTCCTGCCAACACCTCTTCGACCCTCTAGTTTGCCTTGGATGATCAGGTGCAGTAATTTGTGCTTTTCTCCTCTAAATACATGACGCGAATAGGACACCTTTTGGATTTTAATACTAGTCAGCAACTCTCTTATCAACTTTGGCTCTTTGAAGAACCCTTGTGTTGCTGACCATATCTGTCCAGGGTATCTATAGCATTCTCCCGTGCATCCACATTTCAAATGCTTCCAGTCGGTTCATACTACCAACTTTGAGGGTCCATGATTCCACTCCATGCAATAACACTTACCAAACGTAGCATTTGACTAACCGTTGTCGAAGTTTCAAGTTTAGATTATCATTGCAGAATACGCTTCTCATTTTATTAAAAGCATTTTTTATATTTTTCACAATGATAAAAGAAAATGTGTTTGCTTAATATGTCTTCATCTGTAGCCATAACTAAGAAAGGTAATTTTGAAGGAGACTTTGTCTATGTTATTACACAATAAAATGTTGCGTGAGATAGCTGACATCCTGAATATATCATTTGGTAGTGTTTACACTATTTTGCATGAACATTTGTTCATGAAAAAGCTTTTTTGAAATGGGTGCCGCGTTTGCTCACAATGGAACAGAAACAACAACGCATCGACACGGCTGGCATAGAAAAGTTAGAAAAGCGTTGGAATGAATGTATCGCTCTTGAAGGAGACTATGTTGATGAATAAAGAAGGATATTGGCAAACAAATGTTGTTTTAGTAGTTAGTCCCTCGACTTATTGATCGATGTGTTACATCACTCATCTTTTTCAATAAAGTTTGTTCAACATAATATCATCCAAAACACTAACTAAGAGGTTTCTAAAAAGACATCAGAATGTTTCAGCTTTTGGTGTCTTCGAAACTCGCCGGGTACTCGGAACGCCTTCCCACAGAAACATTCGTAACTTGGATCGTTGTGAATGTATTTGTGTGAGAATAAAGTCTTGTGCGTTGCGAACATTTTGAAGCAAATCTGAAAAAAAATAAATTAATTAAACACTTAGAAAATGATTTTATATATTGATTTATCATATAGTATAACAAAATAATAGAGCACGTGATGGAGTTTAGGTATCTTGGAGTGAGCATCAGTAGCAATGGAAATCTGTATGATGAAACCTTGAGACAAGTCGCTGCAATAAGGCGGCTGCAATAAGGCGGCTGCAATAAGGCGGCTGCAATATCGGGATGCATAAGAACACCGGTGTGGAATAATAAACACATGAGAATAGAAAGTAGTCAGAATATACAAGACATGTGTGAGACCGATAGCCACCTACGGAATAGAGACCAGAGCAGACACATCTAGAACAAAATCTCTCCTGAGAACCTTGGAAATGAAAACACTGAGATGTATAACATATAGTACGGAAGACTTAATATATAGTACGGAAGACATCGTCAGGTGGGGAAGACAACGAAGGTGATACTGGAACGAACATGTAAACAGAATGCAAGACGACAGACTTCCACGTGTCGCCCTTCAAAAGAACCCAGCGGGAAGAAGATTACCGGGAAGACCTCCGAAGAGATGGCGTGACGGCTGGCAGTCCACGTCACAAGAAGGGGAACAAGCGGAACAAACAGATTATGATCTATAGGAAGAGGAAGAAGAAGATTTATCACATAGTCAAACCTCGGGTCACGAACGCCTCTAGTCACGAACAAATCGGCTTACGAACACAATTTCCGAACAAATGTTGACTCGACCTGCGTACAATGCCTCGGCTCACGAATTAGTTGTAACGGCACATTACGCAATGATGCATTAGTTGTTCTCAGGTGCGCACGTTGTGAACATTGTTTGTCGTTGCGTTCGTTGTTCTTGATACAATTTTTTTTGCTTTTTATATATGTAATATACAGTATACATAAAATATATTTTGCATTAAATTAATCCTCATTACGGCTCCCAAGAAAATTTATTTCGGTTTGTGAACATTTAGACTCGCGAACGGAATCAAAGAACGAATTAAGTTCGTAACCCGAGGTAACACTGTATAGGGTGGCGCAACAAGTACTGTAATTTTAAATCAATGGAAAAAAAAAACAAGTTTTTTTTAAATGCTCATGTTTATTGGTATCAACATAATTAGTGCACATGGGAATTATGTGTGAAAAATGATATCGGCCAAATGGCCACCTCGGCTCCTGTTACAGACGACGACTCTTTAAGCAAAATTTTCAATAACGGATTCAAATAAATGGATACGTATATCTGCAATGACACGAGTGATGTTGGATTTAAGGTCATCGATGATTTTTGGATTCTTGGCGTACATTTGAGATTTAACATAATCCCAGAGAAAAAAATCTAAAGGGGTTAAATCACACGATCGTGGCGGTCAATTCACATTTCCCCAACACGAGAAATTACACGGTCGGAGACCTAACAATAATCCCACAGGGTTGTACTGTGTACAAAGTGTTATACACGATTCGCTCGGGTGCTGCTATAGCTGCCTAACATGATTTGTTTAATATTAGTGAGTTCAAGTCCCGAGGTAAGTTAGATTAGATTAGGTGATTTGTTTAATATTAGTGGGTTCAAGCCCCGAGTTAGGTTAGATTAGATTAGGTGATTTGTTTAATATTAGTGGGTTCAAGTCCCGAGGTAGGTTAGATTAGATTAGGTGATTTGTTTAATATTAGTGGGTTCAAGTCCCGAGTTAGGTCAGATTAGATTAGGTGATTTGTTTAATATTAGTGGGTTCAAGTCCCGAGTTAGGTCAGATTAGATTAGGTGATTTGTTTAATATTAGTGGGTTCAAGTCCCGAGTTAGAGCGCCTTGGAGTTTGCTCTATAAATGGTACTATATAAAATTCTCTTTTTGTTCTTATTGAGTACAATGTATCGTGGTTTTCGACCATTGAAAATAGTTACAATAGTTCAATTTAAATTATAATTTAGAGTGTGCTTGAGTACACAATCTACATGTTATAAAAAGTATAAATATGAACTTGACTTAAACACAAAAAATATATTTAGTCTATTTATTAGGTTGCCGCACTGTGTATTTTTGGGGATCTGGAACGGATTAATCCAATCCACATTACTATTAATGGTAGAAATTGATTCAGTTCTTGAACAACCTTAACGGAATCCATTAAGTTTGAAAATCGAGGTTTCACTGTATTTTTATTTCAATAAACATGAATTTCAGTATATTTTTTAGGCTTCGGCCACACAGGTAGAAGCCTCATTTGATGCTTAGAGCTACGCTGCAAGCTAGTGACATATCCTAGGGAACCAACGTCCCGCATACTATCACAATGGTCACACTGCACGCTTCGCGCTACGCTACGTGACGATTAGTCGCCTAGTGAGTCTCCTAGCGAACAGACGTGTTGGTTAATTTTATTGTGTCACCAAGTGATTTTACAAGATGGCGGAAGTTTTAACAACTGTGTATAAAAGGGAGCCTTTGTGGAACCCATCGAGCAAATTATACAAAAATGTACCTGTAATAACATCACTTTGGAATGAATATGCACAGGAAGTAAATAAAGATAAGGTAAATTGTAGTGAAATTGGTTAGTTTTGAGAGTGGCATTGTTTGTTGACGACGTTTTGAGAGTGGCATCATTTGTGCAAAGCATTTTGGTGTGGCCAAGCATGAAGTAACCTAGTCTATTAGTCACGTAGCATCAAGCGAAGCACTTTGGTGTGGCCTTAGCCTTAGAGATTTTAGAAAAGTTTGAGAGAAACAAAATGCAATCCACAACCCCTGAGTTAAAAGACAGGTGTTTTACCATCTAGGTCACGGAGGTCATCATAGTATTCTACTATAATGCAATAGGGACCAACAACAATGAAGGGTGACACTATTGTAGTTACGGAAGATATGATGTATTGTGTAGTTATGTACTTACAGGACACTGATATTTGAGCACGCTGCTATGGGAGTCCATGTGCGAAGTGTAGTTGGAGCGGCTGCAGAAGCCCCGGCCACACAGAGCACACATGAAGGGCTTCTCCCCTGTATGGGTGCGCGTGTGCTCTTTTAGGCTGTGTTCGGTCGTGAAAGCTGCACAAGATAATGGGTTGAGTTAAAGTAAAGAATATTTATAGGATAGGATCACTGTAACTGGCACTTCTCTAGGAGAGGTGGGTAATGTGTGATGCATTATTTATAGGATCACTGTAACTGGCACTTCTCTAGGAGAGGTGGGTAATGTGTGATGCAATATTTATAGGATCACTGAAACTGGCAGTGCTCTAGGAGAGGTGGGTAATGTGTAATGCTATATTTTTTATGGGGACTCCTGAAAAATAATATTTACTGTGAATAACTCCTGTCAAAGATATGTCACAATTTTAAAGACAGACTGTTTAATGTAAGCAGGGTCTTTAGGGATGGGGTTCATATCACAAATTATGGTTTTTCTCGCTCCTTGCACGGATGCACAGATTGGGGAACATATTGAATGTGGACATTTACAGTTGCTCCAGGAGGAAGCTAAAATCAGGAATATTTTAGATATCTCAATATGGTTTTTGTATCACTTTTTGATTTACCACGATGAATTAATTTAAAGCATCACGCAATTTCCCTATCAGAGTAGAGAGAGAGGATAGAGCGACAGACTTTCCAATCTCGACACACATCCTTAGCCTTTTCAACATCCATACAACTTCTATGATTTCTCTGAGTTTCAATGTTTCCTTCTTTCAAAATATTATTCACTTGATCAAACCATACATTTATTGGTCTTATATATTGGTTTTGTATGTCATTCTCTATTAATTCATTCCACATGCCCTAACCATCTCAGTGATCTTCTTCATCTTACTCAATGCCATCTTATTCAATGAAACACATTTCCATTAGAATTTCTAAGACATTACAAAATGTAGAGACTGACAGACAGTATTGTTAACATTACCTTTAAAGCAATGTGTGCATTTGAAGGGTCGCTCCCCTGTGTGGACCCGCAGATGGATTCTGAGGTGTGCCGGGCTGGGCAGGGCCTTCCTACAGAACTCACATCGGTAGAACACTAGTGGCTTGCACTCCTTCTTGCTCCTGGAACATAAGATTAAGATGGTCATCTCAAATACCAACGCTACAGTTAGTGTGACATTATTTTATTTTTGAAGTTGTTTGCAAATATATGTATAGTACCCGGCGGTAAGTAATACACATCGGACTTAATAAAGAGACTGTTGCTTTGTAGAGCGTCGTCTCTGTCGCACAATGTGCTAACAGTCCGTGCGACAGAGACGACGCTCTATAAAGCGGCAGTCTCCTTCTTAAGTCCGATGTGTATTACTTACCGCCTGGTACTATACTGTTGAACAATGCCATTTGTTTTGTATGATTTGTCAAGTTAGTATCAATTCAAATTTCTAGAAGATTCTAGAAGGTTTTGTAAAATTCTACTCGAGATACGCCATCTGCATGAAATTTTGATCTTAATAGATAACTGCACCACAGCTCAACGAGTTCCATAACAATATTTTCTTGTACAGTGTTCACTTCTACAAGTGCCAAACATTGAAATTGTGTCTGAATGAATGTCGCCGAAACAGAAGAAAAACGTAATTTTTAAACAGTGTTACGATTCAATATGATAAGCTATCTCTTTTGATTGAGTATAATTGTCAGCCTGTGGATGGAAGATGCCAGTGTGCAAACTGTTGCACTTCATCAAGCACACAGTCTTGATAGATCAAAACCAAAGTTTTGATGGCAACGAGATCAAACTTCCAAGACGATTGGCAGGTTTAAGCTGCTGCAGTGTTCGTTAAGCATAGTTTTTATATAGTGCTATTCAGGGGCGGCTCGTAACTTTAAAAACAGGTGGGACGTGATGAGGCTGAAGTGCACCTCCCCCCTATTTTCCTTTTTAAAAAAAAAAAAATGAACTGTATATATTTTTAGTACAGTGAGGTCGAACCAAGAAAATACTAAGAATTAGCAAATTTTTTATTGCGAAATTAAACAAAAATAATTTTTATTTACATATAAACATTAACAAAACTATCTTATAAAAAAAAACATGTATTTTTCACAAAATCAAATGAAAATCATTTTTATTGAAATATTTACATGAAAAACGTTGATGGTGTCGTTTATTTTTCAAATCGAGTAGAGAATATAGACCAGCGGAGCAGGCGTATTCTGCCCCAAACAGACCTTTACGCAGTAAACGAAAAGCGACCTTCTGTATACGGTAATACGGAACTTTTCTCTTTACCTCCACTGACTGACCTCCAACACCACTCGTTCGCGTCAGAGCAACAGCTAAATTGAACCTAGCGACCACGGCAGATACAAGACTGCCCCGCCGCAAATAATTTGGTTGTATGCGTGCATCGTATTTCGTACTTTGTGCGCGTATATACGAGGGTGGTCCGATAAGTACTTAGCCTACAAAAGAATAACAAAAATTTTGGAAAAGTGGCGATTTATTTCTCAACATAATCTCCTTTGAGTTCGATACACTTGATCCAGCGATGCTCCAACTTCTTTAACCCATCTGAAAAATACGTTTTCTGGAGGTCTGCAAAGTAGGCCTCCGTGGCGGCGATAACCTCCTCATTCGACTCAAATTTCTGCCCGGCGAGTGACTTTTTCAAATTTGGAAACAAAAAGAAGTCGCACGGGGCCAAATCCGGAGAATACGGTGGATGGGGCAGCAGTTCGTAGCCTAATTCTACCAACTTGGCCGTGGCGATGGGGGAGGTGTGAGCCGGTGCATTGTCATGATGGAAGAGCATTTTTTTCTTCGCCAAATGGGGCCGTTTTTTCTGCAATTCGGTGTCGAATCGGCCCAATAATTCGGCATAGTAGAGCCCTGTAACCGTTTTGCCCTTCTCCAGGAAGTCGATGTAGATCACACCTTTTGAATCCCAGAAAACGGTGGCCATCACCTTTCCGGCCGATAGGATAGTCTTCGCCTTCTTCGGAGCACGTTCACCGGGTGAAGTCCACTGTTTCGACTGTTCCTTGGTCTCGGGTGTGTACCAGTGTATCCATGTTTCGTCGACGGTCACGAAACGACGCAGAAACTCCTTCGGATTGCGCTTAAACATCGTCAAACACTGCTTTGAAGTGGTCTCACGTTTGCGCTTGTTGTCCGGAGTGAGCAAACGCGGCACCCATCGCGCCGGCAGCTTTCTCATGCCCAATACTTCATGCAGGATATGACCCACGCGGTCTTTTGAGATGCCTACTGTCTCAGCTATCTCGTGCACCTTCAATCGGCGGTCTGCCAATACGAGATCGTGGATTTTTGTCACGTTATCCTCCGTGGTAGCCGGTTTCGGGGCACCTGGGCGTGGCTCATCAAAAACCGACGTGCGACCACGTTGAAACTCATTAAACCAATTTTTAACGGTCACCATCGAAGGAGAAGAGTCACCGTACACAGCATCCAAGCGCTCTTTGATTTCGCTGCGCGATTTCCCTTTCAAAAACAAGAATCGAATCACCGACCGATATTGCTCTTTTTCCATTTTTCTCAAATCCGCGGACACGCTCGCTTCCACACGCGGTCAAAACAAAACTACGCGTCCGATTCGGCTGAAATTTTTACAGTAGCTGTCAACGAGAATGTACTACGCGATAAAAAATTGCTCTTGCGATAGTGGTGCCATCGGGCGGTGAGGCTAAGTACTTATTGGACCGCCCTCGTATTTCACACCTACTTACCAGTAATATGTTAATATCGTTTTTTTTTCTTCAAATATTTATGAATCATTAAGTGCAAATAATATCCCGAAAAGCTTAGAATAATTACAATTATACCAATAATAAAAGCACGTTTCAAAAACATTTCAGCTAATTATTTTTTTTTTATCAGGAGAAATGTGTGTGGGGCAGTGCCCCGGTTGCCCTTAAAGACGAGCCGCTTCTGGTGCTATTTATTATATTGCTTAATAATGTTATAGGAATTAATGATAAGCAGCATATAAACTGGTCTAGGAGTAAAGATAGTCTGGAAGTGAATCCGCCAGGAATCCAACCTGAAGCACCAACTTAGCGTGAATGCTAACCATTAGACACTATCAATCGTCTTGGAAGTTTGACCTACTTGCCATTGAAGCTTTGGGTTTGATGTATCAACAGTGTGTGCTTGTTGAAGTGCAACAGCTTTCACACAATAAACTACAAGTAAACATCTTCCATTCCCAGGATGACTGATAATCATACTTGATTACGAGAGATAGCCTATTGTTATTGCATTGTAACACTAGAACTACATTTTCTTTCCGTTACGGTTCATTCGTATTGGGAAAAAATAACAGCATCTTTCAATAGGATGATGAGTATAATAGCAGCATCTTACAATAAAATGATGAGTATAATAGCAGCATCTTTCAATAAGATGATGAGTATAATAGCAGCATCTTTCAATAAGATGATGAGTATAATAGCAGCATTTTTCAACAGGATGATGAGTATAATAGCAGCATCTTTCAACAGGATGATGAGTATAATAGCAGCATCTTTCAATAGGATGATGAGTATAATAAAAAGACAAGTCATTATAAAAATGTTGAGAGACAACAATGTTTAAACAATACTTACTTTTGAGTATACTTTACAGCTGCGCTTTGACAGTTTGATTTTTTTGTCGATTCATCACAATTACCATGTGAGTTGCCATCGTCTATGTGCTTGACACTTTCTTGTAGTATTTCATAATTCTCATCTAAATGTTCATCCTCTTCCTCTGCCCAATCATCTAAGCTCCGTGTACTGGGCTCCATAATCTCGCTGAAATATTAAAATATAATTAAATATTATTATTGCAATTTGATTAGTACAACACCGTTTATTCCACTTAATATAATATAACAGTATTACTCTACCGGTTTCAAGGTTTCATCTTATCATCAGGGGAGCATAATCAAGAGTCTTGTTTGTGCTCCCCTGATGATGAGGTGAACAACTTGAAACTGGTAGGATTATACCGATATATTAAGTGGAATAAAAAGTATTTCATTAAAATAATTACATGTTTTGAAACCTCTATAGCAGTGGTTTCTGAACTTTATGTTACTACGCCTTATCGTGCTCCCTCCCCCCTTCAGCATATTCGAAATCGTAATGAGCTTTTGGGTTTATGGCCTTAGGTCACTTCATGTGTTGGCAACACCACCAAATGTAAAGAGGCAACAACACTCATACGCACACATACTCAGGTGTGCAAGTTTTGTTACCAGATAAACTCTTTTACCGTTCTATTTCTTTCTTTTTTTTGGGTCGTTGGAAATCGAACCTGTAATCCCCAGGTGGAAGTCAAGAGTCTTACCAACTAGGAGTTTTAGCTATGGAATTCATCAAGTTACAGTATTTGATATTGACTTACTTGGAAATTTTATGAAGATTTGCCATATGCGATATCAGAAAGGTTTTATTTATGAACCTCTTTGGACAAAAATTACATTTATGTACTATTTCCTCTATAGATTTTCCCTCCATGGTTCTGAAATAAAAAAAAAAGGATTTTTACTAACCATCTTCACTTTCATCAAAATAGTACGAATTTGTTAGCCCTATAGTGATGTGGATTAAATTTAAAGTACTAGGCGTATCCAGAAAGTAAGTGTACTGAGGCTCTCACGACCGGATGGATTTTATTTTCGACATGTTGGCTACACTTCCGTGTAGCCTGACCCTTCCCCTCCGCAACGAGACCGGTTCGAGGTCAGTACGTTGAGAAGTGTCGACGCGACAACACGTTTCTTGAAAAATGTCAATGCAATCTCCCGCCAAGTGCGAAATAAATAATGCCGGGCAAGAGTTTTTGAGGCGCTACAAACTCCATGGAGATGAATTTCTCCGCTCCATCGTTACTGGAGATGAAACTTGGGTTGCACACTACACGCCTGAAACCAAAAGGCAGTCTCAACAGTGGCGTCACACCTCTTCGCCCTCCGCCAAAAAGTTCAAAACCACAATTTCAGCCAAGAAAATCAAGGCATCCGTGTTTTGGGACTGTCAAGGCATAATTTTAATTGAATATATGCCTCAAGGGGAGACCATCAACTCTGCAAGATACTGTGAGACCCTAAAAAAATTGCGGAGGGCGATTCAGAACAAGAGGAGAGGCATGCTGACAAAGGGAGTCTGCCTGCTGCACGACAATGCCAGACCACACACGGCCAACGCCACAAAGAAACTGCTCGCCTCGTTTAAATGGGATGTCCTGAACCATCCCGCGCATTCCCCTGACCTAGCACCTTCAGATTACTATCTCTTTACCTCCCTGAAGCTGCACATGGGTGGAAAAAGGTTTTCAACCGACGAGGAGGTAAAGGAGGAGGTGGAGAAGTGAACGGAGGGGTTGGCGGGAAACTACTTCGAGGAAAGCATCAAAAAGTTGATACCCCGCTTCACCACCTGCATTGAGAGGAATGGCGACTATGTCGAAAAATAGCTTACATATGTACTACGGCAACCACGTAATTTTTTTGTTTAAATAAAAATATTGTAACCTACAAAAATTCAGTACACTTACTTTCTGGATATGCCTCGTAGATATAACACATGTTTTGTTTGTGATAGAGTATGCTCAAGATAACGAGTAAAACTGATGAAAACAAGGAAGAATTTTGGAACTGTATAAGAAAGGTTTTAGAAAAGAAGAAGAACGATAAGATTATATGGGTAGGTGACATGAATGCATGGATTGGCATTAAAAGGGATGGGTTTGAATAGATGTTAGGTAAGTTTGGAGATAGATGGACAATGATAATGGGAATAGAATGCTAGAAGTTTGTTATGTTTGTAGTGATTTTTTTGGATGAGGAGATGAACGATCAATTACTATGTGTGTGTGAATCCTTCACTGCAAGAATATTCTCTATCCAAGAGTATTTCATGGAGCAGTTATTCGCTCAGTCAATCGTTTAATAAAACTAAATATTTGGCATACGCAAAAAAGTGACAGCCTTGAGAATTTGATGTGATAAAATATATGGGTTTAAAAATGGAATGTGGAAGTTATAGAGCCATTATTTTATCGAGTATAGTACGGAGACTGTACGGAAAAACTCTGATAGAGTGAGAAGTGTGGGATGTTCAAGGTGCCTTTTTAAGTGAACGATAATGAGTGGATCAGATTTCTTCATTGCGTATACTTGTGAAAAAATGTGTGGCAAAAATAAAAAGATATATTGGGCGTTTGTGGACTAGGAAAAAGCATATGACAGTGTAGTAAGAGGCTAGAGATGGGAAATATTTAATGAATATGGTGCTGAATGTTAATTAATATATGGTATTGCCGAAAGTAGAGCATGTATTAGAAATGTTAATGGTTCCTTGATTGAGTGGTTTAATATTTCAAAAAAGATAAAGTGAATACAGTACCCGGCGGTAAGTAATACACATCGGACTTAAGAAAGAGGCCATAATCGGCTAACTTCGGCTTTGTAGAGCATCGTCTCTGTCATTCATACACGTGTTCCGTCGCGATTTGTCAGTCGTTGTCAAGTGTTCTAGCGACAGAGACGATGCTCTACAAAGCTGAAGTTAACCGATTATGGCCGACAGTGTCTTTCTTAAGCCCGATGTGTATTACTTACCGCCGGGTATTGTACATTGTGTGACAAAGATTGTGTGCTAAAATATGGAATGAAATGACAAGCAATGAATATGAACTTAAGGCTCCGACAGCTTCCATGGCCTAGTTGGTAAAACGCCTGTCTTCTGAAATCCAAGGTTGTGGGTTAAATTTCTGATGGTACTTATTTATTTATTTAACACTTTTATTGCAAATACAATCTGGTGGGCTTATTGCCTGGCGGCAATCTCTTCCAACCAACCAGACAAAAGTAAATGAAGCAAGTTACATGGTTGCATAAATCATTCAAATGACTATCCATCCCCAAGAAATCCATAAACATATATGTGAGCATATGCCCACAAAGACGGACAATCACCCGAACATTATTTTTCATATAAAGTGAGATATCATCAATCAAAAGAAAAGGAAGAGATGATGGAGAGGAAAGGAAAAATCGAGAATGAAACACATTATTTTACTGACTAGAAATTAAGAGTTTTTTCAGTCGCTTCTTAAAGCATGCCAAGGACGGAGCGAGTCTGACATTGATTTGTAACTGATTCCAGAGTCTCGCTGCATGGACAGTAAAGGACGATGTAAAAAAAAGAGGAACGGTAAACTGGAAAGGCCAATAAACAATCTCTGTTTGAGCGTAGTGCTAATCTATGATTGGAAACGCTGAAAATTTTCGGCGAGATAAGAGAGGGCGGCGGGACAGTTAAGGATATTATACAATAGAGACAGTATGTGAATTTGGCGTCTATTTCTAACATTCAACCAGTTCAATGCCTTCTGGTAAGAAGTTATATGATCGTACTTTCGTAGGTCGAAAATGAATCTTAGACAAACATTTTGAAGACGTTGTAATTTGTCCAGCTGTTCCTCTGTAACATCCAAATTACAGACGTCCGCATAGTCAAGAGTCGGAAAGAGCAGAGATTGAACTTAACATTTTTCTGTTTAGTTGGAAAAAATTACCACTTAACAATAAACCAATCGGGTTGTACTGTTTTTTATTTATTTATTTATTATTACACATGACAAGAAATATACATAATTTGCGAAAAAAACAACAGGTAATTTAATTTGGACATACAATTTTAATGGATCTGGGTTTGTTTGCCTTTCATTTGTCGTATCCCCAGTAAACTAGGCTTGTGCCTGTATCTCACTGAGGATATTTAGCATGAAAAAATAAATCGATACTTATTTCCGAAACACTTCTTTCCAATTTTTTATTACACAAAAACAAAACCCCGTTGCACATTCTCATGAACCTGAAAAACAGTGACACTCAATTACAACTGGAAACATCATACGAAATTAAACTCCTCACTCAAGAAAGACCAAAAATATTAATCCCATAATATACCACACACAATCATAAAAATAAAAATCTACAGAAACACAAATACAAAAACAACAAGAAGAAACCCACACTCACGAGTCCACACAAATATTTTCCACACGTCATTCATCCTGAAAGCCCAAGTATACAACGGAAGTGTAACACATTACAATAAGGCTTATGTATTAAGTAAGATGAAGAACACTCCGATATGGATTGGGTATGTAGAACAAATGAATGAAGAAAAACTTAAAAATACAAATAATGTGAGAAGATATGTGTAAATGTACGCAAATGTGATAATGATATGTGTATAAGATATGTACGCAAATGTGAGAAGATATGTGTATTAGGAAAAAGAATGAGAGAAGCCGATTAAATGCTGTAGAATTTTGTGCACTAAGAAGAATACACGGAGGTGACAATGTGTGACAGAATACAGAATGAAGTGATTGCGATTAATTGTGAACTGAAGGTTCACGTGTTGAGTAAGATGAAAAGCTCTGATGGTTTGGGTATGAAGAATGAATGAAGGGATAGTAGAAGAAGATCAAGGAAAGAAACGGCATGATGGTGTGTACATATGTCTGAGAGGAATTAGACAAAATATTAAAAAAATAGATAGTTACATTACTTTTGGATTAAATTATAACATAGAACGTAATAAATAAACTTCAATTAATGCGATATATTGGTTTTTACAACACATATTTTGAATTACACATATATTTCAGATTTATTGAACAGCGATCCAAACCGAATAGTTCAAAATACACATTGACAGCTGTCGATGTTGACGTTTTGAAATTGTCTATGGATTAATAAAAGATGCGCAGGCGCACTGTAGTTTTGATGTTCTCAAATACTAATACAGGAAACTAATTCACACACGAATGAAATGCTTGTTAAATCTCTGACGCAAAGCAAGTCAAAACAAATGCAAACTTTCGTTATTTATTCTCTCCACATGCTCAAATTATTTCAAAGATCCTTTATCTTACGTAAAATATCCATGTTATCTATCTAATAATTTCTGATACCCTTTTTACATACATTGATATTTTTTTAGTGCACTCATTTTCACAGCATTTATCTTACTTTTAGCCTTGTTCGGGTTCGGACAAGTCCTAATTTTACGTGCATACGTGAAGGTGGCCACCAGCATTATTATGATTTGTCGTATTTGCAACTTTTGATGTAGCATAGTTGTATATTACATTAAATGATCCGTTTACAATAAATTTGCTCTAGTTTCTTTGAGTTATCCCCATACATTGCTCATTTTTAACACACCTTTTTCTATAATTATATCCTTTGATTTCACTACATTAATTTTAAACCTTTTACTAGGCACTTCTCATATGGCTCACTTATCATGTATTTTAAATCGCCTTCATTTTCAACATACAAAAGTCTACATTAATTTATTTTACTCATTCTTACACCGAAAAAGGGCTGCCGGGGACAAAGATGCCTACTATCAGGTGATATTCAACGTTGAGGGGATCTGACATGACACTGGGAAGAAGAAAATTCTTACACCTCGCCCATCATATTTTAAATTGTGCACACTTGAACCCATATATAAATTAAACAACCAAGGTGGCATTACACACATTTGATTTACATCTGATGTCATTTTAAACCACTTAGCAAGTTCTCTGTTAACCCATGCATCCCATCTTCATACAGCGAGACAATTGTATTAATTAATTCATCATTCACCACATAACCTTCCAATGTTTTTCATATTTTTTTATCTTCTTACACGATTATCCACTTTCTCTAAGTCTACAAATCTTTAAAATACTTTCCCGTTTTCCCAAACATTGACATTGACAATCGCTTTTCTCTCTTCTAGGGCAATTTCATGCATAATATCCATCTTAATAGGCTATTCGTTCACTTTGAATTATTATTTTTATCACTTGTACTTTTATGCATTTTCTAAAAGCATTTATTTTATCTTTTCTTAATACTTTCTCTCGGTTTATTGTTGATTTATTTTGATCATTTGTTCCACTCATTCCTCCAGCATTCGAAATGCTACGACTTTACTTTATTTCCACCCAGATGATTTTTATATTTCGTGCTAGATTCTCACTAAACTTTTTTCCTTAATTTTTCGTTTTCTTGCCACATGTATTACTTTTGTAAAAACTAGACTTATATATTGTTAAAAAAAACATAAATATGGTCTTGAAATCTAAATAATTCCAACATATTTATCACATCAATTAAATCATGCTTACCACAATATGAAATCGTGTTAACCCCAGTTATATACGTTTTTTAATAAAAAAAACCACTCAAATCGCAAGACATGAGAAAATCATTGGCGTTAATAAAATTTCGAATATTCGACTTCAAAGTTTCCTGTATTATTTATATGTGCTAGATTGAAATGTCAAATTTGTATCTCTGTATTATCTGTGCGCTGTGTAATCTGCGCTTCACTGGACACTGGCGTATACTCCTTCATATATAGGAGTTCACGGCCATTATTCAAAGAGAGAGAGTAATCTGCGCTATAACGATATTAACCTGCCATCACTTGACACTGGCGTATACTCCTTCATATATAGGAGTTCACGGCCATTATTCAAAGAGAGAGAGATATTAACCTGTTTATTATCGGTAGTTTCCCTCTAAAATTCACTCGATATTATTTTCAAGAAAACAAAAATTACCTCAACTTTGTAACTTTTTGAAAACTTTAAGATGATAAAAAATATATATTTAAGTTAAAAAATGAATGTTTAAATATAATAAATTAACTTGATATATTTTTGCTTTAACTAAGGTTTTTTTCAAATACTATTAAATATCTATAAACGATTTAATATAGTGGGGTTATTTACTTAATAATTTAGGAACCTTTATATTTTTTCGTAATATTAAACAAAAAAATATATACCATATACTTGATTTTTTTTAAATAACTCATTTAATAGGGTAAAATATCAGATGAAAGAATTAAGTAATATCATAATATTTCAGATTCAGAAGGCAATTTAGCTAGCCCCATTAACTTTTAAATTTTTAGGAAATCCACATATCTGGGAATTAATCCCAAATTAACCTTATATGGAAACTATGTTAAGAGAGAATTATAATTTAAGAATTTTAATATGTATTATCCCTTTGTTGCATGAACATAGAAATACCTTGTTTATTGCATTTTTTTTGGTTAAATATCTCTTGTAGTAGAATGTTAAAGAGGGATTAATTTTTTTTTATTCTAAGTCATCCAAAAAAAGATGGTACAAATTTGTACCGCCAGTGAACAAAGGCATAAAAACACAACAAATATGTTTTGAACAGTCGTATTATTATAGCAATCAATTTTACAAAAACAAATGTTAATGAACTTCTACTTTCAATAAACACACTTACCTGCCATTTTCATTAATATTTTTATATCCAAAAATGAACAAAAAAACACACGTCCGATCAGTATGACAGTCAACATTCACCTAAGATACCTGGTGGCATTTTTAATAAATACATGTTCCAATACTGTTTGCATTGTAGAATATTAGTACACATATGTGATGTGATGACAGGGATTGATCAAACTAATTTTGATATATAATGCTAGAATGAACGTTTAAATCTGGTGGTACAAATTTGTACCGTCAGATGACAAAAGGGTTAAATCTCGTAGTCAGGGAGATAATTAGGAGAATAACATATTTTTTGAAATGTTCAAAAAATTTGACAAAAATATGAATTTGAAAGAAGAGTCAAGTTCAAGAGTAGAAAATGATTCAAGGTTGAAAATAGGATATTCCCACCTAATCCTTCTAATCTAAATAAATAATTTTGGATAAGTTAGACTTAGTACATTAACCTTTCTCTTCCGGTGCTAAAAATATTCACACATTCCGGTGCTATGTATTCAATACACATATAAAAATGAGCAATTTAAAATCGGAGAAATAAGAATATTCATAACCAATCGCTTAAATTAACTAAATTTGAAGTCAAAACTGATAATAATTGAAATTTGATTGCCGAAAACATGAAAAAACATTCGCCGACGTTCACAAAACGGACGCAGAAACCACCTCGTATGAAAGCCCACTAGCTACTGAGACAGAACTCGGAACACTAACACTGTGTATGTTATACCTCAAAGGAAGAAACAACTGCGAACTGAGATTCTATTTCTTGCGTTCCCATGTACCGAAGTAGAGTGAGAGTGAGACGTGAATAGCGTCGCTTCCTCATTCATAGCGGTTTTTAGAATTAATATACCTACATCACACACTGACACACGTTTGATTGTATTGGTGAATTTATTCCCGATTTTTGCAAAATATCTCTGATGTGGCCCATAAGTGCTAATTATTATTAATATTATTTTTTTCATTCAATGGGTAAATGTATTACGGAGGAATACCTAAAATCTGAACCCAGTATTTATTATATATATAGAGAGATATTAAAGTTTTTAGAAGCAATGTGTACTAGTTACACATCACAGGACAGGAAGGGTTAATGACAAGAGATACTTCTCTTCTTCTTGAATAATAACCAAATTCCTATATATGAAGGAGAATACTTGGTGACGAGAGATACTTCTTGAATAATGGCTGTGAACTCCTATGTAACCAGAGATAATATAAATCATTGATACATACACACAATACAATGAGGATATCTGACTCTTTAACATCTCAGTTGCCAAAGTAAAAAAAATAATAAAAATACAATGAAAAATAAATCAAATGAAGAAAATATAGATTGGGTCGAATTGAAACATAAGAATGATGTCTTGTTAATTAAAAAACCTAAAAAAGATCAGTTAAATCAGGCAAATACAAAAAAAAACAAATTATATTGAATTCATTCCTTTGATAAAAGATGAGTGAATATTAAATTGTATGGTAAAGATTGGTAAGGATGATTATATTTTGGTAAGAAATGGGAAAGATTTACAAATGATGATAAAAGAGCTGAATGTTGATGAGATATTACAAGTCTTAGTCGGAGCTGAAATAAATAATGAAATTTTGGTCAAGGAAAAAACTGCCATTGGAAAGATTTTCTCCAATAATAAAAATAATCGTGTAAGGAACACCACAATCCGAGAGGTCTGTGAGGTCCAAGATGCGGTCAGATGGGGACGAAAGAGTCGACGATACTGGTACCAACATGTACAGAGAATGAATTCCACAAGAATTCCATACATAGCTCTGCATGGGGTGCCGGATGGACGGCGTCCGCCAGGGACACCCCCGAAACGATGGAGAGATAGCTGGAGCTCAGCATGACAGGACAATCCTGCAGTAACAGACTCTTGAGAGTCTACAGAAAGTTTAAGAAAAATAAAAATAAAGGAAATATATAGTATTACATCCGGAGGGCACTCGTGAATCGGTACAGTGACTTTTAAATTAAGTTCTGAATTCATAATCCGACCTTAACACTAAATACTAAACCTTAACTCTTTTTTACGTACAAATTTGTCGCAGCTTCCTTAAATAAGGGAGTCGCATAGTTTCACTATCTCACTTTTAAAATTGGAGCATACGAGGTTCGCCTTTGAATACAAATGAAATTAGTATTTAAGTCGGACTATGAATTTAGATATTTCATCAACTTGAATGCTTTGTTTATGTATATATATATACGTACCATCACATAAGTTCCCTGTTAGGGTTGGCAGGGAGGGCAGAGCTCCAAATTATCTGTATGATGTATAATAAAGCACAAAAGGTAAATAAACTATTAAATAAAACCGTAAAAAATCTATATAAACGTCGTATTATGCCGCAAAACTACCGCCAATAACCAAAGAATACTATACATGAAAACACACTTTGTAAATAAATACATTGAAAAATTAACAAAAATAACGCACAAAAGTTAAAAATCAACCATTGAACAAAACTACAAACGAAGTCATTATAAATCATCGCAATTACGACTCAAAAAAACTGTTGTCGGTAACCCTGTATCAGAGACACGTATTGACTGTCAGTGAAAGCTTTTAGAAAGATGACTGTAACTTTGATAATATCGGTAAATTGTAATATTTAAGTATTTCTTGACCATCCCAATAGATGTCCCTATGTGTTATAATTTATAAATTATTAAAATTTGATTTGATATTGGCTTGCGACAAGCTCGTTCATTTTGTATGGCCGGCCTGGTGACCACTGAATCGGAGAGCGCGTCAACGCGCTCGTGGCAGTGAACCGGTTAAAGCATAAGAGGGAAACATGGAAAAGGGAAAAGACTGAGAGGAGCTGAATAAATGCTTAAGAAATGCATGCATTGAGAAGAACACAGAGTGAAAATGTATGATAGAATACATAATGAAATGGTAAGGGACGAATGTGAAGTTAAGGTTGATGCGTTTAGTAAGATAAAGAAGAGCATGTCGAGATGAAGATGGAAATTAGCATGTGGAAGAAATGAACGAAAAAAGACTTACAAAACAGGTGTATAGTGCAAATGTAAGTGGAAGGCATGTATGAGGATGTCCAAAGAAAGTATGATCGGATCAAGTGAATGATATTCTGAAAGAAGTAAATGTAGAAAGTCAGAGAAATTGTAGAAGTTGTATGAATGAATGTAGAAGAGACTGAGTGTGTGTCGAGATGGGAAAGTATGGCACTCTGCACTCTACCTAACCCGACAGGGAAGTGGCGTGATAGTATGTTGATTGAATTTAATTATTTTTCGTGTTGTGTTATACATTGTATCTTATTTTAAACATGTATAACATATGTCCTGAATTGTTAGATTTTATTTTTAAGTTGTGTTGACATATTATCTTTTGTTTTATAATTGTTATTGTGTTATCTTGTGCAAGGGTGTGGGCGGAAAAACATCTGGTGTCCCCGTGGCTGGGCTCGCCCTATATTGGTGGGGTTTATCTTGGCCGGGGGGATGTTATTAGATAAGCCCAGACCTTTTGATAGCTTCTGTCTTCTCTCTTGCTATTAATATTTATTTATTTATCTAAAGGACACTAAAGTGTTTATTGAGAGTATTCAGTTGGCAAATATGCCAGCCTAGTATGGAGCATGTCTGCTAATGCAAAGTAGATAGATATTGCATTCAACGAAACATGTCACCTTATTCCTGGATGTCTCAGACCAACCCCAATGGAAAAGGTTTACATTCCTTTGGGATATCATCTCCAGACCATCTACCGTAATATTGCATGCACGAGTAAAAAAATATTAATGATTCAGTGGTCCCAAACACCTTTAGCATGGCCAGATACCAACAAAGCCAAAACTGAGGTCTCGTAGAAGTTTTATGACCGTGTGATACTATGATAGTGAGCATGTTGATTCTTGGAGAGCTATATCTGAAAGCTTGTGAATATGGATGCAGCCTTGGAGTGCCTGCCGGTAGGACACCGCCTACCATGGCCCGTATGGAGATCTCTTAATCACCTTAGCATATGGGTAGATCAAAAGAAAATCATTGGCTTCAATAAATGTCGCACCTGATGGTTGTACCTCATTAGCTGCTCGGAAGAAGACCTGATAAAAGGACGTCCCAATATCATCATAGTTGCATCTTCCTCGGCTGATGCAATATAGATGTAGTGTTGTTGATATAATTGGAATGGTAGTGTTTATTTTGTAAATAAATAAATAAATAATGCATACAAGAGTAGGATTCGTAATCGAGGACGGCAAAAATCTATAAAATTAAGTCTAAATATCATCAATAACCAAACCAATTTTCATAATAGCCCTCTCCTTAATATGTTCCCAATTTAAAATTCTCCCCTGTCTTAAAGATTCACATTCACTTTCACATATTTTTCCCCGCCCCATTCACCATTGTATTACATCTCTCCCCACTTCACTCCCCTACCTCACCTCTTTTAGATTAGGTTATTTACACTTGTACAGAATATATTTTAGCAACTAAGTTTATATTCACCTGACGAAGAAGACGGTGGTCTTCGAAACTGGTTGTGAACCTAAATTAAACCTGTTGTGAACACAAAAATATAAAATAAGTTTTTTATTTTACTTATTTTTTCCTTTTATGTAAAAAATGGCACCACAAAGTGAAACTATAGTCTTTTCGAAGATTCAAGAAAAAAAAGTATTGTTAGACGAAATGGGAATTGGCGTGGTGGTATGTATGTTTGTAATCTATTACACAATTTGTTTTGTCAAAATGTAATGACAGCCGATAAGTTTAAAAAAAATTCTACATAGTGTAAATGAATCTTTAGAGTTGAAGTAATTTTATATCACTGTACGAAATAAGAATTTTTGCTTTGCACTTTAAAATTTCAAATTAGAACATTTTCAAACATGCTGCATTTTTCAGATGAAAAACAAAAATCAACAGGGATTGATAAATGGGCAAGTTGTCAGTGTGGATTCTTCGTCTGAATGTGAAGGGCGACCTCTCGGTGGCATCCGCCTTCGAAGATTACTGAACAGTGTAAGACCAGATAACCATCACGGAATTACAAAAAAGGTGCAGTTTATTATTGTTATTTAAATATTTCATCTGTTCATTTTCATCTACCTGTTTCATATCAGGTTTTAATCATTATCAACCTGAGTTTTTCCACTCTCCTCTAAAAAGCTTCTTCTTTCGTTCTTCTGTATCGTTACCTCAATACTGAGGAACAATCTCCACACTGGGAATGGTGTATGACTTGCACATTCTTCTTCAGTCCTTCTAGCATTCCACTCTCCGTAGAACTTGTAGCAAAGACTGGCTGGCCCGCAGTACTTTTCATCTGGTCACGAATCTTCGCATTATAGTTTTTTCCATGTTCTCTTTGTGAACAAAGAATATCTCGACTATATATTGATGATAGCCTTTCTGAGATGTCTATTGGGTTTATATATTTAATGTCTTCTAATAAAGAGGTAATTATTTGTCGCTCGGTCCATGAAATACAAAATAATAGTCTTCAATTCCACATCTCGAAAGAGTATCTTTGATCTTTCTCTGGCCTTAATTAACCAAGTTTATTTATTTATTTAACACTTTTATTGCAAATACAATCGGGTGGGCTTATTGCCAGGTGGCAATCTCTTCCAAACAACCAGACAAAAGTATGCAAGTTACATGGTCGCATAAATCATTCAAATGACTATCCATCCCCATGAAATCCATAAACATATACGTGAGCATATGCCCACAAAGACGGACAATCACCCGAACATTATTTTTCATATAAAATGAAATATCAATCAAAAGAAAAGGAAGGGATGGTGGAGAGGAAAGGAAAAGAAAAATCAGGAATCAAGTTTGTGAGCCATACAGAAATATTGAGAAAATTAGGATTTTAACAAGACGTATTTCTTCTCCATGATATATCATATTTGTCTGTTTCTCCAAATCAATCCCAGTCTCAACATAGCATTCTTCACTATATATTAATTATAAAGTCCTTTCCACCTATTTATTAATTATAAAGTCCTTTGCACATTACAGGTTTCTCTAATTTGTATGATGAGCAAATATAACAAGTACAAAAAAAAATAAAACGTTTATTCGTTATATCATAGTATAAATAGGCCGAAACCCATACGATGGTTGTCGTCGAAGAAAGAATACGAGAATTGAATTTTGAATACAAGAGAGCGAGAGAGGAATACTTGGATTCTCTCCGAAAGTAATTCGAAATTTGATTCTCGGTGGGTCCGTGATACTGAACGAATTTTAAATACCTAGCTAACAATTTTTGAACCGGTGTAAAAGGGGACGATGTATAAATGATATATATATAAACAAATTTTACATTTATGAGTATATATTTTCATAAATGTAGAATTTATTTTACTTCCGTGAATATTTCACGGGTTGCAACTAGTAAGAAATAATTGTTAAGCCGAAACAATTAACTTCCATTACTAAGAAACCATCACGTACCATTACATAAAACTGTTAAAAACCTAGGAGTGCTAATGGATAACACTCTCTCATGGCGAGATCAAATACATGAGGTAAGCTGAAGGATCTTCTTCAGCCTTCATTCCCTTAAAGTGTTGCAAAGGTTCCTGCCTACTAAAACCAACATTTTACTCGTGCAATCTCTGCTCTTTCCGATTCTGGACTATGCGGACGTATGTTACTTGGATGTTACAGAGGAACAGCTGGACAAATTACAGCGTCTTCAAAATGTTTGTCCAAGATTTATTTTCAACCTACGAAAGTACGATCATATAACTTCATATCAGAAGGCATTGAACTGGTTGAATGTTAGAAATTGAGGCCAAATTCACATACTGTCTCTATTGTATAATATCCTTAACTGTCCCGCCACACCCTTTTATCTCCGAATTTCAACATCTTTCCAATCATGGAGTAGCGCTACGCTCAAACAGATTGTTTATTGGCCTTTCCAGTTCACCGCTCCTCTTTTTTTACATCGTCCTTTTCTGTCCATGCAGTAAGACTCTGGAATCTGTTATAAACCAATATAAGACTCGCTCCGTCTGTATCGGACGTGTGCCGTCACCCGTGTGTGTGTGTATGTGATATGAAAAGGACACTGTGTGTAGATCTGTATTATTAAACTTGTATGTTATGATAACTAATGTTCCTGTATTTGTATATATGTAAACCCTTGTATTTTACTATGTTATATGTATGTTTGTTTGACTCCGATCGCATTCGCCACCGCGCCGGAAATAAGTGACTTGCAAAGTGGTGCGATCGGAGTAGGTCCGGGCTCAGTCGGCGTAAGCAGGGCCCGAACCCCGAAAGTTGTTGTATTTCGCGGGCAATGGGCGCTTGCGACGGCCGACTGACCATTAATATAGAGGGCCCCCCAATTTGGAAATCACTTCTCACTTCTCACTTGTGCTTCTCACTTGTTCTGATATTGAAATATAATTCTCAGTAATACCGACTTTACCGTGTTTTTACTTGAGACCCGCTACCCTACATCGACTGCCTGAGAGGAATCTCTCCCTGCTCTTCTTCTTCTTCTGCTGGATCTTCGCTACGGAATTCGCTAGCTCGATTCTCTGAGCGCTACGCGGCGACCAACCACCTATCTACAGTCTTTGTACCTGTCTGGTACACCATCCTTGGCATGCTTTAAGAAGCGACTGAAAAAACTCTTAATTTCTAGTCAGTAAAATAATGTGTTTCATTCCCGATTTTTCTTTTCCTTTCCTCTTCACCATCTCTTCCTTTTCTTTTGATTGATGATATCTCACTTTGTATGAAAAAGAATGTTCGGGTGATTGTCCGTCTTTGTGGAATTCGTGGGCATATGCTCACGTATGTGTTTATGGATTTCGTGGGGATGGATAGTCATTTGAATGATTTATGCGACCATGTAACTTGCTTCATTTACTTTTGTCTGGTTGGTTTGAAGAGATTGCCGCCTCGCAATGCGCCTGCCAGTTTGTATTTGCAATAAAAGTGTTAAACATATAAATAAATAAGAAAGCTCAAAATGCTTGAAAGACATTTTCTGAAATGTTGAAAATGTCAATATCCGAGACCCTTTTCAATAGAGACAGCCTTTGTAATACAGGAAGAGCACTTGGCAAGTTAGTTCTAACTAGTTGCAACCCGTGAAATATTCACGGAAGTAAAACAAACTCTACATTTATGAAAATATATATTCATAAATGTAGAATTTGTTTATATATATCATTTATACATCGTCCCCTTTTAAACCGGTTCAAAAATTGTTAGCTACATATTTAAAATTCGTTCAGTATCACGGACCCACCGAGATTTAAATTTTGAATTACTTTCGGAGAGAATCCAAGTATTCCTCTCTCGCTCTCTTGTATTCAAAATTCAATTCTCGTATTCTTTCTTCGACGACAACCATCGTATGGGTTTTGGCCTATTTATACTATGATTATTGTCAGACTAAATATCTCTGTACTTCGAATAGTTGTCAGGATCATAAAATTATTTTAGTCAGTAATACGCAAAGGAGGATTAATGTACTCAGTATATTTTTTCAATAAATAAATATATTTTATTTTTGCAGATACTCCTAAAGAGAAAATACATGATCATAAATTTTATCAATTTTGACAAAAATCGTTCCGTTGACAATACTCTCGAACCTGGTGAAATAGCAAATATGGATTTATCCGATTTATATATAAAAGAAGAAAAGGACCTCATCAACATAATTCACATAGAAAGGGACAATGAAGATAATTACGTAATAACAAATATTGATATGCCCTATACATTAGTCAAACAAGAGATGAAACTTGTTCAAAATAACCAAAGTAATGGTGAGATTTCCAATTCTGAGTGTACCATAGATATGGATGAAGCCAATACAGATGTAAAGAAAGAGTCAGATGGGAACCAGTTGAAGGAACTCACTTTTGATTGTGAACTGGATCCAAATAATCTCACTAAAATACATATATATGAATGCAGTCAGTGTTGTCAGCAATACAAGTATGTTTTAATTTATCTTTTTTTTATTTTTACAATGAAGCACTCCCCTACCTTATTAGGCATATCTATGCCCATTTTAAGGCAGGTAGGTTTCACAAAAAAAAAACAAATTAAAAATAAATGAAACCTACGTGTAGGTAACAGATAGGTTTCATTTATTTTACAAATGATCATTCTCTGATTTTTAGACAAAAAAAACATTAATTCGCAAAATTCAAGGTAATGGAAATTATCAACCTCCGTGGCCTAGTTGATAAGACACCTGTCTTCTTACCCGGGGGTTGCAGATTCCATTCCCGTTGGAACCCAGATATTTAAAGAAAGGGATCGCAGTCTGGTTTTCAATTAAGGTATCTTTAATATCTTTCTGATTGGTTGGAAGAAATCGCCACATTGCAATGAAGTCATCAAATTTTACTGTATTTTATAATTTTACTGTACTTACAAATTTTACAAAAGATGTTATACAACTGCATACGAAATACTTCTACATTTTGATCCAATTGGAGTTTACATCTTGTGTTGACATTATGTCCTATTCAATCTAGTTTACATCTTGTGTTGATATTATCTCCTATTCAATCTAGTTTACATCTTGTGTTGACATTGTCTCCTATTCAATCTAGTTTACGTCTTGTGTTGACATTATCTCCTATTCAATCTAGTTTACATCTTGTGTTGACATTGTCTCCTATTCAATCTAGTTTACATCTTGTGTTGACATTGTCTCCTATTCAATCTAGTTTACATCTTGTGTTGACATTATCTCCTATTCAATCTAGTCTGTTCAGCCATTTTTAAATTTCAGTTTTATATTTATCTCATATTTTAATACTTGTTGTGACTTTAACTAATGTATTAAATAACTTAAGAGTTATACAAAACTGTTTTGTCCAAAGGCCATTTGCAAATATGCTATTTTTTCTTATTAAATTTCTTTCTCTTGTTTCGATGTTACAATATTTTCTAAAAGCCAAAAAAGAAAAGCATTTTGGCGTATAGTTGTTGACAAGACATCAGAGCAGCTTGATTAAATATTAAATCAGTGTTCGTTATCCGTTGATAGATGTTCGTTATCCATTGATTGATTGTATATGCAATACAGATTTTTATTTTATATTTCATGGAAATAAGTTGATTTATAAAAAAAAATCTATAGAAAATATATAATAATGTAAAGTAACAAATTATTTTATATAAATGATTTACAAGCTATTTTTTACACTTTATGTTTTATTTTTATTTTTATAGTTACTTTCAGCCCTTAGTTCCGAAGTGCAATCCTTTGATTGATTTCAAACATATTATCTAAACAAAAGTATCTATTTATTATCTCCTTTTTCCTTCCCCTCTTCTCCAGCTTGTTCACCCAATATGTCACCTTTTGCTTTATTTTATTATTTTAAAACTATCTTGGCATACACCTTTCAGTTATGTTCATACACATTGCCATGCATGTTCTCCTATTTTTAAGTCTTATCACTAAATATCCATCCAAGGCAAAATAGAACACCGAGGAGGTGTTGGCAGGAGGCAAATCCCCTAGCTCCGCAATATACGTGATTGGACTGGCATAAGGGGCGTAAGTTGCAGATCTTTTTTGGGCTACTGGAGACAAAGATATCTACTCTCAAATGATATTCAATGTTGGGGGGACCTGACATTACACTGAGAAGAAGAAGAAGATCACTAAATACTTTTAAACCTTTCATTCTTTTTTAGTAAACTCGGTGCTCTAAAGGAGCATGTGAAAACTCATCTATCCAAAAGATTTGAATGCGACGAGTGTAGTAAAATTTTCTCGAAGAAGAGTTATCTCAAAATGCATCTCAAAGTGCATATCAGAGGTCAGCTGTTTGAATGTGCAATCTGTGGAAAAGGGCTGACTTCCATGCAGCATTTGGAAGTGCACATTCGCCAGCATACGGGAGAATTGCCTCTGCTTTGCACAAATTGTGGACTCCGTTTTCGAAACTCTGCTATTCTTAAGTAAGTTTAATAATACCTTTTCTTATGACATAATATGCTACAAAAAGGACAATTTCAATAGTACCATATAGACCAGGGGTCTCCAAACTACGGTCCACGGGCCAACACCGGCCCGCGAGCACCACCAATCCGGCCTGTCATAGTTTATTTTGATTAAATTGTAGAATTTACAATGTTAGTAAATCATATAAAATAATAATCAGATGTATTTATGAAACGACTATAGTCACAAAACACACTAGTCACACTATTTTTCGCACATCGGCTATCTCCGCCGCAATGAAATGTCCTTGACACTTGTTCGTAAGTACCAACCGAAATCGCAAACGGAGCGGAGTCCACCCCCGCACCCTGCGCAATAGATATCTCACTCGCCAGCTAGTCCCAATATGAAAATTTGCGCATAATTCAAAACTACAGTATATTGGTATGATGAGCTATCTAGGTCTTGGCCCTTGGGACTTAGTGGAGGAGTCAGTGTGGCCCTTAGGCTAAAATGTTTGGAGACCCCTGATATAGAGAATAAACACATACATAGCACTCTTCAAATCAGTGATCTCTCCCTATGGGTGCACAGTGGTTTGAGCGAACCAATTGATAAAATTAGTAACCTCACGTCAAACGGGTTGATTTGCATTATGGTTTGTTAGAAATTGTAGTGAAATGTAGATGTGGAAATATACTAGCAACACTTTAAAACCCAATCAAAATCATGACCTTTCCTATTGTCAGCCTTGTTTTTTAAGAATTCTGATTTTCGTTAAGGATTTACTGTATCGGACGTATGCATCACCTAAAATATATAATTTTATTTGTGTAATTACTGTGTAAATATTGTAGAGTTGATATCTGTACCTATTGTAATGAAATATTCCTTATGTGTGGCCTTCGCAATAATCACTATAAATAATCGAACAGCCTATGCATGCAGAGAATGTGCGGTGTACATGGTATCTAGCAAGTATCTAGTAAGCCTTGACGGCATACACGGGCGAATAAAGTGGCTTACGATGAGCGATGGGCTGCACATAAGGAACGAAAAATGAACAAAATATATTCTCAGTTTCTGGAAAGCCTACTGTGTTTTATTTACAACCAACTTCTACCTGCTAAATAGGAATCTCTTCACCCTGTTACTTTTCACCGGAATAGCAAGAAGTAAACCGGAATCTCCGAGTATTGAGCGGCAGCCATTCACCTATTTCACAACCTTTGTACCGGTGCTGTACACTTACTAAAATTGCCATATTTAATAAGAATTTTAAGGTTAATAACCACTGATCTAGGGTATTGTCAATGCTAGAAATCAGGAGATTGTCGTTTAAAGGTTAGATTATTTGTAAAAATATTTGCTAGATGCCAGTAATATGTTCTTTTTTAAAACAGGAATCGATTACGTGAAACACAGGACCGGGACTCAACACAAATCTAGTTTATCACATAAAAACATGGGATTAAGATACAAAGTTTTAATAAGAACCGAGGCCCAACTGTTATCTATGATAATAGCTTTTTTTGCAGAATATGAAGATCTAACTACTATTACTCTCCATGGCCCTTGATGTTATAGCGACCGTGCGTGCGGTCACTGAACCCACCAAGGCGACCCTTGTCCGCGCGGTCATTGAACTCGCCTGTGGACAGTGCCAGACGGCGCCGGGCGAAGGTCGCCCGCGCGGTCATTGAACTCACTAGTGGCGAAGAGCGAGACACCGATATCTCTCCTGCAGACCGTAGTATGAAATGTATATAGAACGTGCAACAATAACCATGTGCCCAGCGAAGCGAGACAGCGACATGTTCTGCGCCGTTCTATACATTATAAATACAGACGCTTACAATAAACTTTCTCTCTTTACTTATTTCGATCTCGACGACTTTCATTCAAACAACCTAATCCTTCTATGCCAAACACAAGTCCCTAAAATGTCATCTCAAACTGGGCCTAAACAATAAAAGTATAAATCTTCTTCTTTGTTTAGGTCGTATGACTTGTTTGTGACGGTGGGCTGTCCTGGGATGAAGACGTCCAGCTATCCTTCCACCTTTTTGGCGGCCTTCCCGGTAATCTCCTGTTAGGGTTTTCAGTCTTAGCGATTCTTGCCAGTTTTATATCCTCCATGCGGTCCACATGATCCCTCCAGAAGCGCCTTCTACTTCTTCCCCACCTCACTATGTATTCAACACCACAGGCAGACCTTATTGTCTCATTTCTGATCCGATCTCTAAGGGTTCTGCCTGCGATGGAGCGTAGGGTTTTCATTTCTGCTACTCTGAGAAGGTTTTTTTGTCCTGTTGGTATCGGCTCTCGTTTCTATCCCATATGTCATGATGGGGTGGACGCATGACATATATCCTGACCTTACTTTCGGTTAGCATGTGTTTGTTTCTCCATATAGTGTCCCAAAGGCAGCCAGCCAAAGCTATCGCTTTATTGGTTTGTGCTCATACTTCACTATATACGAGTAGGTCACTGTTACTGGAGATCTCTACACCTAGGTAAGTGAATTGCATGACTTGTTCGATGGGTACGTTATCGATGATCAGTTTGCATCTGAGTGGCTATTTTGATATTGTTAAGCACTTTGTTTTATTGATAGAAATCGTCATATTGTGTTTATTAGAGGCAAGGTGAAATTTGTAGAGCATTCTCTGAAGATCATCTTCGTTTTCTGCCAATATTATAGCGTCGTCGGCATAACACACTATACTGATCAATATATTTCCCATTTTGTAACCCAGGCCCAAAGAAGTCACCTCCTCTATGATCTTATCCATAATAATGTTAAAAAGGAATGGGCTGAGACTGTCTCCCTGTTTGATACGGGTTGCAGTGGGTATCTCTTTTATAAGGTCTACGTTAGCCTTGATTCGTGTCTTCCCATTCTTGTTAATACTTTGAATGATTTTGATTATTGATAGAAGAATATCGTACTCTCTCATTTTGTTAATGACATCATCCAGCAGAAAAATCCATTTGCCTTTTATACTATTCCAATTTCTAACAATTTTAAGACGTGTTTTTTTTTTCTCTTTTCAGGAGACATGTGCAGAAGTCATGTGAATTTCGTACTATTTCCAAAGGCAAGCCACGAGGGCCGAGACAGAAGCCAGTAGACAATGACCCATATGGAGACAATCGGCCATTCAAGTGTGAATATTGTTTCAGAGGTGTGTCCCATATTCATTATTTATCCCATTTTAACCTTTTGAATTTTTTTTAATTATATATTACATTAGACAAAAATCGCACTAATAGATTGCAGCATATTTTCAACCGATCCCTAATTATTATCAATCATTACCAAAATTTAAAACAATATCCTTTGCTTGGCCCGAAAGCGGTTTTCCCTTTCCTAATTTCGACATGGTAGTGTTTTTCTAATCACCGAGTATTTTAACAACAATACAAACATGCACTCTGCGCGAACCTATCGTGTGGCATTCTAAAACCTATACCACTACACAAGATGTGTAATACAGAGTGTTACACTACTATATTGCAAAATGACTCTTTACGCTAAACAATCTCTACCTTAACTTTGGATTTTTCAACATTAATCTCTGGTCTATTTATTTTCTATAATTTATTTTCATTCACTGCTAACTCTACTATGTCATAAGCATACAACAGTCGACATAAGGGAGAGGGCACTTCTTAACATCTTTTGTTGGGTATGATACTAATCATGATCGTCTTCTGAAGGTTTGCTACTAATCATGATCGTCTTCTGAAGGTTTGATATCATGATCGTCTTCTGAAGGTTTGATACTAATCATGATCGTCTTCTGAAGGTTTGATACTAATCATGATCGTCTTCTGAAGGTTTGATATTAATCATGATCGTCTTCTGAAGGTTTGATACTAATCATGATCGTCTTCTGAAGGTTTCAGTAACCGTACCAATTTAGGCCTCCACCAGAGGACTCACAGTGGAGAGCTGCCTTACGTCTGTCAAGTTTGTGGGAAAGGCTTCTCCAGCCAGTATAATTGCAAGTCACATGTCGAGTCGCACGGAACTGTGCGCAAATACAAATGTCCGGTAAGTTTATCAACTAATAATTTTAATTATTGATAGACTGCAGGAATGCTATTATTATTAGGTCCCCACATACGAAACCGGCGTTTTGCCGTACTGGCAACTTTGATCTCAAATATCTTCTCTTTGGTTAGGAACTTCAAATTCAAATTTATACAGCTATTTACTCAAGTATTTGTGTTTCGAAAATTATAATTCATTTGTTTTTTCCTCAATTGTTTTTTTTCTTTGCGTCACTCAGTTTACAAAATGGAAAACTTGAAATATCGCGTTATTTACGAGTACGAGTTCCACCGTGGCACCAGTGCTGCAGAAACGGCTCGAAGGATTAATGATGTGTATGGCGACGGTGCCGCAAAAGAAAACACAGTGCGTTTTTGGTTCCAACGTTTTCGTTCTGGAAATTTCGACCTGCAGAAAAAGCCCCGTGGACGGCCGGAGACCAAAGTTGATAATGAAGAATTGAAGGCTATTGTGGAAGCGGATCCATCGCAAACCACGTCCGAGTTAGCTGCAGGCTGCGGTGTTAGTGATAAAACTGTTTTAATCCACTTGAAGCAAATTGGGAAGGTGAAAAAGCTTGAAAGGTGGGTACCTCACGAATTGAGTGAAGCAAATCAACAAACGCGCGTTGACTGCTGCGTTGCATTACTCAACCGGCACAATAATGAAGGGATTTTGAATCGAATCATTACCTGTGATGAAAAGTGGATCCTGTATGATAATCGGAAGCGCTCATCGCAATGGCTGAACCCTGCCGAACCAGCCAAACCATGCCCCAAGCGAAAATTGACTCCAAAAAAGTTACTTGTGAGCGTTTGGTGGACTAGTGCTGGTGTTGTTCACTACAGCTTTCTTAAATCTGGCCAGACGATTACGGCAGATGTCTATTGTCAGCAACTGCAAACCATGATGGAAAAGCTAGCTGCTAAACAACCGAGGCTGGTTAATCGCTCTAGGCCACTGCTGCTTCATGATAACGCTAGACCACACACTGCACAACAGACGGCTACCAAATTAAAAGAGCTTCAATTGGAATGTCTAAGACATCCACCGTACTCTCCGGACCTTGCCCCAACAGATTACTATTTTTTTCGAAATTTGGATAACTTCTTGCAAGGGAAAAAATTCGACCGACTTCAAAGATTTTATTGATTCAAACCGACTTCAAAGATTTTATTGATTCCCGTCCGAATGGTTTTTTAGTAAAGGGATCGATGAACTACCTATGAGATGGCAAAAGTGCATAGATAGCAATGGTACATACTTTGATTAAATAAATATATTATATTAAAAAAAAATCAACTTTATGTTCCTCCCAAACAAAACGCCAATTTCACATGTAAGGACCCAATATCTCATAGAAAAAAGGGAAAAAATACAAACTTAATACTATTGCCTACACTTGAGAAAATGTAGCATGGTTCCTGTGACAGTTCACAAATTGGCCCCAATACAACCTTGTAACGACATTCAGTAATTTTAATTATTTTATCAACTTTAATATAAGCCTCGATTCTAATAAATAACAAGTTATTCAGGTAAATACATTACATAAAACTAACAATAATGACAAATTAATACATCTTGTTACAAATTAGCAAAAATGTGGCAGTTTGTTAAAATCAAATAATATTTGGTGACGTTTGTCAAAAGTCACTACGTTAGTCTGCATTGGCTAGGGATGGGGTATACGATAATTGGAATTTCTTTTTTTTTATACCTAAAATTAAATGTTCGTAATTAGTATTAATTCATAGAGGATCTTGGCCTATTTAAAGATGGATACAAATCATACAATACATTAGAAAGTCAGTATAATGAAAATTAGTAATTTAAACGTCAGTTTAGAGAAAAACAATTTTTCAATTTATAAAAAAAACCATTCGATTTGTAAAAAAAACGATTTTACCCCATCCCTTTGAGACATGACATTTCAAATGTCACAGGAACCATCCTACATTTTCTCAAGTATAGCTGGTAAAACTCTTGACTTCAAATCTGCAGAATGGGGTTTGATTTTCTATGGAACTCAAAAAGAGAGTCCCGGTCAATTTTTTTCATATCTTTCTGATTTGTTGTAAGCTCATATAGTATTAAGCCTGTTTGGCTGTACAATGAAAGTATGAGAAATATATGATGAGATATATGAACTGAAATGAGTCAAAATTATGTGTAAACATATAATTTTGCTACATTTTGACAGGGAAAGTTAAGGAGTATAAGAAACATTAAAACATGTCAACGTGACAAGATACGAGATGATTTTTCTTATTATTGTACTGCAAACATTTCATCAGGAACACAGAGATGCCATAAAATGCCTCCAGATTTATCCACAGCCTGACGCTACACGTCCTGTATGTTTTTTTATTACAAAGGTTGTTTTATCAACTATTCAAAAAAGGATACAGGAGTAATACAAATGCGCACAAATATAAATACAACTTGTTATAAAAATTATAAACATTTACTTGAATCATATAAAAAAACTTAAATCAGTGCCCTAATATACAAAAAGAAACAAAAAATTATATTTGAAAATAATAACAAAAATATACATACATATAATTAACCCATTACAATATACAAAAAAAACTAAAGCATATCAAAACTTCATATTTACAGATTTCTCAAAAAGTTTGAGAGAAAATAGATCAACGAGAGTCACACCATGGTGTCGAATTTATGGTTCAGACAAACGAATACGCTCTCTAAGAAAACTTTTAAAGGCATTAAGGCTGTCACCAAATATGTCCGAGATAGTAGCATACTCATTACCCAATTAACTTTTCAAAGTTTTGTCATTTCACATTCATCTAGATTCAACACTTTCATAATTTCCTGACTCAAACCTTCTTCATAATATAATACATTTCACTATTGATATTGCTTTAAAACCCGAAATGACTGATCTATACCTCAAATCACTCAAACTTAGAACTTTTTTAGATATTATCCAAAATCTATTTGTGTTAAATGATATTACCCCTTAGATTTTAATGTACACGAAAACAAGTTATTTGCTCTTAAAATAAAGAACAAACTTCTCTCAAGTTCAACAATGAATTAAACTATTACTGTAGCCACACATGGTGTAATAAGAATAGCACAAATACAGATTTAATAAAAAGGATTGAATAATTGTAGCCACACATGGTGTAATAAGAATAGCACAAATACAGATTTAATAAAAAGGATTGAATAATTGAAGCCACACACGGTGTAATAAGAATAGCACAAATACAGATTTAATAAAAAGGATTGAATAATTGAAGCATTTCATTAATAAAATCTCCATTTCAAGTTTTGGAATAATGCTATTGGGATAATTTAGGATAGTTTACCTCAGATCCTTAACCCTTGCATAGCCATTCACTTATTTTTTAAGATAAATTTTTCTCAACTATACTAAGCAACCAGTGATAAGCCATTGTTGTTAATTTATTTTCAGGTTTGTCCAAAGACATTCAAGAGTCACAAAAACATGTTCTCGCACACATACATCCACAAGGAGGCCAAACACAAGTGCCAGTGTGGCAAGGCATACAAGCTGCGGGCAGCCCTCACCAAACATCTGCGCCTCAAGCACCCTGTTAATTATGTCATCAATGGAACCCAATGTTCATAGTTAGGCTATTTGAAGATTTTTTACTTTGCACCAAAAATAAACAGGGCGACTGGTACTTATTCAAGAAACTTATAGAAGAGACAAATTTATTGATTTATGTTATTTTTTAATTTCTCTTTCTGACAACCTCTGTTGATAAGTTAACAAGACATTTGTTTCGGGTTTGATTTGATTGAAAAAATCTCAATCTGGTTCAAGACTTTGTTAACAATGGAATAAAGTCAATGGGCCATCAAAACATATACAAGTATATCATACTCGAACCGGATAATTTCAAATTCTGTTAACATGGTAGCACACAATAGTACTGTAGTACCAACTTTGATGTATTAGAGTGAAATATGGACGTGGAAAATGAGTGAAAGGAACCGTATAAATGCATGCACTGAGAAGAATAGATAGGATAACAATGTATGATCGAATACGGAATGAAGTGATTAAAGATGAATGTGAACTTAAGTCAGATGAAGAAGAGCATTCTGAGATGGTTGGGGCATGTGGAACGAATGCATAAGAAAAGACTTACACAAATAAATATATAGTTCAAATATGAGTGGAAAGCATGAGAGAGGAAGAAAGTATGGTTGGATCAAGTGAATGATATTTTGAAAGAAGGAATGTAAAAAGTCATAGAAATCGTAGAAGCTGTATGGATATAAAAGAGGCGAAAGATGATAGGAAAGTCTGGCGCTCTCTCCTCTCTGCCTACCCCGACAGAGAAGTGGCGTGATGGTCTTTTATGTAATTTTTTCTTCCTTCATATATATCTTGGATCTGTTTCTTATCACGCAAGTTACTCTTGGTAAGTGGTCCTCCCGGCTATCCTTTCGTCTCTTAGAAAGCCTTCGCAGATATTGCCAACAGGAATGTTATTTTAGATCTGTCACTCTATTCCATGTGTACATGGTATTGTTATTGTATATTGTAAAATAAATGGTGAAAAATCTGTGATTTTTATTTGTTTTTTTTTTAGTTTCTAACCAAAAAATAGTTTAGCTTATATTTTTATGAAGTTAAGTATGAATTTAAAAATAAATATTGATTGTTCAAAGATGTTTTGTTTTATTTAGAAATATCTTTTTCATTAAAATATTGAACATTCTTTCATATTTTTTTCTATATTCAAATTATTTATTTATTAACACGTTCACTGTGTCGAACATGGCTCCTGTGTCCATACAAAGTAGCCTTGAATGTTGAGTGCACTCATAAACGTCTCCCGATAAGGATTCGTCGCCGGTTTCATGTGTTTTGAAGACACGAAGGAATACACTTGTATATGATGTTTCAATAGAAAGTAGTAATTGATTTTTAACAAAGTTATGGGTTTTCAAAAATTTGCAAATTTTCAGCATCTCTTTATACGCAGTGAACGTGTTAAAAGATATATGACACTTCAGTGTTCTTTATAAACCATAACAAAATTTACTTGACAAAATAATCAATAACTTAAAAAAATCAACACATATGGGTATACAACAACACTGTAAGAACTTATAGTACAACACTGAAAGAAAAAAATACTCAAACAGAATCAAAGAAAATAAAAAAGTTATTGAATTACAAAACAACAAGACAATAAAAATGTAAAACCAGACTCGATCAAGACATACCCAAGCTCAAGAAAATGCTGGGGAATTACTCTCCAAAACTAAACATCTATGTTTAAAAATGTCCACCAAACATGGAATTGCTCAATTAAATAAATAAATATAGGTTTATTAATAGTAACATAGTATGTCTTCTCCTTAATCTTATTTTAGGCTTGTTGGCCTGTTATGGTCCTGCATCACTGTTTGCTTCTTGTGACGTCGACTACCAGCTGTCTTTCCATCTTTTGGGAGGTCGTCCTGGAGGTCTGTTTGCTTGGAGGATACTATCCCTGGCCATTCTTACGGCTCTTGGTTCCACCATTCTGGATACGTGTTCGTTCCAGAACTTTCTTCTCTGTCGTCCCCATCTGACAATATCTTCAACTTCGCACGTCCTTCGGATTTCTGTGTTTCGTACTCTATTACGAAGGGTTTTGCCAGCGATACTCCTGAGTACCTTAATTTCGCTGATTCGAAGGAGATTTTTGGTTCTGACAGTGTCGGCTCTGGACTATATGCTGTATGCCATTATGGGGCGGACACAGGTCTTGTATGTCCTCACCTTGCTTTGGATGTTCATATACTTGTTTTTCCAGATAGTTTTCTTTAAACATCCGGAAATAGCTGCGGCCTTTTGTGATTGTTCAAGCACTTCGCCATAGAGGTCATTATTGCACATTATGCTAGCACCCAAATATTTAAATTTTGTTACTTGTTCAATTGGTATGTCGTTGATCGCCACACTGCATCCAACTTGCTCTCTGGCTAGAGTCATGCTTGCTGATGGAGATAGACATGTTGTATTTTTTGGAAGTAAACATAGTATGTACATATATAAATAAATTCCGAAATCGTACATGTATATCAAGATAAACTACAGAAAATACATTTAAAAAAGAAGCTATCAAAAGATCTGGGCTCATCTCATTACATTCCTCCAGCCAAGATACACCCCATAAATATAGGACGAGCCCGGCTACGAGGACACCAGATGTTTTTCAGACCACCCCCTTGTACATGTAGACTTAGAAAAACAGAAAATTAATCAATGGCAAAAAAAAGTAAACCCGCAAATACCACTTCAGACCAACTGTCAGCAAAAAAGAAAAAATCTGATAGGTTGATGATGACACAATTGATTAATTACAATTACAATGCAGAACTGTTAGCAAATTGCTATTGACACAATGAATTATTCCGATGAATTTAATTGAGATACATATTAGAAATACTCTTGATGCGCGGCGTCACCCACCCGTCGTGGTGAAATTTGCCAATTTCAGTCGCGACTGTCACGGAAACGGGATGGTACCAATGAGTTGGGTAAACTATGGACAAGATAAACGGATCACTTACGCTGTCCAAAATTACTTCGTGGTCGCTATAAAAGGTTGGACCCGGAATAAAATTCATTCACTCTTAATCCGGTTGCCGTGCCGGGTGGATTTATTTCACTTGAGAGCTGTGCCTCGACTGATCTTCACTTCACCTGAGAGCTGTGCCTACACCAGAGCCAAGCTGGTATTAAACAACTGCCAGTTCCAGCCGAGAATCATTCACCAGCTAGCAGAGACGTCTCCACTCCAGCTTTCTTCACCTGTTTGACTTCCCCAGATGCCTTCGTCCTGTCCGAACCAGCGTTACTGCCTGCTAGAGTAAACTCACCGTCCCGCCCGGACCAGCATTGCCGCTTGCTAGAGCCGCATCGCCGTTCGCCCGGACCAACATTGGCGCTGCCTAGAGCCGCCCTGCCATCCCACCTTGACTAGCGTTGCCGCCTACTAGAGCCTCGCCGTCCCACCTGGATTAGCATCACCGCCCATCTGGAGCCGTCCTGCCCAGCCATGACATTCTCGGTCCAACGCGGCTACCATACCTGAACCGTCACAGGCTTACTGTATCACCTCTACTTTCAAATAAAATTGAAAAGTTATTTTGCTGTGTTGGCATTGTCGCCCTGGACCCCTTGAATACGCTCCTCCAGTTACGGCAGTAGTACCGTAGATACATTTTCTATTACTGGGAGGTGGTATCACTTTATTTCAGAATTACTTTCGAATGCCTATATTGGAATTCATAATTGATTTCAGCTTTATTAATTGTACCATATTGTGATGAATTACTGGCTAGTTATAATTATAATGAATTCTATGTTGAAGTGTTTCACAGAGGCAACCGAAAGATTCAGTATACTGGGTACAATATTTCGTCGTGACTTACTGGACCATTGCTGTAGAATGATTTTTTTCTCAGGAATCGGACAAGTGATAATCTATATATTTTAAGGCTGTACTAAAAGGATTTTGATCGTTATGCCATGTCTTTTGTGGAATAGGCTGAGAGAAGAGATCTCTACATTTCTTTCGCTTCCTCATAAATCTCGTTAAGCATAACCATTCATTATTATTGCTGCTAACTTTATTTACTTTGAAAATCTGGTCTACTTGATTCAATCGCATTTTCCTGAGTTAGTATTTTACGCATACAACTTATATATTCGTTTAGTCATTCTTTCGTTATTTATTTTCTTCGCATGTATAATTTAACGTTTTTTCTTCATTTTATATGTATAATATAAAACAATATCGAGAAATTCACCGGACATGGCATTAAAATTTTACACACTGGTATGTAATTGAAACTTTAGGAAATAATAATTATATTATAACTGATAATATTTTAATATTTGTGACTATATTTTTTTCTCTATGGTGAATAGAAAGCCGCCGTCATCCGCCATATTGTTGACAGTAGAAATTGGTCTAGGTCGCGGCTCTTTCGTGTAATTTCGTTAACTTATTTCGATATTTATCGATAATTACGTGTAAAATTTTACTAAAATAACTAATGTTTAACTAATATAGAAAAATATTAATCCAAAATGGAGGAGGATATTACCGGTGGGGATATAAATTTCGAGAAAGTGTGCAGAACTTGTCTGGGTCAATTTGACGACATGAAATCAGTTTTTACTTATGAAGGAAATTTTGGAAATACTACGTTTAGTTCCATTGTTGGTTTATGTACACAAGTGAAGGTATGCTATTATACATATAATGAAATATTCACCATAATGAATTAACTTAATTTAAAAGTATACAATTATAAAACAGCAGTCGAACGAGGCAAACTGTTGAGTTTGTTGTAAGGAATTGCAGATTGATAATATTTTAGAGGCGATGACACCCACAACTCGTCGTATCGTTATCGCTTTTATGTTATATCTAATGTCGGGATTAACAGTGTTTTACGCCGTGTTGTGTTTTGTGTTGACTTTATTTTGAAAACTCATTAAATGCCAAAATATTGATAAAACCTTTTTATATCACTCAATGAGTATAGTTGATGTTTCCAAACAAAAAATCACGTAAACATTGAATGATTATAATAACATTTTTTATAATTAAAGCTAATACATTTTAGTAAATAAATTTTCAAGTATATTTTTACTTGTCGAAAATCAAATAGAATTATTTTGATATTTGTTGATATATATTCTATAAATGGAAGTATTTTTCTTTGCAATGTTTTAGGTTATTGTTTTTTTTTGCTTTCCTGATTGTCTGTCAGTGGTTAAATTTTTTTTGACCATGTTTATAAAAAGGTGGAATATTTATGCCAAGTTGAAATAGATTTTCAATGGCTTCATACTGAACAAACAAATTGTTTTTTATTCATTCAAGCCTTTGTAATATATTTTTAAGTAATTTATTTATTTACTGTCAAAATAAACGACATTTAAGTGTATTTTACATAAAACAGTAACAAAACAAATTATGTGTCAAATACTTCGAAAACACAACAAATAATTTAGAATACACAATTTTTCAAAATATGGTGTGTAAAAATGTGTAGTGTAATACCGTAAGTAAAAAAGTTTTCAAATTAAATTCAATACAAGATTCTAGAGTAAGGAAAAGTTAAATGTCTCCTAAGTGCAATGAAAATACAAGATTATAGGTCAAATTACAAGGAATATCTAAGATAAATTGGAATAACTAGTTTCTCAGTCAAAAGTTAAGTTTGAAAAAAATGTCGCAGGACTCTTCTGAACGAATCTACATTATAGATATTAACCAAACCAGACAGTTACTCAATTGTTGCATTCCATTATGTGTGTATCTAACATGAGTGCTGTAACCAATTTTGTTCAATATATCGGGGTTAACCCTTACTGTCCTGTGATGCGTAACTAGTACACATTGCTTCTAAAAATTTTAATATCTCTATAAATATAATAAATACTGCCTTCAGATTTTAGGTATTCCTCCGTTATACATTTACGCAGTGAATGAAAAAAATAGTATTAATAATAATTAGCATTTATCGGCCACATCAGAGATATTTTGTGAAAATCGGGAATAAATTCACCGATACAATCAAACGTGTGCCAGTGTGTGACGTAGGTATATTCATTCTAAAAAATCACTATGGGTGAGGAAGCGACGCTATTCACGTGCTTTGGTATATGGGAACGCAAGAAATAGAATCTCAGTTTGCAGTTATGTTTCTTCCTTCAAGGTATTACATACACAGTGTTAGTCCGTCTCAGTCGCTCTAGGGCACTCATCTGAGGTGGTCTCTTCGCCCAATCTGTGAACGGCGGCCGATGTTTTTTTCATGTTTTTTTCATGTTTTTAGCAATTAAATTTCAATTATCACTTTTGACTTCAAATTTAAGCGATTGGCTATGAATATTCTTATATTTACAATTTTAAATAGCTCATTTTAACACGTGTATTGAATACGCAACACCGGATCATGCGGATTTTTTTAGCACAGGAAGGGAAAGGTTAAAGAGAAACATAGAATTAAATATACTCCTTCTTTTAGAGAGATGAAGGCAGGTGTAATTCAATTAGAGATAGTCAAGCATGTCAGGTGGGATGCCGAGGTGAAATTGAATGTCTCAGAAATTTATTCTGAACCCTTTCAATAGATCATTATTATTCCAATATGCTTGATTAGCTTTATTTCAATGTTTAAATGGATGGATGATTCAAAATTTACTGAGAAACAGTTAATTTAATCAACCAATTGAGTTTTGGTGTGCCATTTTGTAACTCAATCCACTCCAAAGATGCCTCTATATTGGATGTTACACATCAAAAAGTGTGATCCTAAGAAATATCTTGAACATTTCTATATTTTTAGATGGTTCTATGTTCATATTGTATTGCAATACACTTTCATCGGCTACTGTACAACCTGGCAGGTTTAACCTTTCCCTTCCTGTGCTAAAAAAATCAGCACGTTCCGGTGCTGTGTATTCAATACACATGTAAAAATGAATGCCCGCGAGCTACTGAAGCGAGCGAACTGAGATTCTTTTTCTTGCGTTCCCATATACCGAAGTAGAGTGAGACGTGAATAGCGTCGCTTCCTCACCCATATCGGTTTTTTAGAATGAATATACCTACGTCACACGTTTGATGGTATCGGTGGATTTATTCCCGATTTTCACAAAATATCTCTGATGTGGCCGATAAGTGCTAATTATTATTAATATTATTTTTTTCATTCGATGCGTAAATGTATTACGAAGGAATACCTAAAATCTGAACCCAGTATTTATTATATTTGTAGAGATATTAAAGTTTTTAGAAGCAATGTGTATTAGTTACACATCACAGGGAAGGAAGGGTTAAAGCATGTTAGCTATAGTGCGAGCTTTTGAATATTAGTTGGTAGCTGGTTCCAAAGTTTGGCGGTATGGACAGTAAAAGACGAGGTGACAAATAACTGGAAAAGCCGCAATGGAAGTCTTTGATCGGAGAGTCCATACACATTTTGGTAGTTTTTTACATTCAAGGAATTAAATGCTTTATGACAGTTGACTAAACAACTTTGGTTTTGTAATGCCTTCTTGACATGACCTCGAAAATTAAATAATCACTTTAATGAATACTGACTGTTTCAGGTGACGGAGGGGGATGGACTGCCCAATAGCATATGCATCCGCTGCATAGACAATGCTAACGTAGCGTATGCCTTCAAGCAGCAGGTGGAGAAGACAGACTCCCGCCTCAGGGATTTCATGATCAAGAAATTTCCCCATCTTGCTCTCGGCATTAAGCAGGAGGTGAGCAAAGTTAGTCAATTGCGGCAACATTACTTTTTTTATCAACTCTCCCACGACGCAGTACGCCGGCACACCCAGCAGGAGTCTGTCGTCTCTGTAATTCGGAAGAGGCGATGTTCCTGGCTGGGACATGTTCTGAGAATGACCGATGATAGTTGGCCGAGGAGAGCGCTGTTTTTCTGTCCCTTGGGGTCCCGACGGCCTGGAGGACCCTCTCTCATGGTGTACCATTCCTATAACAAGGAAGTCAGAGCGTTAGGAATATCGTGGAGGGAGATTACCAACACCGCCTAAAACCACTGAATGGAGAAAACTGGTGGCCTCCCTATGCTCCCTTGTGGAGCTTTAAAGGGTGTATTGAATTGAATCAACTCTCCCGGTGTGACAATGTACCTATTGGAGTAGGCAGATTTTTTCTCGTGCTGGGTGGCTGCTGTTTTATTTTTATAGTGACGTTTGTGTCTGTGTGTGACGTTTGTGTCTGTGTAAACTATTTGTTTAATAGACATAGATTTTTTAAGTTCTGGCAAGGAAGTTCTTTGAATCTTTGAAAATCCTTGTCTTACACAAAATAATTTACGCTTTCGTAGAAAGATTGATTAGAGAAAATTTTACAAAAACAATGTTAACAAGTACAGCAGAGCCCCGATAATCCGGCGTTCAATTATCTGTTAGTTAGATTAAACGTGGTCCTCTGTAGGACAATTTTTTTTTGTAATCCCGAGAAATATACATTTATACAAATTTGCATTGTCGTAAACTCTTTCAAACCCTATCAGTAGAGTTAGGCCACTCCGGTTTCATTCAGAATTCTGGCACCTGGACAGTAATACATATATCACATGCATCTTCTTTAGTGTCAAGGCCAGTACGCTATTTCCACGTAGAGTTCTACCACTTAGGCAGCACTGGGCGTTCCACAAGTCAAGTCCTCTTTGGTGCAAGACTCCTGGCTCTTTGGGCACTGCAACAAGTCGGGTGGCAGACATCGAAAGATCTAACTCTGACAATTTCTTTCTTCTTCAGTTTCAATCCTGGGGATTGGTAAGCAGCAAAGCTCTGCATCTCCTCCACGCCGCTCGGTCTTCAGCGATCCTCTTGAGCTCTGTATAGGAGGTGCAGTCCATATCGTGGTATATTTGCTCCAAATACTCTCGGCGAGGACGCTCTCTGCAAATCGATCCCTCAATCATTCCCTCCAGTATATTGTGCAGGAGATTTTCATGTCCCAGCATATAACCCATCCATTCTGCACGCCTTTCCGATATGGTGTTTGACAGGTGCCTGATTTCTTCGATCCTGCTGACAACCTCGTCATTTGTAATGTGGTCTCCAGGAAATCCTTAGGATTCGTCTATTGGTCCATATCTCGAAGACCAGAAGACCAATCTTTTTCGATCCCTTTCGCCTATGCACCATGTCTCACAACCATACATCAAAATAATGACAATTTCATCCATCAAATATAGAAGGTTTCTCATTTGACAAAATAGATCGGTGCAAATCTACAATATGCGAAGTGTTCAGGTTGATTTAATTTTTATATTTCCTAATTTCAGACGGATGATAAAAAATTTGAATTGAAGAATGGCGTTTTTGACGTAACGAATACTACTGCGGGCTTTAATTCTGATGACTCGGACGATGATTGCAGACCTTTAAAAGGTAAATAATATATTGCTTTTGGATATTTCCTTTTTTTTATCATCCCTTTACATAGATAGATCTATACTATTATTTACGGTGTCCCCTCTGTATCGTGCGTTCAAAAAACCGTGTAGTGAAAATATTCAAAAACTAAAATAGAGAATGACCGTGTAGTGAAAATATTCAAAAACTAAAATAGAGAATGAAATGATATCTCTATTTATATTTTCTATATGTATTAACATGTATTAAGAGCCAAAGTTGATAGAGAGTTGCTGACTAATATTAAAATCCGAAAGGTGTCTTACTTGGGTCATGTACTTAGAGGAGCAAAGTACAAATTACTGCACCTGATAATCCAAGGCAAGATAGAAGGCCAAAGAGGTGTTGGCAGGAGGCAAATCTCCTGGCTCCGCAATATACGTGATTGGACTGGCATAAGGGTCGTTGGAGATCTTTTTCGGGCTGCCGGGGACAAAGATATCTACTCTCAAATGATATTCAACATTGGGGGGACCTGACATGACACTGAGAAGAAGAAGAAGAAATGTATTAACCCTTCCTTCCCTGTGATGTGTAACTAGTACACATTGCTTCTAAAAACTTTAATATCTCTATAAATATAATAAATACTAGGTTCAGATTTTAGGTATTCCTGCGTAATACATTTACGCGTTGAATGAAAAAAATAATATTAATAATAATTAGCACTTATCGGCGCCACATCAGAGATATTTTGTGAAAATCGGGAATAAATTCACCGATACAATCAAACGTGTGCCAGTGTGTGACGTAGGTATATTCATTCTAAAAAACCACTATGGGTGAGGAAGCGACGCTATTCACGTCTCACTCTCACTCTACTTCGGTATATGGGAACGCAAGAAATAAAATCTCAGTTCGCTCGCTTCAGTAGCTTTCGGGCAGCCGTTTGAGGTGGTCGCTTCGCCCATTTTGTGAATGTCGGCCGATGTTTTTTTCATGTTTTCAGCAATTAAATTTCAATTACTATTCCTTTTGACTCCAAAATTAATTAATTTAAGCGATTGGCTATGAATATTCTTATTTTTCCAATTTTAAATCGCTCATTTTAACATGTGTATTGAATACTCAGCACCGGAACACGCCAATTTTTTTAGCACCGAAAGGGAAAGGTTAATATTTTGCATTTTATTCTATTAATCAAATGTAGATAGTAACTCATGAGTACTGTGTAGTGAACCCTATAATGGTTGTGTCTGTATTCAACATGTGTAGATTTTTTCCTAGTCATTCTAACCATACATTGTATCAGATACAAACCAAAACTGAGTACATGGGCCCATCCTGGTTCGAAATGGTAACGAGGCTGCATGGGTCCATCTCACTACAGAAGAACAAGCGTGTGACTTGTGGAAGCCGCATGCTTGTTCTCCCATGGTGAGACAGATCGACACGTCATCGCTTTCATGTACTCTTGTTTCAGTTGAGACTGCTATAGACCAAATAATATTAAAAAAAAAATATAGAACAAATACAAAAAAAATCCTCAGATATCTATGGTACAGAATGCTCACCATGCCAAACTTCTCACGGTGTGTAACTATAGAAGCCTCGAAACAAGAAGGCAAGAATCCATTGCGATATTCCTAATAAAGGTTTTCCAAGGTTGCTTTAACTGTCCTACTATTCTAGAAGCACTAAGTTTATATTTACCCAATAAATATAGCCATGTAAGGAATCACCCTCTGTTCTACATACCAACTTACAGGACGAATATCATGGCTAAACACTCAGTCACGCGTGGTATAGAGATATTGAACCAACTGAATGACACGGTTGATATATTCTCGGCACCGCCTAGCAGTATGAGAAGAATCCTGGCTGATATTCTTCCTTACGAATAAGCCAACTAGAAACAGACCATCTATGCGTAACAGGAGAAATCTGTGCAAAGTGGATAAAAAAAAATAAAAAAATACGGTGCATATCCACTTATTGCAATGTTGATTATAAACAAACTCTGAAGATGAAAACTGTAATGATTTCAAAATAATTAGCATCATAAGCAACGTTCCCTCTAAGGTGTGCGCGTGTACGGCCGCACATCTGTTAAAAATTGTCCGCACACATTTCAAAGAAAGGAATTAGTAACCATATTTAGTTTTGCGCAATTATATATTTATTTGATCTTTCATGATGGGTTCCTTTCTCTGAGATGTGTGCGGAAAATGGAAACACCATATAGAGTCCACGCGCTGTAAGAAGCCTCTTTTTTGCACATTTAAGTTGATGGGTCGCACACACAATAAAAAAATTTGGGAGAATGTTGACCATAAGCCAAACCATGCGGTATAACACTCTGAAAGATCTTATAAAACTGATCTCTAGATTATTTATGGTATATAATACATTGTAAATAGTTATTATACTCTATTGTTTAGGGAATAATGACAAGCAAAATAGTCAATACATGTACAGTACAGACAACCATCATAGGCCTAACTGCACAGTACACGTTACGGAGGTCTGACTAATTTAGAAAACTAGTTGATTTTGAAACTAACACTTTACCTTTATATCCGACAGATCTGTTGAATCCCAAAGAGAAGACTCCAGCTCCTGATCCAGCCGCGTTGCAGCTGCTGGTGCAAAACCATCTCGTATGTGACTTCTGCAATATGCTCTTCCTCAGCGCCAACAGTCTAGATGCCCACAGGCATACACATCGTGCAGGTCAGTCCAATTTAGAGAACACACCTAATATTTTGTTTGCTAACCCAAGTTCTTTATTAACCTTAGATTAACTGCCTTTTCATGTAGTTGCAGTAGCGGTTTTTGGTTTCAAAAATCGGTAATTCACCTGAACAGAATAATAGAGTTCTATTTTGTGCTCCTTGTGTTCTGCGCCTAGATCATCTTAAAGTATTTTGAGGAGGGTCTTCTCTAAACGATGCTATATAAATTGTCCTTTTATTATTTAAATTCGATGTATTAAATTTATTTAATTTGCTAATGACACAGGTGTTTTAAATGAGCTCCATACATACAAGGTTTTTATACATGAAAATTTGCACAGATGTCATATATAGCGTGATATATGTCATACAATGGCGTGCCAAATTCAATAAAGGTAAAGGGAGGAAAACCATTCAGACAGTCGATCGGAGCGTGGTTGTTATTGCAACAGGATTTTGAGTACTTGGGCTTTCAGGATGAATGACGTGTTGAAAGGATTTGTATGGACTCTTGAGTGTGGGTTCTTTTTGTTGTTTTATATTTGTATTTCTGTATACTTCTGTTTTTATTCTTATGATTGTGTGCGGTATATTATGGGATGAACATTTTTGGTCTTTCTGGAGCGATGATGTGTGAGGAGTTTGATTTTGCATGATGTTTCCAGTTGTAATTGAGCATCACTGTTTTAAGGTTGATGAGAATGTGCAACGGGGTTTTGTTTTCATGTAATCAAAAATCGGAAAGAAGTATCGATTTATTTTTTCATGTTAAATATCCTCAGTGAGATACAGGCAAAAGCCTAGTTTATTGGGATACGACAAATGAAAGGCAACAAACCCAGATCCATTAAAATTGTATGTCCAAATTAAATTACCTGTTGTTTTTTCGCAAATTATGTATATTTCTTGTCATGTGTAATAATAAATTTAAAAAAATAGCATAGACTCGAACCAATCTTAAGTGTGATCAATGCTCAAGAAAATTTGTATTTCCAGCACTCTCCCAAAAAAACATATTTTTAAAATTAATTAACCCTTTCCGGTCCACAAAAAAAAATGTTCCATCAGGTCCACAAAAGATTTACAGAATTACAGGGTAAAACAATACATCCAGGTTGTTTTTAATAAAACTATGTTTATGTTCACAAGAAAAAAATGTCGAATGACATTCTACATAGGACCGGAAAGGGTTAAGTATTAAAATGGAATTGGTTAGTTTTTTTTTTGAGCAAACCTTAATACAACTAGACACCTCCAGGAATGAGCAGGAAATGCTTTTATTATTCAATGGTGGAGAGGCGCTAATTGACTTCAAATATTTGCTTTTTTTCTTCAATATTTTGGTTTCCGGTTTAGTAATTTCTGTCACTCATTCACATATGATTTTGGTTTTGATTGGTACTTCATATTAATTGACCTCTACAATAGTTGAATTAATTTCTTAACATACTGTTTAGTTTAGTTGATTTTGATTGGTGCTCCATATTAATTGACCTCTACAATAGTTGAATTAATTTCTTAACATACTGTTTAGTTTAGTTGATTTTGATTTGTGCTCCATATTAATTGACCTCTACAATAGTTTAATTAATTTCTTAACATACTGTTTAGTTTAGTTGATTTTGATTGGTGCTCCATATTAATTGACCTCTACAATAGTTGAATTAATTTCTTAACATACTGTTTAGTTAAGTTGATTTTGATTTGTGCTCCATATTAATTGACCTCTACAATAGTTGAATTAATTTCTTAACATACTGTTTAGTTTAGTTGATTTTGATTGGTGCTCCATATTAATTGACCTCTACAATAGTTGAATTAATTTCTTAACATGCTGTTTAGTTTAGTTATTTATTTATTATCATTATACCAGGTCTGTAAATATGAAACCGGAATTTGCTCATAGATCGCTCTAGTTGTCAATGTAGTGACTGTCAAGCCGCGTCATTGGCGCATTTTTCTTATGTTTACATTTGTCAAAAACTTTTTACTCGCAACAGTCCAAGTTTAATACAACTACATATGTTTTCATAGTGTTGAACATGTCTGTTTTTGTGATTGAAAACTACGATTTGCCGACAGCATTGATTTTCTGTTACCATTTGAAGAAAACAGCTGCAGAATCGCATCGAATGCTTGTCGAAGCTTACTGTGAGCATGCTCTTGGTAAATCACAGTGCTTTGAGTGGTTTAAAAAATTCAAAAGTAGTGATTTTGACGTGAGATACGAAGAACGTGGAAGACCACCGAGAAAGTTTGAAGAAGTCGAATTGCAAGCATTGTTGGATGAGGATGACGCTCAAAATGTGACACGCTAAATGTTACACGAGAAGCCTTCTTCATACGTTTGAAAGCCATGGGAAAGAGACAGAAGGTGAGAAATGGGTTCCACATGAACTGAATGAAAAACAGCAGAAAAACCGAAAAACCACTTGTGAAATGCTACTCGCCAGGTACAAAAGAAAATCATTTATCCATCAAAATGTGACTGGCGATAAAAAATGGATATATTTCGAGAATCCTAAGCATAAAAAATCAGGGGTAACTCTAAGCAAACCAGGGACATCGACTGCAAGGCCAAATCGCAATGGACGGAAGACAATGCTCTGTGTTTGGTGGGATCAAAAGGGTGTTATCTATTATGAGCTGCTAAAACCTGGCGAAACCGTTAATAATTAACACTACCGACAACAAATGATGGATTTGAACTAAGCATTGTGTGAAAAACGACCAGAATATCAAAAGAGGCAACACAAAGTGATTTTGCTTTATGATAATGCACCATTGCACACAGCAAAACAGGTCAAGGAAACGATTGAGGCATTTAGTTGGCAAATACTTTCGCATGCGGCTTACTCCCCAGACTCGGCTCCATCCAATTACTACTTATTTGCATCGATGGGACACGCACTTGCTGAGCAGCGCTTCACTTACGAAAATGATTGCTCGATGATTGGTTTGCCTCAAAAGAGCAAGATGTTTTTTGGCGTGGCATCCACAAATTGCCATAGAGATGGGAAAAATGTGTAGCTAGCGATGGGCAATACTTTGAATAAAATTTTCATATAATACCATTTTCATACAATAAATGTGTATTTTCTATAAAAAAAATCCGTTTTCATATTTACAGACCTGATAAACATCAACAACATAAAAACAACAACAAAAATATATATGACGCAAATGTAGAATGTGTAAGGAGTTGTTGGGTATGATTTTGATGTGGTTGGAATTATATATGTGATACTGATAGAGGATATTCAAAATGGTTGTAGTTGATACTCAACCATCTCTGCAAGATGCTCTTTGTTTAGGTAGGCATCTCCCAGCACGAGCTTTACTACATTTTTGAGGATGTTTGAAGAAGTGGCCTCAACAGGCAGTCCTGGACGGAGATCGCCTTCGATCGATTCTCTCCCTTGCTTAAAAAGACTATGCCACTTGTAAACCATAGTTTTTTCAGGGCAACAGTCCCCGTAAACCGCTAACATATCTTCCAAAATGGTTTAAGGTGTTTTCCCTTGTTTTGTGAGAAACTTAATAACGTCGCGATACTCAATTCTATTGCATACTTGGGATGTTATTAACGTTTGACATATTATCTCCACGATATCTTAAACAATACTGTCAGAATTAGACTAAAACTTGGTGAATATACTAATAATGAGTCATATTATAGGAACATGCGAATGCGCACTACCGCACCCTCCTTTTTTTTATTTTTTTTTATTTACACATGGCAAGAAATATACATAATTTGCGAAAAAACAACAGGTAATTTAATTTGGACATACAATTTTAATGGATCTGGGTTTTTTGCCTTTCATTTGTCGTGTCCCCAGAAAACTAGGCTTTTGCCTGTATCTCACTGAGGATATTTAGCATGAAAAAACAAATCGATACTTCTTGCCGATTTTCGATTACATAAAAACAAAACCCCGTTACCCGTTGCACATTCTCATCAACCTGACAAACAGTGACACTCAATTACAACTGAAAACATCATGCGAAATCAAACTCCTCACACATCATCACTCTAGAAAGATCAAAAACATTCATCCCACAATATACCACACACAATCATTAAAATAAAATCCTTAACCCCTTCATTTTTGCAAATTTATTGACCTCCCCTCGTAGCTTGTTTGCTAGTATGTGAATGCAGTATGAATGTTTCAATGGAGTGTTTTAAGTATTAAGGTTAAATATAATAGGGAATAATTAGAACACTTTGTCACTGCTGAAGTGGTTCTCTATATCCACAAAATGGAGGGTTCTTAGCATTGTTATTTACTTGTCATTGATGGCTTTGTAAAATTCCCTGTCTTTACTTGTATATTATTTGCTGATTCCTTTATTAAATTATTATGTTCAACTTTTAAAAATATTATTTTTCCCTTCCAGGATATGTTCAATGCGACATATGCTATCGGGCATTCCCAACATCTAAATTGTTGAAACGTCACAAATACGACTACCACACCAAACACATTGATAAGAAATTTGCCGAGAAACCTCCGGAAGATGACTCCGTTACCTGCCAATACTGTTCGTATATATTTGAGAGGAAAGAACAGCTGGATGCCCACATGGCCAAATCACATTACAGCGAGGATTCGACCCCCAGCAAACCCAAGAGAGGTAGACCTAAGAAGGACGGTTCCAGCAAAAAGAAGAAAGACAGACCTATTGAAGAACCAGTAAGTGAATTACATCTGACACATTAGTCGAATATATGTCGTGTTGTATTGTATAACACTTTCATTCTACTCAATACAACCTGGCGGGTTTAACCAACCAGAAAGATGTTAGAGGCCTTAAGGGAAAACCAGATTTGACACTTGTCTTCCAACCTAGTGGTTACGGGTTCGATTCCAGTTGAAACCCAAACTTTTAAAAAAAAGAAACAAAATACAAATGAATCACATAGCACAAAAAGTGAACACATCAAAACGAACACATAATCAAAACGGAAAAACATTTATTTTCAAAACAAGAAAATAAGGCATTGATATATCCGAAATAGAAATGAAAATAGCACTATTTAATTGAACATTGCTTTAAATTCATCACAATTAATTTAAAACTGAAATAAACATGTTAAATAAAAACAAAAGTTGTATAAAATTGTTGAACGGGAATGTTTGACATTTTAGTGGACTGTAGCATGCTGTTGACACGGTAGTATTAATGGAGAATGAAAATGAACTGAACTACAGAGTATAACGCATCGATCAATAAGTCCTGGGACTAACTACTAAAACAACATTTGTTTGCCAAAATTCTTCTTTATTCATCAACATAGTCTCCTTCAAGACCGATACATTCATTCCAACGCTTTCCTAACTTTTCTATGCCAGCCGTGTAGAGCAATTTATATTTGGTTTCAAAATAGGCGTTAGTTTCGGCAAACACTTCTTCATTGGAGCCAAATCTCTTTCCCATGAGCATCTTTTTGAGGTCTGCGAACAGCCAATAGTCGCTGGGGGCCAAATCTGGAGAATACGGTGGGTGCGGAAGCAATTCGAAGTTCAACTCATGCAATTTGGCCATCGTTACCATCGACTTGTGACACGGTGCATTGTCCTGATGAAAGATAACTTTTTTCTTCTTTTTTTGCAATTTCTGCCTTCAAACGCTCCAATAACGCTATGTAATATTCGCCATTGATGGTTTTTTCCTTTTCAAGGTGATCGATTAATATTATACCATGCGCATCCCAAAATACGGAAGCCATAACCTTCCCGGACGACTTTCACCGGCTGCTCTCCACTCAGCTGACTGCCGATTTGATTCCGAAGTATAGTGGTGGATCCAAGTTTCATCCATTGTCACATACCGATGCAAAAATTCCTGTTTATTTTGCCAAACAGCACTGAATCATCGATGCGTTGTTGTTTCTGTTCCATTATGAGCAAATGCGGCACCCATTTCGAAAAAAGCTTTTTCATGTATGTTAAAATAGTGTAAACACTACCAAATGATATCTTCAGGATGTCATCTATCTCACGCAACTTTACTTGGCGATTTTCCATCACGATTTTGAGTTTTTTTTTTTATGTTTTCTGGTGTAACAGCCTCATTTGGACGACCAGAGCTTTCAGCATCATTTGTGTCTGTACGACCACGTTTGAAATCAGCATACCACTGACCAATGGTGGTTTTCGACGGAGCAGAGCCCGGATAACACTTTTCAAGCTATCGCTGAGTTTGAATGGTATTTTTTCCCATTAAAAAGCAATGTTTTATCAACACACGAAATTCGTTTTTTCCATTGTTTTGAAAATAGCAAAAGTAGCGTCAATAAAACCACTAACTCAATGATACAATGTCGGAATGTCATGAAAGTTTGACATGTAACTTCTAAAGGCTGGTACTAACTGAGAATGGTATGAATTTGTTATTAGAGGCGCCATCTGTTGGTTAGTCCCGGGAATTGTTGATTGATACGTTAAGTGAATTAATTGTATGCAAAATTTTAACGAAATGAATTGACAATGAATGTTGCAAAATCAAAGTCATGCTAAATGAAAAAGATGAAAATAAAGTAAATCCGATATTCCGTTGAATAATGAAAGGTTAGAACTAATTGAAAATTTATGCTACTTGATAAGTATGTTCTCAGACAATGGAAAGATGGAACGAGTACTGAATAGGCAGTTGCAATAGGAAACATACTCGATGAAACACTAAAATACATATATTCAAACTAGCTGATCTGCTAAAAAACGATGTTTTATTGCCAACACTGATGTTAATACCATAAGTAAATCTTTAGAAGTAGTTATTTTCTTAATTTGGCCGATCAATATGGATTTATTAAGATTATTATCTGTTTAAGATGGTGGAAATCAAGACGGAAGAAATTACGGATGACGTACCAACTTTGGATCTGGACGGCACAGAGAGACTGGTTGAGACGAAGGAGGAAACATTCCCTGACTATTCTGATGATGATGATCCGTTCTTCGGAGGAGACGACGATTTGGTAAGTTTTGGTGCTTCAAATACTTAAATCAAATCTTGAAACTATATAAATAAGGGTAATACTTGTACCTGATGCAAGGTGAATATATTAGGTTGATGCATAAGTAACGTCGTATTGTTTCAAGAAAACAAAAATTATTTTTTTCGCATATACTTTATTAATTTAGTTAATTACATAATTTCCATTATTTTTAATGACTTTCTCCCATCTTTCTGTCAACTTTTTAATCCCATTTGAATAGAAACTTTCGGGTTTCGATGCAAAGAACGTGTCTAGTGCTGTTTTCACCTCCTCCGTTGTTTTAAATTTTTTTCCATTTAAATAATTTTGTAAAGATAAAAATAGGGGAAAATCAGAAGGAGCTAAATCTGGAGAGTAAGGTGGATGCTTTAAAACATCCCAATTTAGCTCCTTTAATTTATGTTGTGTTATCATCGCAGAATGTGGCCGCGCATTGTCATGATGAAACACGACACCCTTGCGATTGATAAGTTCGGGTCGTTTTATTACGAGTGCCGACTTTAATTTTTGAATTTGTTCACAGTATCTTTCAGCATTTATTGTTTGGTTAGGTGGCAATAATTCGTAATAAATAATGCCCTTCATATCCCACAAAGCATAATTTTTTTTTGATGAAGTTCTGCTTTGGGAGTGGTTAATGGGACTTGTCCTGGCTTGGCCCAGTGTCGCTTCCTTGTTTTATAATTATACACAACCCATTTTTCATCTCCCGTCACTAGCCGATGCAAAAAGGGCTCATGCTCATGTCTCGCAGACAAGGAAACATGTCGTAACTCGGTCTAACAGATGGGGTGACAATTCGTGCGGGACCCACACGTCATACTTGGAAACCATTCCAATGCGATGCAGATGCCTCACCACCATAGATTGATCGATACCCATCGTCAATGCGATGTCCCTGGTATTTTGACGGGGATCAGCTTCAAGTATGGCTTTCAGTACATCATCATCGGTGGTTGAAGGGCGTCCCGATCTTTCTTCATCAGCTGTTGATAAATTCCCAGATCTGAATTTAGCAAACCATTGTTGACTGCTTCGAACATCGATAGCACCTCTGCCGTACACATCCCGTATGTTTTTGGTTGCCTCAGTTGCATTGCGGCCTTTATCGAATTCAAAAAGTAAACAGTGTCGAATATGCACTCTTTTCTCTGACATTTTAAAAATTCACAAGGGCTCTGTATAGCTCAACCGCTAACGGTAAATTGAAAAAAATGTTAGAAGAAACCCTCCTTTATATGATAGAAAGACACCATTAAGAACATCTGTTAACACAGTTGGTGAAAAAAATATACCACAGTCTACGTAAAAATACGACGTTACTTATGCATCAACCTATTACAAAGAGGGGTTTCTTGAATGAAAGTAGCACTGAATGTGACTCTGGAATTATACAGGACTAGTCTGCCCGAACATTGGGACTACATGCTATGGGCATGATCTGATTATTGCAAATGATAAGGCAATCTCTTTTGCCTCTTACTCGAAACACGTGGCATTATTGATGGTCAGGACACGGAAATTAGTGATTCTGGGGAACACCTCACAAAATGTGGCTATACATAAACTTGCTGTGAGTTCATTGCAATGTGACCAATTTCAAAGTTCAAACTGTTATAAAAATATCAATATTAAACCAGGGATTACTTAGAAAGATCGAGGAATTATATTATCTAATCTGAAAGGGAGCCAATACACTTCTCTAATTTATATTTTTGTTTTTATTTTTATTCTTATGATTGTGTGCGGTATATTGAGGGATGAATATTTTTGGTCTTTCTGGAGTGATGATGTGTGAGGAGTTTAATTCCGCATGATGTTTCCAGTTGTAATTGAGTGTCACTGTTTGTCAGGTTGATGAGAACGTGCAACGGGGTTTTGTTTTTGTGTAATCAAAAATCGGAAAGAAGTATCGATTTATTTTTTCACGCTAAATATCCTCAGTGAGATACAGGCAAAAGCCTAGTTTACTGGGGATACGACAAATGAAAGGCAACAAACCCAGATCCATTAAAATTGTATGTCCAAATTAAATTATCTGTTGTTTTTTTCGCAAATTATGTATATTTCTTGTCATGTGTAATAATAAAATAAATAAAGAAGGTTTTCGGTTGAATGACTCGATGAATGTTTTTGTTGCTCAATAAGGTATATACTATTGATAGACCTTTGCTAGAATTTGGATACCAAATATAGCCTTTATTTCATAAAGGACATTGAACTTCTCAAAAAGGTTCAAAGATGAGCAAAAAATCCATGGTTGACTTTTTTTCTCTATTGAAGTGGTCTACTCTGCAACAAAGATGAAATCATAGATACAGTATCCGGCGGTAAGTAATACACATCGGGCTTAAGAAAAAGACTGTTGGCCGTAATCAGCTAACTTCGGCTTTGTAGAGCGTCGTCTCTGTCATTCATACAGTGTTCCGTCGCAATTTGTCAGTCAAAAAGTTAAACAGCTCTTTCTAGATACCAGACTGTTAGCGCATCGTATGACGCTCTACAAACCCAAAGCTGATTATGGCCGACAGTCTCTTTCTTAAACCCGATGTGTATTACTTACCGCCGGGTACTGAACTTTATTATGTGTTATATGATTTAGAGCGGAATTATCTATTAGCCTTTATAGAGGACATAAGTTGAAACTCTTTAAAAGTAAATTCCACAATAATCCAAGTAAACATTGTTTTGTTAGTTGATTTGTGGAATCTTGGAACAAATTGCCCAATAGTAGTAGTGTGGTGATGAGTGCTGTGACATTGCCCAATAGTAGTGGTGTGGTGAGTGCTGTGACATTGCCCAATAGTAGTAGTGTGGTGAGTTAGTGCTGTGACATTGCCCAATAGTGTGGTGAGTGCTGTAACATTGCCCAATAGGGTGGTGAGTGCTGTGACATTGAACCAGTTTAAATACCACCTGGACAAGTTCCTGTACACAAACTCGGAAGTGATGTTTTAATATTGTTTTGTGTCTAATCAGGGTTTAACGAAAATAATATGTTTTTAATATACTTCTAAAGGATTTTAAATTTGTTTTATTAATGTAATGTATAGTTGCGAACTTATGAAATTTAATAATAATAAAATGACAATTTATATAGCACCGTTTAGAGAGTAAACTCTCCTCAAGGGCGCTCCAATTCGTGACTCAACTGATTAAAATTGACATTAAAAATATAACATTATAAATATATATAAATTAAGTATAAGGATAGAAAGGTGGTGGCTGTAGCCATTTTATTGGGTACTTCCCCATCTGTATACATTTATAAAAAACATTTGGTAAGAAAACCGCAGAAAACTATAAAGAAAACTTTATAACACACAAACTAGTAACACATTTGACTTTAGGTGTTGTGTTCATATACAATAATACATTTTGATAATACCTCCTAAAAGGGATGTATTCAAGTGCTTACTAAAGCTGCACACGCTACTCATATCTCTAACACTACGATGCAAACCATTTTGCACCACGAAATTTGAAGTAAAATCTTGTCGTGGCCAAGTTTTTCAGGAACTTACGTCTTCTGTAAAGCAAGGTATTAGTTTTATTATTAGTCTAATCTCGTTCAATTCGGATCATGACTGACACCACTTTACTTGGAAATCTTCTCTACTCGGTGCTACCAAAAAGATTACGGATTATTGAAATGTTTGTCGAGACATTTCTGAGTTTTGTAATGCTTTTTTAAAATTTATAGCTTCTATCTTAAAATCACTTGATGGATTCAAGCTGAAATGTTTTGGTGTTGGTTCTAGTTCCAAATGGAACCGCCACCTCCTAAGAAGTACAGGCGGCGAGAGAACAGCTCTAAGCGGAATCGCGTGCACAAGTGCTCCATCTGCAGCAAGACTTTCTCCCGCACCAACCATATCATCCGGCACATGGCCGCACATAACTACGAGTTCCCACACAAGTGTCACATATGCTCGAAGGTACGTATCCCTTACTGCACACCAATCCACTTGTCTTTTACCTATCACAGAAATTTTCTAAATGTATGGCAGTGTCTACTGAGGCGCCGGGATGAATTCTCAGGGGGACGTGAAGAATGTGTAAATTTAAAAAATTCTCTTAACCTGTTCACCGCGTTAAAAATCAAATTCCACGAATCCTGTGCGCGGCACAATTTCAGCGTTTTTTAATTTCTAAGTTTAAACACATATTTTGTTAAGAACCACTGATATTTTATTACAACACCAAGTAAACGTGACACTTAAGTAATTTTCTGATAAATAATAGTCATTACTCTTAAGGAGACTCATTAAATAAAGGAGATAAACTTAACATTACGTAAAATAAACAAAGGAATGCTACGATCAAATCAATGCTTCATGACACTCACCCAATCAAATGCATATAGCACTAGTAATGTTTATTTATGTAAGAGAGACTTAGTAATGTTTATTTACGTAAGAGAGACTCATCGCAGGACTCGATCCGCGCGACAAGTCGTTACATGTGACACAATAGCTGGAAATATTGAGAAACCAAAAAAAATCGGCGCTCTGTTTATTCAACAATATCTCATAAACTAATATATTATTTGACAAGGTTTTCAGAGATGTCGCTAGAATAAAGATTATTTTAAATTTTAGTTCAATTTTTATTCCGGTTTTGTGTCATTTTTTTTAAGTATTTGTGATTTGAAACTTGGATTGTCGTCAGATCACAGGCGTTTGTGCTCCCCGCGGGGAAAGAGTTAAGGGGGTATTCTCCTCTAGAGGTGAAAATTTAGGTCGTTTTTTTTCAGACTAAATAAAAAAAACAAAAAATACTTTTCCTTTACACTTTTTTTACAATTTGTTTATTGATGATTTGAGAATGCACAAAAAAAAATTTAAAAAAAAAATTCAAGATGTTATCAGCTGTCATATCATATCTTGTAAAAAAAAGGGGGTGAGCTGGTCGAAATGATTGGAACCCTTTCGTAAATTCGAAACAAAAATCATACACAGTTTCTTAATAGGAAATAATGTCGTTATAGTTGGTACCAACGAGAAAAAAAATTGTTAAATGGTGGCTGTCTGAAAAAAGTTTCTATTTTATTACCCTTTTTTTCAAATTTTTTAATTTTTTAAAAATAGTAAAAAAAATCATTTTGAATTTTCCAAGGTAGGGAAGATATTAGAACATTTATCGAAGTTTCATACCCAATTTGAAGGCAATCGGTTGGATAGAACTTGAGATTTTATGTTGACCAGGTCGAAAAAAGTAGTTTCGAGAAAAATGCATTAAAAGTTTTGAGATTATTGTCTGAGTCATTCCGGTGCGGTGTAATTTCTGCCTCATTTATAGCTATAACTTCGTAAATTTCCTTTTGAGAACATATTTTTAAAGGTCTTAATTTTAAGAATATGCAAAAAAAAAAAAAGATTTTTTCAAATTTCCAGATTAGAATATCCCTTAAAGGAACAAGATTTGTATAGTGAAATAAAAGGATTCCCAACTCCGACACAGTGTTGAGCCACTTTCATTATTTAACTGAAGTGATCCAAGGAATTAGGGGTAAAAGGAGATAGAGAAGTATAACACACAGGAGAGGATCTGTGTCAGTTGTACGGGTGTGACCGAGGTGAGAGCTGTGTGAATATATTATATGGAAAGGCTCGGAGATGTGTACTCTGCTTATTCCAAATGAGACATGGCATGATGGTATATGTATGTACATGTTATAAGATGGAGATTCCATATCTCTTAAATTATTATCTTATATTTGAAGATGTCTTCAACAGAAAAACTATTTTTTCAAAATCTAGATTAGAATACCCCCTTAATTCAATGTTGTGCTAAAATGCATAGTCACAGTGGTAGGAAATGCATAGTCACAGTGGTAGGAAATGCATAGTCACTGTGGTAGGAAATGCATAGTCACAGTGGTAGGAAATAACATCTAACTGGAACTAATTGAGTATCGCTATAAGTGAAGGATGAATATTCTTTGCTGCGTGCTTAAAGCTCAGCGAATCCTGGTTCCTTTGCGAATCTGAGTTTTCAGCAGTACCTAAAATACGAACCGAATGTTGCTTAAAGTTCAACGTGGAACTCTAATTTGATTTCTTTATTTGGGAAACTGTACTGCAAAACAAGGCTACTCATTCCACTAATTGTTATATCTTTATGCTGTTATTCCTCAATATGTGGGGGAAATATCAGATGGGGGTTGTGAAAATAATAATAACTTTTTTGATTGTACATGCAAGTTATTTTGTATCAAAGAGATATTAAGTTTCTGCAGGTAGGTCGAATAGTTTTAATTAATTTTTTTTTATCCCTTAGTGTATAACTGCTTTATACACTAAGGGCTCTGTGAGATGATAAAATTTGAAATTCATTGACCTATTATCCAGTTGTCGTAATACAATGTTTTTTTACGTAAATAAATAATTAAAGTTATTTATGAAGTGTGAGGAGTTTGATTTTGCGTGATGTATGTATATATATATGTGTAATTGAGTGTCACTGTTTGTCAGGTTGATGAGAATGTGCAACAATGGGGTTTTATATAATCAAAAATTGGAAAGAAGTATTTATTTTTTCATGCTATATATTCTTAGTGAGATACAGGTAAAATCCTAGTTTACTGGGGACACAACAAATGAAAGGTAACGAACCCAGATCCATTAAAATTGTGTATCCAAATTAAATTACCTGTTGTTTTTTTCACAAATTATGTATATTTCTTGTCATGTGTAAAATAAATAAAGTATCCTTTTACACAAACTGGATGAATTTCATTTTTGGGCTAAATCTCCTCACTGACCTCTCCATCAACCCTACTGTTGGCTATCTGATTCCAATAGAGTTAGTCGAGACTTTTTGTATAGACATTGTTAAGTATAATTGTTCCATTGATCAAAAAACTTGTTTTATTATAATGTCAGGTATTCCCCAACGAGGAGTTACTTCTTAGGCATAAACGGCAGCAGTGTGAGAACACGACTAAGTCGTTCCAGTGCGGCACATGTACCATGAAGTTCACCTTCGAGCGCACGCTGGAGAAGCACATCGCCAGCAAGCACAAGGGGGAGAATGTGGATGTCAAGCACCTGGATACCAACCCCACGGAGAAGACCTTCTTCTGCACGGTCTGCAACAAGGGCTTCTTCAGGTTCTTGCTCTTTTTCTTGAACATTAACATTTTTTACAAAACATGATCAGAGTGCGAGGGAATACAGAAATACATGATGTTACAATAATACACAAAAAAACAACATGATTATTATTTGTTGTCAAAATAAATGCACACGTATTATCGCACATAACAAGCTAGGTTAGAAGTCCAGGACCTCATGCTGCATAACAAAAAGAAACAACACAGTAAACTTCATTAATATATTTTAATTGGAACACTTAAATACCTCAACACACACTCCTTCACATACTGTAAATAGCATCTACATATTTTTGATTTTTCTTTTTTTTTTATATTTAAAAGAACACTTCACGGAGTGAATACGTTGATTCTCCGCATTTTTACAGTTAAAGTACAATAATATATTCACGTATATACAAACATTTATGGCCTCTTGCTGTTGACTTGGTAGCTTTTGACCAGTTACCAGGTGGTATCCATACATAATCTAACCATCTCTTTATTTTGGTGGTCATAACCTGCTGCTGCATCCGAAGACTAATTATTCATCACTTGAAAGTAAGGAATGGTTCACTCTTTCTTTATGCCAATCATATTGTTATTTTTGTAGGCAAGAACAACTGAACAAGCACTCTTTGATCCACGAGCCCAACGCTGTGATGTATGACTGCTCCGTGTGTCACAAGGCATTCAGGCGCAAGGACAACCTCAGGTAATGGCTCTGTTGTGTTTATGAAACTTAAAAATTTATTTAAAATAGATTACTGTTAGGTTTGCATTTGAAAAGTAGATGTACAGCACGTGTCGTTGACCTCCAAGGTCACCAGATCTCACTGCTCCAGATTTCTGTTCATGAGATTATTGCAAACGGCTGTATAAAACTAAACCTCGCAACAGGAACGAGCTGAAATCATCAATTAGAGTGTTATTGAAGGCACATTAGCAATTGTGATGAACTATTTTTTAGTTCGAGGAAGGCATTGCGTCATTGAGGGCAGAAGATATTTAAACCAAATTGTTTTTAACAACTTGTCAAAAAAAGAGAGAATTACTGAATATAGGAAAAAAACAGTTTTTCAAATGTTAAAGTAAAAAGAGTTGTTTAATTTATTTTTGTAACAATTTAACCCTTTTAATCCCACGGGCCCGATTATCGGCCCCAAATAATGTATGCGAAAAATTCCACAGGGCGGATCATCGGCCTTAAAGTTTTCATACTAGTTTTTATGTTGAATAGAAAAAAAAATTAATATTTTTTTTATGAAATATGAAAATGACTTATTATTTTACATTCTACAGGGAGGTCTCCACAAAAAAATAGGTTTTAAAACTAAAATTAACTGAGATAATAAATAAAATATAAAACACTTTTTTTTGGCAAAAAAAAGCTGGAATTTTTCGCACATTTTATGCAAAATATGCTGTGATTAAAAGGGTTAAATTTATTCTGTGTAGCAAGATTCATGCTTCATCATGTATATCCAGATATGTGCACTCTTTTATTCATAACTATTATATTTCCAGGACCCATATGAAGGTGCACAATCCGCACAGGCCGAAGCCTCAAGCCAAGTTCCTGTGCATCCACTGCGGCCGTTACTTCACCTCCAACTCCTGTCTCACGGTGCACATGCGACGCCACACCGGCGAGAAGCCCTACAAGTGTGAGATTTGTGGCAAAGGTGAGTACCAGTCTTGTTTCAGGTATAATATTACACACCATCCATTATATCATAATGCATTCCAGGATGTGTCCAGAATTGGAAAAACAAATGTTTGGAGCGGAGTATATAAACAGTGGTAGAAAGTACATTATTTCTGAGCTCATTTATGGTAAAACTTGATCACATTTATGATAAAACTTGATCATAAACGAGCATAGATATAATGAGTTTACGTTTTTATTTTCAATAGAGACCTGCAGTTGTCGCTCCTCAACTCAGATTGTCTCGAGGAATGAATTAGGTCCCCTTACAGTGCGATCATACTCTCGTAAGAAAATTGAAATTAGTCATACTTACTTTGATGTAAGAGTTGTCCCCAGAGGGAGCCCCTCCCTGTTGGCACTGAATCGGAGTGTCGAAAGGATAGCAATGGCACCGACAGAAGGTCAGACATTGCAGATAGAGAGGAAATTGAAATTAAATGGTCGGTGCAATATGTACTTGCATGGAACTTCTCCCTGTTGTGACAGACTACTTTCCTTAGGCCGAGGCCACACAGAGCCTCGTTTGGTGCTTAGAGCTACGCTGCGAGTTAGGCGACATATCCTAGCAAACCAACGCACCGCATACTATCGCAATGGTCACACTGCACGCTTCGCGCCACGCTACATGACGATTAGTCACCGAGTGAATCTCCTAGCGAACAGACGTGTTGGTTAATTTTATTGTGTCACTGTGATTTTACAATATGGCGGAAGTTTTAATAACAGCCGTGTATAAAAGGGAGCCTTTGTGAAACCCATTGAGCAAATTATACAAAAATGTACCTCTAATAAAATCACTTTGGAATGAAGTTGCACAGGAAGTAAATAAAGATGGTAAGTTGTGATGAAATTGGTTAGTTTTGAGAGTGGCATCGTTTGTTGACTCAACTGCTCCCAAATGTCAAATGAAATTGTGTGAGCATTTTGGTGTGGCCAAGTGTGAAGTCACCTAGCATATGAGTTACGTAAAACCTAGCTTAGCACCTAACGAAGCACTTTGGTGTGGCCTCGGCCTTATAGTTCTCATCAAAATATATTTCATTAGTTATCAGTAACTATTTATGTAAACTTATAAAAAAAATATTTTTTTAGCTTAGTAAGAATAGAATATCCGGAATTTTGTAAAGATCCCTTATTTAATATAGCATTAAATGTTTCCATTTATGCGCTGTTTACCTGGAACCAATTACTTGTCTAAATGGGGAGATTACTCTGTGTAAATATTTGGTTTCTTTTTAAATAGTTGTATTTTAAGCGTTCCAATTTTGTTCATTTTTCAGTTATACCTTTAAGCTCTGTTCAATATCCAGATTAAAAATGTTATTTTCCTATCCATCCAGTAGTTTTATTTGATGAACATTCTCTATGGGCTCATTTTGGTATTGTGAATTCCAGGTTTCCCAAGAGGCACAGATCTGAATTGCCACAGGCGCACACACACTGGAGAGAAACCCTGGTCCTGCAAAGTTTGCGGCAGAGGTGAGTTATATTATCATGTGTGTATTGCGAGAATGGTAATTATTTCGATGCTTCGCTGAGTACGGTTAATGCGTGTAAAAAAATACCGTACTGTGCAAAACCACACCGATTAAAGTATTATTATATGTTTAATATAATGTTTTATAACTTTGGTTTGTAAAAATATTTAGCCGTTCATTTCCTCAAATTAAAGCATACAGAATTCTTGCACACACTGCGCTTAAAGAAATTGAAAATGATAGCGGTTCTTTGTAATAGGACAATGGGTGGCATACGAATTTCAAATGGGAATATGTGCGGGTTGCTGTAGACTGATGCCATGGTAACATTAGCAGAGAATGAAGATGAATTACAGAAGTATGTAAATTGTATGAGAGATAGAATAGAAAGATCTGAAAATAAATGTTGCATAATCCAAAGTTACCGTGATAGAAAAATCTGATTAAATGCAATGATTTTGCTCACTCCAGGAGACTAGGGAGTCTAGGTCCTGTAGTAACTGCACAGTTGTGAGGTGAATTGATCTTTTTGAAAATTTTCATGTCGTCAGCGAACAATAACCATATCGAGTGACTTATGGAATTTTGAATGTCGTCTATTAATATGAGGAATAGCAGGGGACCTAAATTGGTTCCTTGTGGTATACCAGATCTTGCGATGAATTCAACAGAAGACTTGTTCCGGATTGTAACGTATTGAGATCTTTCTTTTAGGTATGATACAAATAATCAGATTATCGCTGATGCCAATATATAGGTGAACCATGAAAGATTGGAGCAAGTTGAGGAATTCTGCTATTTAGATAGTATTTTCTCAGATGATCTAAGAGTTCCGAGAGATAACGAACAGCGTGTAGCAATAGAGAGCAAAGTCAATGGATATCTTAAATATTGGGTCCTTACATGTGAAATTGGCGTTTTGCCGTACTGGCAACTTTGATCTCAAATATCTTCTCTTTGGTTAGGAATTCCAAATTCAAATTTATACAGCTATTTACTCAAGTATTTGTGTTTCGAAAATTATAATTCATTTGTTTTTTCCTCAATTGTTTTTTTTCTTTGCGTCACTCAGTTTACAAAATGGAAAACTTGAAATATCGCGTTATTTACGAGTACGAGTTCCACCGTGGCACCAGTGCTGCAGAAACGGCTCGAAGGATTAATGATGTGTATGGCGACGGTGCCGCAAAAGAAAACACAGTGCGTTTTTGGTTCCAACGTTTTCGTTCTGGAAATTTCGACCTGCAGAAAAAGCCCCGTGGACGGCCGGAGACCAAAGTTGATAATGAAGAATTGAAGGCTATTGTGGAAGCGGATCCATCACAAACCACGTCCGAGTTAGCTGCAGGCTGCGGTGTTAGTGATAAAACTGTTTTAATCCACTTGAAGCAAATTGGGAAGGTGAAAAAGCTTGAAAGGTGGGTACCTCACGAATTGAGTGAAGCAAATCAACAAACGCGCGTTGACTGCTGCGTTGCATTACTCAACCGGCACAATAATGAAGGGATTTTGAATCGAATCATTACCTGTGATGAAAAGTGGATCCTGTATGATAATCGGAAGCGCTCATCGCAATGGCTGAACCCTGCCGAACCAGCCAAACCATGCCCCAAGCGAAAATTGACTCCAAAAAAGTTACTTGTGAGCGTTTGGTGGACTAGTGCTGGTGTTGTTCACTACAGCTTTCTTAAATCTGGCCAGACGATTACGGCAGATGTCTATTGTCAGCAACTGCAAACCATGATGGAAAAGCTAGCTGCTAAACAACCGAGGCTGGTTAATCGCTCTAGGCCACTGCTGCTTCATGATAACGCTAGACCACACACTGCACAACAGACAGCTACCAAATTAGAAGAGCTTCAATTGGAATGTCTAAGACATCCACCGTACTCTCCGGACCTTGCCCCAACAGATTACTATTTTTTTCGAAATTTGGATAACTTCTTGCAAGGGAAAAAATTCAACTCCGATGGGGCAGTCCAAACCGACTTCAAAGATTTTATTGATTCCCGTCCGAATGGTTTTTTTAGTAAAGGGATCGATGAACTACCTATGAGATGGCAAAAGTGCATAGATAGCAATGGTACATACTTTGATTAAATAAATATATTATATTAAAAAAAAATCAACTTTATGTTTCTCCCAAACAAAACGCCGGTTTCATATGTGGGGACCTAATATATATAATCAAACCGGACAGGATCAAAATCTGCTAAAATGATAGTCCAGAACAGTATTTTATTACCATTTTAACGCATCGATCAATAAGTCCCGGGACTAACCAACAGATGGCGCCTCTAATAACAAATCCATACTAATCTTTAGAAGTTACGTGTAAAACTTTCATGACATTCCGACATTGTGTTATTGAGTTACAGTGGTTTTAGTGACGCTACTTTTGCTATTTTTGAAACAATGGAAAGCTGAGTGGAGAGCAGCCGGTGAAAGTCGTCCGAAGCGACCAAAAACTCGACAGTCGGCCGGGAAGGTTATGGCTTCCGTATTTTGGGATGCGCATGGTATAATATTAATCGATCACCTTGAAAAGGGAAAAACCATCAATAGCGAATCTTACATAGCGTTATTGGAGCGTTTGAAGGCAGAAATTGCAAAAAAGCGGCCCCATATGAAGAAGAAAAAAGTTATCTTTCATCAGGACAATGCACCGTGTCACAAGTAGATTGTAGCGATGGCCAAATTGCATGAGTTGAACTTCGAATTGCTTCCACACCCACCGTATTCTCCAGATTTGGCCCCCAGCGACTATTGGCTGTTCGCAGACCTCAAAAAGATGCTCCAGGGAAAGAGATTTGGCTCCAATAAAGAAGTGATTGCCGAATCTAACGCCTATTTTGAAACCAAAGATAAATCGCTCTACACGGCTGGCATAGAAAAGTTAGGAAAGCGTTGGAATGAATGTATCGCTCTTGAAGGAGACTATGTTGATGAATAAAGAAGAATTTTTGCAAATAAATGTTTTAGTAGTTAGTCCCTTTACTTATTGATCGATGTGTTAAACGTGGATGTGGAGAAACAATGAGAGGTGCCAAATATATTATATAGAACTGTGTGCACTGAGAAGAATACACGGGGTGATAGTGTGTGACAGAATATAGAATGAAGTGATTAGAGATGAATGTGAACTTAGACTGATGTGTCGAGTAAGGTTTGGGCGTGTAGAATGAATGAAGGCGTGGTAGAGGAAGACCAAGGAAAGTATGATTGGGTCTCAAGTGTATATTTTAAATGGAAGAAATGTAAAAGGCAGAGAAATCTTAGGAGTTGTATAAAGGGTTATGGGCGTAGAGGAGGCAATAGATGTGTATAATGATCAGGAAACTGATACTCTGCCCTGTGTTTCCAACTAGTATACAGCAGAAAATTGGGTTCATATTATACCCGCATAAATAAGATGATATTTTATTAATTACTAAATTTTATTTGACAGGATTCTCTCGTTCTACAAAACTAACGAGACACATGCGTATCCACACCGGGCAGAAGCCGTACAAGTGCACATTCTGCGAGAAAGCCTTTGCCCAATCCAACGACCTCACGCTGCACATCCGCAGGCACACTGGAGACAAGCCTTACGTGTGCGGCATATGTGGGGACCGCTTCATACAGGTATGCTGTTTCAGTCTATCTTCAAATTCTGTGGCTAGATCATTTTTTTACCGACTTGGTGAACACCATAAAGAACATTGATTTTCTTTATATTTATGTGTGGTGCTGAAACATTTATATTAAAAGAAAAGTAACGCAAGAAGATAGAAGCGTTAGAAATGTGACGCTGTCAATGTACGCTGTGTGTGCCATGGACAGCATTCAGTATAAATTCATAATTTCTGGAAGAACTACAAATTGAACTGTTTTTGTCTTCAATTATACATATAACTGCGAATCCTCAAGTATTTCAGCTATACAGTGGTACCTCGGGTTACGAACTCAATTCGTTCTTTGATTCCGTTCGCGAGCCGAAATATATATATAAAAAGCAAAAAAAAATGTATCAAGAACAACGAACGCAATGACAAACAATGTTCACAACGCGCGCACTTGAGAACAACTATTGCGTAATGCGCTGTTACAACTAATTCGTGAGCCGAGGCATTGTACGCAGGTCGAGTCAAAATTTGTTCGGAAATTGTGTTCGTAAGCCGATTTGTTGGTGACTAGAGGCGTTCGTGACCCGAGGTTTTCCTGTATTATCAAACAAGAAGATACAATGATGAGTCTGGTGGATTTAGAGAAATTAGAAGGGTCGCAATCACTAAGAAGATAACCCATCTAATGGACTAACTTGGTGAGGAATGCAACAAACAGCTGATTCCAAGAGTGCTATTGGAAATGCAGAGTGCTGTTGAACTACCAACGTTCCCCCTATTTTTTTCATTGTGTGTTAGGCCCATCAACTTATATGTGCAAGAAAAAAAGAGAGAAGTAAAAAATTTGAAACACCAATAAAATAACACGAAGACCTTTGAACAAGGGATAATTCATGAAGTCTTTATTCGAAATACGTAACATAATACGAGTAGGTATATAACATAGTGTTTCCATGTTCCGCACACATTTCAAAGAAAGGAACCTGAGAACCCATTATAAAATATATAATTGCCCCAAACAAAATATGATTACAAGTTCCTTTCTTTGAGATGTGTGCGGAAGATGGAAATATGTGTGCGGACAATTTTTAACAGATGTGCGGCTGCACACCTTAGAGGGAACGTTGCTGACTTCTGTGAGAAATGATGGAATATCATTCTTTCTATAGTGTGGTCGATTTGCTCACGAAATCAAGTCCAATGATTACAAGTGCTGTGTAGAAAGGATAACAAATTAGAAGAAAGGTGGAGACTAATGAACTATCAAGCTACAAAATGAAAATCATTTCGTCATTCTGAGAAAAAACACCTCTACTGCACAGATGAGACATACAAAAGAAGTAAATTTGACCAAGCGACAAAAAATGGATGTGACGTTGATCATGATTATTGTATTTGTATGTATATGAGTTTCTTTCTTTCACAATCCTTTTATCCGTCACAGGAAACTCTTTATAATTATGAATGTTGTATGTTACCAATTTATGTCTTAAAAGTCAATGAAAAAAATATACTAAAAATTTTATTAAATTTTGTCAACAGGGAACTGCTCTTCAAAATCACAGACGAACCAAGGGACACTTTGAGGAGGACGCCAAACCTGCGCTGCCGGCCAACTCTGTCAACAACCTTAACCGAGGTAGTCACTTCTCTACATTTCACTTTAATATAAGAGTAAAGATTCTCACCAAGATTAATATTCTTCATCATATTTAGTATGCTGGCTGCCTGCGGGACACTATATCGAGAAACAAACACATGCTAACCGAAAGTAAGGTCAGGATATATAAGACATGCGTCCGCCCCATCATGACATATGGGATAGAAGCGAGAGCCGATACCAACGGGACAAAAAAACCTTCTCAGAGTGGCAGAAATGAGAACTCTACGCTCCATCGCAGGCAGAACTCTTAGAGATCGGATCAGAAATGAGACGATAAGGTCTGTCTGTGGTGTTGAAGACATAGTGAGGCGGGAAAGAAACAGAAGGCGCTACTGGAGGGATCATATATAGTTTTACGTAACTTTTACGGCTTGTGATATATAGTTTTACGTAACTTCTGTCATAAATAAGTGATAAAAGGCATTGCTTCGAGTTAAGACGACCTCCGTGGCCTGGTGGTTAGACACTTGTCTGCCGATCCGGAGGTTGCGGGTTCGATCCCCGATGGAAAACAAATTTGTTTTTAAATAGGATTCCAGTCTGGTTAACACTTAGGGCCTATAAAAATATCTTTCTGGTTGGTTGGAAGAGATTGCCACATGGCAATAAACTCGCCAGGTTAAAAATAAAAATAAATAAATAAAAATAAGACTATATTCTAACATACTTATATTTACTCCTGTATTTGAAAGTAATAAAATTTGTAAGAATAACATTTCTACAGTGCACAATAAGTGATGGCTTTGAAATTGTCACAGGTTGGCTGTGGAACACAGGATTGAACAGCGGCGAACCTAGCTGAAGCAGAGGGCCCTGGTTCGAATCTCGAACCTCACAAATGTATTATTGAATTCTGCCCTTCATTATTAAAGGTAATAAAATAAACATACGTAATCTTTAAATTATTCGGAAACTTAGTATTTAACTGATCCAGTGGATTCCGGCTTTAGTCTGCGTTGCCCGATTCTGACCATTATGTGAATTTATAGTCTAGTTTTGTGTGCCTCAAAAGTCTTACTGATGACCTATGTAGCCTAGTAAAATATATGTCTTCTAACTCGGGAGTTGCATAGTTGATTCCTGTCGGAACCCAGATTTTTATATATACTGTATTTAAGATAATATTGCTCTATATGGACTTGTAACCAACAAACTTATTTTAAGATTGAATTTAACGCATTGATTACTGAATAATTTCTATTAAAATCACGGCAAAGCATAAAAATCTCAGTCTACCTACCGTAAGCGCTACTTGCGCATCTTAGTTGGTGTTGTCATCATCAATATTGATACATACATACATACCATCATGTCGGGGTAAACAGAGAGGACAGAGCGCCATACTTTCCTAATTCGACACACATTCTTAGCCTCTTCCACATCCATACACCTCATACTACCTCTATGATTTTTCTAACTTTCTACTTTTCTTTTTTTTTCAGAATATTCACTTGATCCAACCATATCCCTCTTACTCTTCCATCATCTGAAAATATACTACCCAAATAGCAGAATTTCTCTACTTGCTGTAATTTTTCACCCATATGTCACATTTACTTTTTCTTTCACACTTTTTTATCACTATTACTTTGAATTTTGCAACATTCACTCTCAGATCTTTCTCTTTGCATCTCTCATACAATTTACTTATCAAACTGCAATTTACCTTCACTCTCCGCCAACACCGCCGACACATCATGTCATCTGCATGCAGCAATCCGCATATGTTCCCATTTGACATTTGTATGCCACAAATTGACCTCTGTAGTTCCTTCACACATGAATCTATATAAATATCGAACAACCAGGTTAACACAACGCATCCTTGCTTTATCTCTTTAAAAATATTAAACCATTCACTCTAACACATACTCTACTTTCAGAGTATAATAACGCAATACCACGTACTATATTAGTTAACATTCAACACCAACATTGGATATTTTCCATTAAACTTAATATTGATACCGCCACATGATAAAATGTTTCCAAAATGATGTATAACTATGTTATGTATTTTTGTTGTTTCCAGTATTGCCACCTGTATATATGGAAGGGCCACTGAGATGAGTTTTTAATATATATATAAATCAATCAAGAGGATCAGTGTTTAAATTAATTATAGTTTAAATAATTTACTTATTATGATTAATATTTACAGAATTATTATGTGCATAATTTATATATTTTATTGTTATGGGGATCATAATTAAATTACATTTTTTTAGAATGTACTTTCATTTTTGTCTTTTCCTTTCCCTCAAAATTTATAAACGCGTGTGTGAAACCAATTATCACTTGTGAGAGTCTGTTCAGAACAAATTGAATGTAAACCTTCAGAACCATGGAAGTTAAAACAAATACTTGGAGATAGATTAGAAACCCCCATATCCGAGAAATTTGAGAAGTAAAAGATGGGTGGGATGGTAGAGACTATAGAAGATACTGGCGAGGCAATGTGGAAAGGATGGATAACAGAAAAGTTCTCCTACTTGGCAATGCATGAAATTGTCGATGGCTGACATCCACTAGGAAGACCTCCAAAAGGACGGAAGGATAGTTTGGAGTCAACATCTCAAGAAAGGCAGTTCTGATTATTACAGATCACAGGTCTAGCTTAAAAGAAGAAGTCTTTTCCTTAATATCTCCCTTTAGTTTTTAAGATGAAAACTTATTTCGAATTCGCCTAATGTATAGGGTCTTTCAAATTGAGCGGTTTTTTAAATTCTTGGATAAAACACAGATGGCGTCGCGAACTTGCCTGGGTCTTGTGACATTTGAGAAGTATAATGTATGGCATTTATAAAAATGGAGTCGTATACAATACAACAAAGCGTTCAAATTGTTGGAATTAGTTTATGTATTGTATTCTCCAGAAATGGTGATGTTAATTGGCCACCAAGATGATGTGATCTGACACCGTTGGACTATTTTCTCTGGGGTTACGTGAAAAGCCAGGTCTATAAGAATAACCCCCAATCAATTCCTGAGCTGAAGAACGAAATTATTCGCGTTATTGGTGAGTTAGAACCGCAATTATGCCAAAATGTCATCGAAAATTTTGACAAAAGAGTGGACATTTGGCAAATATTGTTTTTTTGTGTTTAAATGTCATACATTATAATTCAATGACCAATAAAAAGTTTTTTGAAATCAAAGCAAATTGTGTGTTTTATTTAAGAATAAAAAAAATTTAATTAAAAAAACCGCTCAATTTGAAAGACCCTATATATTGAGATGTTTGGGTCCTAGTTAAGTCATCGGTAACCTTTATGTATTTTTAGTTTAAAATAAAATATCTCGTAATTAAAGAAACTAATTTGATTTAAATTTTTTTGGTTGAAGGTATAAATCAGGATTCAGTAACCTTTTTTAGGCTTACGGGCCAGCCAGATTAGCCATTTAGTTTTGTCGATGTGGTCACAACTGTTTAAGACAGGTAGAGTAAACTTTACTTGACAATTTTCATTATTTCAATTCTGAATAATACATGCAATTAGAAAAATACATGGGTTGACAATATATGACAAAATACGGAACGAATGTGAGTTTATTGCTAATTTGTAATAAATTGAAGAAAATCGCTGAGATCACTGAAATCGGAATCGCTGAAAACCAGACAATACTCTTTTTAAAATAATACATACTATAGTTCGGAAAATCTAGGATGAGTCATATGACAGCTCACAAATTTGGCCCAATACAACCTTGTAACGACGTTCAGTAATTTTAATTATTTTATCAACTTTAATATAAGCCTCGATTCTAATAAATAGCAACTTATTTAGGTAAATACATTACATAAAACTAACAATAATGACAAATTAATACATCTTGTCACAAATTAGCAAAAATGTGGCAGTTTGTTAAAATCAAATAATATTTGGTGACGTTTGTCAAAAGTCACTACGTTAGTCTGCATTGGCTAGGGATGGGGTATTCGATAATTGGATTTTCAAATATGGATTTTGAAAATCGATTTTAATTAAATGTTCGTAATTAGTATTAACCCTTTCCGGTCCACAAAAAAAAAAAAAAAAATGTTCCATCAGGTCCACAAAAGATTTACAGAATTTCAGGGTAAAACAATACATCCAGGCTGCTTTTAATAAAACTATATTTATGTTCACAAGAAAAAAATGTCGAATGACATTCGACATAGGCCTCACTGGAATAAAGTTGATGTCGAATGACATTCGACATAGGACCGGAAAGGGTTAATTCATAGTGGATCTTGGCCTATTTAAAGATACATACAATACATTAGAAAGTCAATAAAAAAAAACTCAACTTTATTAAGAAAACAAATATATTAATATTAACTTGAGAAGAAAAAAATTAGTAACAAGTATAATCTTATAATACATAAGAAATCTTGGGAAAATGCATTAATAAGTTGGAATCTAAAGAACGTACTTTTAAATCTTGGAATAGTGCATTAATAAGATATCATTTAAATCTTGGAAAGGTGCATTAACACGTTCTCTGCCAACAATTTTTGTCATAAAATAACTCTGAGGCCAAGTTGCGGTAACATGCGGAAGGGCCGCGTCAAGCAATCCCAGTAACGTTTAACACAGAACTTGTGACTGACAGCACTGAATGGCAAGTTAAAGTAGGTACTCAGTGTCAGCCACTGGTGACAGACATAGCCTCGCCCCATTGGAGTATTCCAGTGACTGACAAGGCGGTCAATGTGTTAATAAGTAGTCATCTAGACTTGTTTGAGAAGTATTTAGTAAGCTGTGGTATCTAGAAATTGCAAAAAATATTGTCAATACCTAAAGGAAACTTTGTATTTTCTACCAATATTGTAATGGAAACTACAATATTCACTAAATGTTTACTGAGACAACAATAGGTATATAGAAAGACAAATGAATGGAATAGAAATACTATGACCCTAATTCATAATCCGACCTCAACACTAAATACTGAATGTTTATTATTTTTATTCAATAAAAGAGCCATGTGGTTTTATTACCCTACATTAAAGTTTGAAGCATAGGTGCGGAGAGGTCTGACTGAATACAAATCATGAAATTTAAAATTAGAATTTAGTATTTAGGCCTATCTATGATTTCATCAGGTCTATGGTATAGGAAGACAAATTAATTGAGAAGGCAATGAACTACAATAGAAATATTGATGTGGTTCAATAGATAAATTAGACAGGCCACGTGAGATGCATATATGTATGTAAAGATGCAAAAGGACAGATCTCAATTTTTTTTATTTATTTGAAGTATCAAAAAGCATAAATCAATCATGTATACACGTGTAAAACAATATCAAGCTCATATAAAGCAGCATTATGTTTCCTCAATTGCCTCAGGACAGGTAAAAGGTGGCTCGTTTTTGCATTCTAATATTCATATAACAAATGGATATGAGTTTTTTTGAGTCTAACCTAGAAGTAGTAAGAGGAATGTTTGGAACGCTAAGGTGCAATTATCTAATAATTTACAAAAAGCCAGTGATAGGCTACCGGGAATTTTTCGGCGGGTCGATGTGCAAATAAACCGAAATATTCAGTCTAGTTAGAACTAAACATTTAGATTTTTCTAGAAAATTGAGCGCTATTATTTCCCTCTACTTGTTGATGAAATTCACACTGAAATTGCGAGTAACTGTCGTAAAAGAACCTTTTTACGAATTATTCTATTCAATCGGTGGCCTATGAAGTCAATAATTATTTTAGTGCACCTTAGTTGATGATCTGCAACAACCTATAGAGAAAGCGATGCACACAGTAGAGGTGTTTAGTTTTATTAATAAGTAGACAATAGGTTGTGTAATGGATTGACAGATACAGAGAGTCAATTCATTATAGTTCCCGCTCAATCCATGCAACATTTGTAGTACCCATGGAACCCTTTGCCCTCATTGAAGAGGACTTGATTTGTGGAATTCCCAGTGTTGTATCATACATACGGCAAAATTCTTAGTGGTATACTGCCTTTAACATGAAAAGAAAGAGAAATTTCAGATAAATATACTTAACAATAATGGTCAAATGCGTACTATTGAGCTTTTGAAGAAAAAAAGGTGCAATGTGACACTATAAAATTAAACATTATTTTATTTGTCTATGATTAGAATATATTCATCAAGGTACTTCAAAACAATAATAAAGAAAAAGAAGAAGGTTTTTCACTTTGACAGTTTTGATAGATCGCTAAGAAAATAAACAAAATAATTGTTCGGCAAAATGTTTTTTCATAATATAATATAAATTCTTGATAAGGTGAGAATAACTTGTCCACAAAATCTTAAATGCAGTATGTTTTTTGATAAATACATTTAAAGGGAAGACAATATCAAACAATATATAATATATTCACTACAATAAAAAGGGTTAAAATAATCATTTAAAGTTTTTTTAAATTAAATTGGATTTAGATTGTTTATAAGTACTATTCCAAGGAACTTTTCCATTACAAAGAAGTTTTATGTCGATGTGTCCTGGAATTGGATAGCCGGTAAAAGTGCCGGCGTACATATTTGTTTGTGTCAGTGGCGGAACAAGGCTCTTCTGTGCCTGGGAATAAGACACCAAATCTACGCCATCTTGCACAATGTGTTAACTAAGTGTCGTTTACGAATAAGGTGAAAGCCCAACTGCCCAAGGCAAACTCTGCATGCTTTTCAGTATTTTTATTTTATTTACACATGACAAGAAATATACATAATTAGCGAAAAAACAACAGGTAATTTAATTTGGACACACAATTTTAATGGATCTGGGTTTGTTGCTTTTCATTTGTCGTGTCCCCAGTAAACTAGGCTTTTGCCTGTATCTCACTGAGGATATAATGTGTATTTTTGCATACAGCATAAATCACAATATTCCTTTGTTAATTTTTTTCTCATATATTGTATAAACATATAACAAAATGAACCCTGAATATTGTATCGTATTACATTTTCGTTGTATACAGTAGAACCTGGCGGGCTTTTTGCCATGTGGCAATCTCTTCTAACCAAATAGAAAGATCTTTAAGAGGCCTAAAGTGAAAACCATACTGGAATCCTTTAACGGTACAATAGAACATACCAGATTACAAATAACAAGTCAGGATTATGAAACTGGTGACGAATCCTTGGAACACTCACACAACGAATGAGTGATGCGCAGGTGTCTGCACACACACACACACGCATACGCCGGTTCTCGATATATACAAAATAATGATTTCTGTAGATATTGATCAATGTTTTTATTTCGTAATGACATCATTCAAATCATGGAGGTTTTGATGAGGAATACATAAAGTATGAAGACCCTGGAATCAATATATTTGGAGAAATTAAATAAATTATGAGTTCTGGTCACTCGCTATTCATCACAGGGCGGCAAGTGTTAAATAAATCTAAGTCCCAGCGAGATTTGAACCTGCAATCTCCAGATTGGGAGACAGGCGTCTTACCAACTAGTCCACGGAGGTTGTCTATGCTCAATTATGATATAACTAGTTACAACCCGTGAAATATTCACGGAAGTAAAACAAATTCTACATTTATGAAAATATATACTCATAAATGTAAAATTTGTTTATATATATATCATTTATACATCGTCCCCTTTTACACCGGTTCAAAAATTGTTAGCTAGGTATTTAAAATTCGTTCAGTATCACGGACCCACCGAGATTCAAATTTCGAATTACTTTCGGAGAGAATCCAAGTATTCCTCTCTCGCTCTCTTGTATTCAAAATTCAATTCTCGTATTCTTTCTTTGACGACAACCATCGTATGGGTTTTGGCCTATTTATACTATGATAATAATAAAAGGAAAATTTATATAGTGCTGTTTAAAAAGGTGATTCTCCTCAAATATACTAAACATACATACGCCACTTCCTTGTTCGTAATGTTATGTATGTATGGTAGGTAGAGAAGACAGAATGCCAGACTTGACTATCTCATTACATATTTCACCCTTTTTATATCCATACACTTTCTCATACAACTCCTACAATTTCTCTTAATATTTTTCATTTCAAAATATCATTTACTTAATCCGACCATACCTTTACTTGATCTTCTACCACACCCTCCACTCACATTTGCACTGTATATTTGTTTTGTTAGTCTTTCTTCATTCATTCATTCCACATGCCCAAACCATCTCGACGTGCTCTTTTTCATCTTACTCAACACATCAGTCTTAATTTCACATTCATCCTTAATCACTTCATTCCGTTATCTATAATGCATTGTCACCCAAATATATATTTTTTCAAGTGTACACATTTTCTACAGCATTATGAAATATACTAAAAACTAGAAATCAGTGTTGAAAAAATATATTATCCTAAAAAAAGTATCAGTAATATTTTGATTGTTTCAAATTTCAAATAGTTTTTTTACTGTAGTTTCCATATCCCAAATGCGAACATAAGCAAAAATAACAGACATTATTTGGAATTGTAGATTCACAAAAAGTCTGATGCTGACAGGGTGTGACAAAATTAAGGAACATTACTTTAAGTCACAGACTTTTTTAATAATGGGCGTGAACTCCTATATATGAAGGAGTATACGCCAGTGTCAAGTGATGTATATTTCATAAGATCTTGATAGTTCTATTTGCATGGGCGACATCAGCACACTAACCCTTTTAATCCCACGGGGCCGGTCATCGGCCTCAAAATTTTCATACAAATTTTTATATTGAATGAAAAAAAATAAAAATATTATTTTTTATGAAATATGAAAATTACTTAATATTTTCCACTCTACAGGGAGGTCTCCATAAAAAAATTAGGTTTTAAAACTAAATATTAACTGAGATAAAAAATAAAATATAAACTACTGTTTTTTTGCCAAAAAATGCTTAGGATTTTTCGCACACTTTATGCAAAATATGCTAGGATTAAAAGTGTTAAGCAACTCGACCCAGGACTACTATTATCTAGTGCACTGTCTGCCAAACTTTTTTACTTCACGGTACACTGGTGAATGGGATTTGTTCCACGGCACACCAAATAAAAATGCCTTAAAAAAGGAAATGTTTCTTATTAATATGAATAAAGGAAATCATAGTGTAGGTAACAATTTTTTTTAAATATTTTATCAACATATATGAACATAGGTGATAATAAGTTTATTAGTGAGAAGAATGCAATTGATTTTTAGAAAGAATTCTGTCAAAACGCGGCTCTAAATTAGATAAACAAACACGTAACTCCTCATCTACCATTTGTAACCACTCTCGTTTTTTTTATTTCATTTCCACGAGCGCTGAAAAACCAAATTCGCAAAGATACGACGATCCAAACGGCAACAGAGATTTAATTGCTGTTGTATGTTAGCCAATCACGGATATAAATAAATAAATATTGACTCCAAAGCGATATCCAAAATGCTGACAACTCTAGCTCAGAAAATGAGGCTTTGTGCACAGGGTCGTTTTATAGATCTATTAAAATTTCCTCCTCTGTTAGTGTCAGGTGTGTACCGTCGAATCTTGCGTATGGATTGATGACCCACTGGTACATTTGATAATCAAGTGATGAGAAATACTTGGAAAATGATGCAGAAAGGAGTTCTTTAACCCTTTAAGTGCCGGAAGTTATTAGTATGGCCGAATCCAGCAGGCCGGTATCTTTTCAACAAAAATAAAACCTAAAAAAATTAAATTTTTTGTATACAGATATAAAGGATATTATGAAAACTTACTAAATATATACACCGTGGGGCGTTTGAGCTGCCATTCACTCAGAAAAACACAGTTTAAATATTCACAAAATGTCAGGGTTGTCACAACTTGACACAGAAATCACGTTTACTTATAAATATAGTGGAATATAATATACTTTGTAAACTAAAATGAACAAATTATCTTAATGATGTATAATAAAGCACAAAAGGTAAATAAACTATTAAATAAAACCGTAAAAAATCTATATAAACGTCGTATTATGCCGCAAAACTACCGCCAATAACAAAAGAATACTATACATGAAAACACACTTTGTAAATAAATATTGGGTGTACAAATAAGTCACCGCCGTTTGACAAAAGTTGGCGCCACCAGTAAGTTATGGTTAAAATTGTCAGATGTAAAATGTCATTATCGTAAGGTTGGACATCTGTCAACAACATGACCTTGAAATATTAGTGAATTTTTATCAGTATAACATATTTTTTTGTGTTCGAAAATGTCAAGTTTTGAGCCGAATAAGCGTCATTTGCGGGAACTTTTGATTTACTTCTTCAATTTGAAGAAATCTGCAGCTGTGAGGCTGCCTTAAGTGAGAGAAGTTGTCGTGAGTGGTTTCAAAAGTTTAAGAACGGTGAATTTGACATCGAAGACAAAGAACGTAGCGGAAGGCCGAAAGTGTACGAAGATGCGGAATTGGAAGTATTATTGGATCAAGATTCGTGCCAAACGCAAGAAGAACTTGCACTTACATTAGGAGTGACTCAACAAGCAATTTCACATGGGTTAAAATCATTGGGAATGATTCAAAAACAAAGAAATTGGGATTCATATGAACTGACACGGAGAAACTTTGAATGCCAATTTTCCACATGTGAAATGCTGCTTGCCAGGCATAAACGAAAGGGTTTTCTGCACCATATAGTCACTGGTGATGAAAAATGCATCCATTATGATAATCCAAAAAGGAAGAAATCATGGGGATCCCCTGGTCATGCTTCAACATCTACGGCTAAGCCAAATATTCATGGAAAAAAACTCTTGTTGTGTATTTGGTGGGATCAGCTTGGTGTCGTGTATTATGAGTTGCTCAAACCGAACGAAACCATTGCTGGGGCTGTCTACCGAACATAATTGATGAGATTGAGTCGAGCACTCGAGGAAAAGCGCGCCCACTACTACGCCAGACACGACAAAATTATTCTCCTGCATGATAATGCTAGTCCACATGTTGCGGCACCGGTCAAAACCTATTTGGAAACACTCAATTGAGAAGTTTTACCCCACCCGCTGTATTCACCAGACATTGCTCCTTCTGATTACCACTTGTTTTGATCGATGACGCATGGCCTGTCTGAGCAGCACTTCACATCATATGAAGATACCAAAAATTGAGTCGATTCGTGGATAGCCTCAAAAGATGAATCATTTTTCCGACGCGGTATCCGTATGCTGCCAGAAAGATGGGAAAAAGTAGTGGCAAGCGATGGGCAATACTTCGAATAAAACATGAGGTTCCGTTCTTTCACAATAAATGCCCAATTTTTGATAAAAAACGGCGGAAACTTATTTGTACACCTAATACATTGAAAAATTAACAAAAATAACGCACAAAAGTTAAAAATCAACCACTGAACAAAACTACAAACGAAGTCATTATAAATTATCGCAATTACGTCGCAAAAAAATGTAGTCGGTAACCCTGTATCAGAGACCCGTATTGACTGTCAGTGAAAGCTTTTAGAAAGATGACTGTAACTTTGATAATATCGGTAAATTGTAGTATTTAAGTATTTCTTGACCATCCCAATAGATGTCCCTATGTGTTATAATTTATAAATTATTAAAATTGGATTTGATATTGGCTTGCGACTAGCTCAAAGGAGAGCGTGTTTACGCGTTCATTTTGTATGGCCGGCCTGGTGACCACTGAATCGGAGAGCGCGTCAACACGCTCGTGGCAGTGAACCGGTTAAAGGAAAATTTAAATGAATAAGCATTATATAAAATGAAAAGTTTTGAGGCTTCTTCCCTCGCGGCACACCCTGAGACTTCTTGTGGCACACAGTTTGGCAGACACTGATCTAGTGAGATACAAGACACTGACTTTGTGTCCCCGTTAGCCCTGCTTGTTTAGTTAGTCTTTATCCATTCATTTAACATATTCAAACCATCTCACACATTCTTTTTAAACTCATATTCATTGTTAATAACTATATTTCTTATTTTGTCTTACAGCTCCTAGTCGTATAATTGTTTTTTTTTTTAATATTCAGTAGAAAACGAACAATGGATACAAAGGCTGATGATAAAAAGTTCAAGTGTAGCTTTTGCGAAAAGGGATTCAGGCTGAAGTGCACCCTGACCACACACCTGAGGACACACACCGGACAGAAGCCCTTCAGCTGTGCGGTCTGTCGCAGGAAGTTTAGCCAGGCTGGACATCTTAAGGAGCATTTTAGAACACATACTGGTAATCTTTTTTTTATGAATACTTTTTATACTGTATCGTATTACCTTGATCAAAAAGTTTTAGGACTTTATTCATAAAATCGTACTCCCCATCGACTGCAACGCACTTACGCCAGCGCTTGATCTAATCCTCGAAACACCGCTGGTATTAAATTATCGGTATATCCATCAGAGCCGTCTTCGATTTTTTCATGACATTTCATGTAACGCATTTCATGTAACGCGGTTTTTTAAGTCGGTTGAACAGGAAAAAGTCGCAGGGAGCCAGATCAGGTGAATTAAAAGGCTGCTGAATAGTAGTCGTGTCGTTTTTGGTAAAAAACTCATGGAAATCATGTCTTTCGCGATTTCAACAATGTCCTTTTTTTGCATGAAATTGAGGTCTTTCAGCACCAGTTTTGCAGTGACACGTCTGAGGCCCAAATCACTAACCAAAATGTCTTGAGCGGATCCATAAGCGATGTTCAAGTCCTCTGCGAGCTCTCTGATGGTCAATTTGCAGTTTTCGGCCAACATTTCTTTGATTTTATCGATGTTTTTATCAGTTTTCGACTAAACTTTTCCCCTGGTTCTTATCTATTATTTATATTACAGGAGAAAGACCATTTCAATGTGCAGAATGTGGCAAGGCATACAAAAATGGTTCCCACCTGCGCTCGCACATGAGGTCCCACAGCAAGCAGACGCCCTACTCCTGCCAAGTTTGCCACAAGAGCTTTGCGCACCTCAACTCTCTCAAATTACACTCAAACAAGCATACTGGCGGAAAGCTATATAGATATGTGAGTCTTAAAATAATTTTAATAGTAATAATTAAAGGACAATTTATACAGTTCCGTTTAGAGAGTGAATTCTCCTTAACCACTTAACAGTTGGATTTTGGTGAGAAAGGGTGAAAATATTTACCAAGTAATATTAATATAATTTTTTGGTTGAAACCTCTTTGGCGCGTCGAATTTTTGGTGCTACTTTTTTTTTTCCTTACGTCTAAAATGTGAACAAAAATGATATAAAAGTGGATAAATTCAAATTAGAATATGCTATAGTACACACGATGACGTAAGACACGATGTAACACAATGATGAACTGTGAACTACTAAATTCTATATGAAAATATATTCCGTTCGGAGAAAAACAAGTTGAAACAAGATCTGCCCAAACGACGCTTAGGAGAAACATTCCTAACAAGTCGAAACAAGATTTGCCCGAACGAGGCTCGGGCTCGTCAGTATAAAAAAATTACTTAGTGCCTGAGTCACGCTCCGGCATAACTGTCAACTGGTTAAGGCAGCTCTAACTCATGATTCGAACCTACTCATAAATTTTGATAAGACCTCCCGAAAAGGATTGTCTTCAAAGCTCCACATGCCACCCATATCTTTGACACTAGGATACAGATCATTCCACACCACAGGACCAGCAACGGCAAAAGCTTTATCATAATACCTCGCTCTATTGGATTTATTTGGAACAACCAATTGTTCAGATGAAAAATAAATCGACCTCAAAGTTCTATTTCTCTTCGAAGAAACCAGATTCAAAACATACAATTGAAACATCCCACTAACGGACTTGAATATAAAGAGATAAAGTTTGAAATCAATCTGTTCGCAACAACCAGAATAAATAAGAGTTATAATAATCCAGACATGACACAAAAAATGTATTATACTTGAGAAAATGTAGCATGGTCCCTGTGACAGTTCACAAATTTGCCCCGATACAACCTTGTAACGACATTCAGTAAAATTTAATTATTTTATCAACTTTAATATAAGCCTCGATTCTAATAAATAGCAAGTTATTTTTAGGTAAATGCATTACATAAAACTAACAATAATGACAAATTAATACATCTTGTTACAAATTAGCAAAAATTTGGCAGTTTCTTAAAATCAAATAATATCTGGTGACGTTTGTCAAAAGTCACTACGTTAGTCTGCATTGGCTAGGGATGGGGTATACGATAATTGGAAGTTTGATTTTTTTATACCTAAAATTAAATTTTCGTAATTAGTATTAATTCATAGTGGATCTTGGCCTATTTAAAGATAGATACAAATCATACAATACATTAGAAAGTCAATATAATGAAAATTAGGAGTTAAAACGTCAGTTTAAAGAAAAACAATTTTTCGGTTTATAAAAAAGCTATTCGATTTGTAAAAAAAACCACGTTACCCCATCTCTTTGAGATATGACATTTCAAATGTCACAGGGACCATTCTACATTTTCTCAAGTATAATTAGAGTTTTTATTTCCCTTGTTGGAAGACATCGATGTACAAATTTTGAGTCTGAGACTACGGAAACCTGAAGAAACCGTATAACCAATTTGTCTATCGAAGGAAAGCTTACTATCAAGACAGACACCGAGAAATTTGATGCTTTGTTTTGGAAGGATACTAACACCCATAACTGCAAGCATCCCCATCAAGAAGGTGTTGTCTACGCGGTGAAGCCACTCAGAGAAATTCAGTTTTACTGATATTATATTTATCTTTAATTTATTTTTTGACATCCAATTTAAGATTTTTATCATATCTTATTCATCTTTGCTGTATTGGCTGCGTATAACTAAGACTTTTATCATATCTTATTCATCTTTGCTGTATTGGCTGCATATAACTAAGTTAAATCGGTTGCTCGGGCTGCAACTCTCCAGTGATTACCCTGTGGCGCTGAAGAACTAAGAGGACAAGGCCATCCATAGGGCTTGAGCTGCCCTGGAAGGAGTTGTTTTATTCTCCCTATTTATGGAAAGATGTTGGTTTCTATCTACGTTTATACCACCGATACTCAGTCATCAGGGTCTCGTCAGTTCACTAACAGGTCCATCACATATAGGTGAGGTTGATTTTTGGGATGTTGTAACAGTTACTTATAGGCCAAGTAACAAGGAAAATCTCACAAGCTATATTTCTATATTACTTATAGTTAAGGCATTAACATTGTGGAGGTTTAAAGACATTGTAATTTGTTTTATCAAACACTGTTTATTCCACTAAAACAACTAACTCCCGTTACTAAGAAAGCTCAAAATACTTTCTTTCAAAACATTATCTCAAATGTTGAAGATGTCAATATCCAAGGCCCTATTCAAAAGGCACAACCCGTGAACAAAGGAAGAGCACTTGGCAAGTTAGTTCTACTTATTACCAGAGTAATAAAATCAATATTTCTATACCTCGAAAAGTTCCCAACGTTTCCAGCTCCTTCAGGAAAAAACTCTTAAATTTAGTGTAATACGAGTACTCGAAATAATTGTAATTTGTTTTATCAATCACTATTTATTCCACTTTTTGTAACGGTGTAACCCTACCGGTTTCAAGGTGCACATGTCATCATCAGGGGAGCACAAATCAAATTACTATTCTCTTCTATTTGAATTTGATATTTCATATCGATAAGTATAATAGTATTAATGAACTTTTTATAAAAGCTTTCAGTATAAAGAAAAAGTCGTAGGATATATGCCGTTTTGCTTATGCTTGATGTTGATTGATTTATTTGTTTCACTTGTGGTCAATTTCGACTTCAAGTATTGTCGGTGGTATATGTGGCAAATAACATGTTCCAGGTAGCGCCAAGTAAGAAGAGCGGTGCAGCAAGACATCGGTGCAGTGTTTGTGGGGCCTGCTTCAAGTTAGCGCAGTCCCTCAAGGTGCACCTGCTCGCTCATGCTGGACAAAGAGCGCATGTTTGTCAAGTTTGCTCTAAAGGTACAAATATTCATTCTAGCCACTCTGTTTTTGTGTCGTAATTACTCCCAATTTATTTTAGGGACCCTTGTACTCGTGGACCTTGCATTATCCTGAGCATTTAAATTTTTTTGAATGTTCAGAAAGTAATTTAGTTTATGTAAATCTAATTCCTTCGTGAAATTGCACCAAATGTTCATGGACAGTGGTTTGTGATAGATTTCAGCATCTCGGCAATCTTTCGTGTCGTAGAACACTCTATCACAGCCTTGATTTGTTAGTCATCAATGGAAATCGAACTTCCAGAGCGAACACGATCTTTTGAGTGTCGTATCACCATTACGGATTTTTAAAAATCACATTTGACACATGCGATCATTTCCTGCATCGTCGCCATACACTGTACATACCTTTTGAAAAACAGCTGAAATAGTACTGCTATGCAAAATTATTCACTCAATAATCGATGCACCTCACTTACTTGCAAGCATTTCATTTCGTATTCCCACTAGATCCACAAGACAGCTCAATCCCTTTTATACCGAAAATTGCTATACTAATTATAAAATCAACTCCTCTATAATTCGTATGCAAAGACTTGGAAACGAGTTTTGCAACAATTTAGATATTTTTAATATAAGTATATAAATAGTATTCACCAGAATATAACAGCAAATATTTAGAAATAGCTACTAACTTTGTGCTCTCCTTTATTAATATAAATAACCTAGTATAAACAAAAAATTAAGGACAATACTTTGCCTCTGGAGTTGAGTAACCCTGCATCAACATGTGGAAGGTTTCGATTCTGCAAAGCAACTTGCATCTCGCTCTACAAGTGAGCCCGTGTGTTTTCTATATCTCAAGATCTATCCATAAAATTCTCGAAAGATCCAATTCTTGTTCTATGTAAGCGTTGTTCCACTAAAAACAAATTTAAGTTCTTTACCACTATAAAATAAGTCTTTGACAATTACGTAAGTCTGCTTGGCGAAGTTTGGTAATACTTTGTGGTATACATACATATGATATATTGAACTTAGTAATATTAAATAATATTATTGAAAAAATTCAAATACCTCAGAAGTATCCTAGTAAAAGACTTCGACCCAGAAATCGAAGTCAAGTGCAGAAATGAAACATCTCGTGCGGCTTTTGCGATGATAATCTAAACTTGAAACTTCGACAACGGTTAGTCAAATGCTATGTTTGGTCAGTGTTATTATATGGAGTGGAATCATGGACCCTCAAAGTTAGTATAAACCGACTGGAAGCATTCAAAATGTGGATACCCTGGATGGATACGGTCAGAAACACAAGGGTTTTTTAAAGAGCCAAAGTTTATAGAGAGTTGCTGACTAATATTAAAATCCGAAAGGTGTCCTATTTGGGTCATGTACTTAGAGGAGAAAAGTACAAATTACTGCACCTGATCATCCAAGGAAAGATAGAGGGTCGAAGAGATGTTGGCAGGAGGAAAATCTCCTGGCTCCGTAATATACGTGATTGGACTGGTATAAGAAGCATTGGGGATCTTTTTCAGGCTGTCGGGGACAAAGATGCTTACTCTCAGGTGATAGTCAACGTTGGGGGGACCTGACATGACACTGGGAAGAAGAAGAAGATTAGTTTCAACATGCACAGCATACATAGGTGATATTTTATAATGAATTATATTATAATTCTTATTTTTCAGGATTTGTTCAATCTTCCCATCTAAATGAGCACATGTCCATTCATGGGGAAGGAACACGCCATGCATGCAGCGTGTGTGGTCGTGTCTGTGGCAGCGCCGCATTAGCACGGAGACACGCACGCTCCCACTCTCTCGACAGTCATGGAGTATACAGGTGCACAGCTTGCGGAGAGAGATTCAATACTCTCGGCTCGCTGAAGACCCATGCCCGAAGACACACAGGTATACCTCCATAACATGTTTGTTTGTTAGATGTATTTTCTCTCAATCCCAAGTGCTGAGCTGGATTACGGTATGTTGTTGGAAGTGACGCGTGTTACGACATTGTCCTCCTAAAAATTGATGGTGAAGGGTCCCCATAAACAGCATCCAATTTCGCTTTTATACCTCACACGTTTTCCCATCCAAAAGCAATGAGCGAATCACTTATCGATGCTGCACTTTCTCCATTTTAGCGAAAACCACATTGGACTGCTTACTACAATGGCTGTCAAATACAAACTTACCTATGAATCCGTGATAAATTTGTTTTTGGCGTTATTTAATAGATGTCAGCACGCGGTGGTAACAGCAACTTGCCTTAGCAACGCCATCTGTCGTCAAACGAGGGTACTTATTGAACCACCCTCGTATGAGAATTCAATGGATCACTAAAACATATATAATCAAACCAGACACTCGAAATCTGTTGAGATAATAGTCCACAATAGTATTTGATGCCACCAGCTTTGATGTATGGAAGTGAAATGTGGACGTTGATAAATACCGATAGAAGCCGAATAAATACTGTAGAAATGCGTACATTGAGTGATAATGTATGACAGAATACGGAATTAATGCAAACTTAAGGCTGATGTGCTGAGTAAGATGAAGAAGAGCACATTGAGATAGTTTGGACATGTGGAACGAATGAATGAAGAAAGACTAACCAAACAGATATACAGTGCAAATGTGAGTGAAAGGCCTGTGAAAAAAAAACAAGGAAAGTACGATTGGATAAAGTGAATGATATGCCGAACTTTTCACGGTTTGTAACTATAGAAGCCTCGAAACAAGAAGGCAAGAATCCATTGCGATATTCCTTATAAATGTTTTCCAAGATTCCTTTAACTGTGCCGCGATTCTAGAAGCACTAAGTTTATATGTACCCAATAAATAAAGCCGTGCAAGGAATCACCCTCTGTTCTACATGCCAACTTACAGGACGAATATCATGGCTAAACACTCAGTCACGCGTGGTATAGAGATATTGAACCAACTGAATGACACTGTTGATATATTCTCGGTACCGCCTAGCAGTATGAGAAGAATCCTGGCTGATATTCTTCCTAACGAATAAGCTAACGCTAGAAGCAGACCCTCTTTGTGTAACAGGAGAAATCCGTGCAAAGTGGATAAAAAAAAAAAAAAATATTCTGATAGAATTAAAGTCGGATAAATTGTAGAAGTTGTATGAGGTTTATGGATGTGGAAGAGGCGAAGGATGTGTGTCGAGGTCAAGTCTGGCACTCTGTCCTCTCGGCCTACCCCGACAGGGAAATGGCTTGATGGTATGTATATATGTACAATAGGGTGTCCCTTATTTTGTCGAAAACAAATTTTGCGAATTTTTTTGCTTTCACCCCCTCAATATATTTTTGATTTGGTTTGATTAACTCAAAAATAAATTTTTATCTCAATAGGACGACGTTAATCCGTGCTAAGTTGAGCGCCAAATTTGAATGTTAGTAATTATAGGTTTATTAGTTTCAGTGTAAAAATTATTGATGAATGTATATCTATTTAAAAAAAAAAATTAAATAAAGAATACTTGAAACCATAGTGCACTCTAAAGAGTAAAAATGTATTCAAATACCGACTTAGAACTAATAAACCTATAATTCCAAACATTCAAATTTGGCGCTCAAGTCGGCACGGGTTAACGTCATCCTATTGTAATAAAATTTTGTTTTTGGGTAAATCAAACCAAATGGAAAATATTTAGGGGGTGGAAAAAAAACAGTTATTTGACAAAATAAGGGACACTCGAATGTACAATACATATAAGAAAAATTATTGACATCATAATAACAAAAACTAGACTTTTATGGAATGTTGTGAACAGCTTTAAAAATACCCAAATAGGCTAAATGTAATAAGTAAATTTACTATAAAAATTCAAACAGAAAAGACCAAATCACATCTGGCAGCTACAGTAATACCTAAGCATTATTTTGTATATTTTCTTTATTTAATGTAATGCATTCATTTCTGTAGCGTTTATTCCGAAAGTTATTGATATTTAATGTAATGCATTAATTTCTGTAGCGTTTATTCCGAAAGTTATTGATATTTAATGTAATGCATTCATTTCTGTAGCGTTTATTCTGAAAGTTATTGATATTTAATGTAATGCATTAATTTCTGTAGCGTTTATTCTGAAAGTTATTGATATTTAATGTAATGCATTAATTTCTGTAGCGTTTATTCTGAAAGTTATTGATATTTAATGTAATGCATTAATTTCTGTAGCGTTTATTCTGAAAGTTACTGATATTTAATGTAATGTATTAATTTCTGTAGCGTTTATTCTGAAAGTTATTGATATTTAATGTAATGCATTAATTTCTGTAGCGTTTATTTGATATTTTGTGAGCGATGAAGTGGTGAATTGATATTTTGTGAATCGTGAATTTTGCAGGAGAGAAAGCATACAAGTGCGGAGTGTGCAGCCGCAGCTTCAGTACGGGGGCCCTGCTGGTCTCCCACATGAGGACCCACAGCACTCACCGCCCCTTCCAGTGTCACCTCTGCTCCAAGTGCTTCAAACAGAGGTGACTGCTATGTCTTCTGTATCATGTTTTTATTTCTGTAGAAGCTATTTTCAGTCTGTAAATAGGAAGAAGTGTGTATATATGGTGTCCATAGAAATACATGGCCCTGGGTCTTCTGAGCCCTGGCCTGTTCTGTACTTTTTTTTTTACAGTAGATTGTGTGAATCATGTTATTGTTTTGATATTTATGAATTTTACTATATGGTAGTAACTTGTATTTCTGTATTCACTCGCACCTTCAATTTTTATTATGTTTTATTGATCGTTGAAATTGACCATAAGTGAATAAATTTAACTCGGTATTTATTTTCTGGAAAGACCCCTGAATAACTAGCTTCTTCTTCTTCTCCCTGGCTCCATCCCAACTCACTGTCTGCGAAGACTGTTGGGGTCAGCTCTCCTCGTCCTCAGGTTGAAATTTCCTGGACGAATTTGTTTCCTCTGCTTCACTTTGCTTGCCCCTAGAATCCTACAAGCTGGCTCTGAAATAATGTCAGTCTCTGGATCACCGAGAGGAGAATCACCCTCGCTGCCAGACAGGGTAGTGCATCTTTGCGAGTGTTTTTCCATAAAGCTTCGGTTTATTTGACTGAGTTTTTATCCACCGATTGTCATCGGATGTGGTACCAGAGTGGCCCAACTAACTAGGGCTGTATCTGCTGTCATTGGTCATGTAATGCCCCATTATCGGATTAATCTAATGAGCCTGGATACCCATTAGCGATGGTGTATGTGACTAGTACCCGAATATGTCGAGTTGTCACACCCACCATTTGTGAGCCGCCGCTAACATGCGAGACAGACGCTCACTGCTTCTCACTTTAGCCGTACTTTTGGGATCCCCCGACGGATTGATCCTATATCCCCTGAATAACTAGCTATTGATTTATATTGATAATTAATATTGATTTATTGAAAATATATATGACATTTTAGTGTCCTTTATAAATCATAGCAACATTTACTAAATAAAAGATAATATATCAAAAACTTTAAAAAAATCTAAAACACATAGCGCACAAAAGCCCGAATTGATTTACAAAAAAGTACAATATAAAATGAAAATAGAAAAACCAGTCTCTAAGACAAGATTTAAGTAATGTCAGAGGACTTTTCCAAACTCAATGACATCTTCTTCTTCCTAGTATCATGTCAGGTTCCCCCAACGTTGACTATCACCTGAGAGTAAGCATCTTTGTCCCCGGCAGCCCTAAATAGGTCCCCAACGCTTATACCAGTCCAATCACGTATATTGCGTAGCCAGGAGATTTACCTCCTGCCAACACCTCTTCGACCCTCTATTTTGCCTTGGATGATCAGGTGCAGTAATTTGTATTTTTCTCTTCTAAGTACTTGACCCAAATAGGACACCTTTCGGATTTTAATATTAGTCAGCAACTCTCTATCAACTTTGTCTCTTTGAAGAACCCTCGTGTTGCTGACCATATCTGTCCAGGGTATCCGTAGCATTCTCCGGTGCATCCACATTTCTAATGCTTTCAGTCGGTTCATACTTTCCAACTTTGAGGGTCCATGATTCTAATGACATCTAAGTATATTAAAAATACCCACCAAACCAAACGTGGAGTTATTCAATTTTTGCAGTCCCACGATTGATGAATTACAATGTGCAAATGTTGCTAGCAAATTGTTATTGACACATTTGAATTGTAAATGGTTTCATGTGTTTCTAGCAGGAGTGTGGAAACCAATTTGAACCAATATATCAGATCTATCAACAATGTTGTGAATAACATCAAATCCAATATAATTCTTCTTTTAAGGAGTTTAAGAAGGTCAATGTATAATTCAATAAGAAAACAGGTGTATGTTTATTTAATGAATTTTTATTTCATTTTACAGATCCGTATTGACTTGTCATTTAAAAATGCACAGCAATGACAAAAGATATGTCTGCGATATATGCACAAAAAAATTCATCAGCCAATCAGATCTGGTGAAGCATCGACGCATCCACACTGGAGAGAAGCCATTCACGTGTCAGTTCTGCAATTCCTGCTTCGGGCGGAGCAACCATCTCAACAGGCATATCAAAATACACTTCAAGAGCAAAAAGTCTCAAAATATTAACGATCACTCCGATAGCGCTCAAGAAAAGTTCAATAGCGATATAACTAATAATGCTTACATACCGTTAACTGATCGATTGGTTGAAGAACCTACAAATTACAACTTGAAAACAGGCGGAGCTTTTAACAGTTTTTGCGGGACAGAATTTTCAAGTCATAATAGATATTTAAATAACGGGATGGATAATTTTATGAATTTTGATACAACATTAGGACTAGAGCAAGAACACAGAATGAACAGTTTTAGTATGATTGATTCTCAAAGGTTTAACGGAGATATTTTTAAATACCATTCTGATTTCTATGGAGGTTCTCGATTGAACATTCAAAATTTTGACCATAGAAACAACAGTTTCGAGGAACGGCACGATGTTATAAATTTCTATAAGAATATCGAAGATAATTTTAAAATAAATAGTTATGATCAGTTGAAATGTTCTAAATTCGAGAGTGCAATTCGAGCGGAGAAGATAATCGTACCTTCGGAGGAGATAAAGGCGAAAATAAACTGTAAATGGCGCTATCCAAACACTGGTGTGCATCTGAAGAACAGTTGCAAGGAAGTGGACAGCAAAATGGCCAACAATTGCAAGCCGTGGCAGTGCGGATTGTGCGACTCGAGTTTTACGCAGCAGAACGAACTAATAGAGCATGTCAACGATCATAAAATGACTATGCCAAGTATCAAATATACTAGATTGGTAAGTCTTCAATCTCTGCCTTCTTTAGTATTTAATTTATTCTTACATTTATTTTTTTATTTTACATTTGATTCAGATTTAACCCAACTATATCAAATCATCATCCTGTCGAGTAGTTCATGACTGAGCATCGTGACTTCCATGATAGCCTCTGACGAATCCTCTCCGTCCATCCCTGAACTCCTCGGTTCGAAGGGCAGTCCAATTGCGTCTCTCCACTGCTAAAACTCCATTTTGTGGAATACAGAACTGCTTCACTAGGCAAAGCCTGTGACAAAGTGGTCTTATTATTTTATCAACTTTCATATATTTGTCCTAAATGCTTGAACACTCAGATGAAACATTCATATTCTTACACACACACTTTCGCACGCACACACACACACACACACGCGTGTTGTGTGTGTGTGTGTGTGTAAGTGTGTGTGTTGCTGAAATGTGCATGCGCATGCTGGTCAAACTGCTGAAATGCGCATGCTAAGATGGTCAGCAGGTGTGTCCCTAAGAGACAAAATAAGAAGCTCACGCATTCGTGGAAGCTTGGGTGTTACAGACATCAACAGCAAGATGGAGGAGAGGTGATTGAGATGGTATGGGCACGTTGGACGCAGAGCACCCGATCACATTGTGAACCAGGCAATCTCCATGGATCTTCCTCGAATAACAACCAGAGGAAGGCCAAAGAATTCATGGGTGGTGCAAAAAGATAACCTGATGCAGAGGCACGGCCTGGGGGACGTAGTCCGGGACAGAAGAGCATACAACCTGAGGACGAGGAGAGCTGACCCCAACAGTCTTCGCAGACAATGAGTTGGGATAGAGCCAGGGAGAAGAAGACACACACACACGTGTGTTATTGTTGTGAACATAATGCAATTCCAAGTACATCATATTCTCAACAACCAAATTAAAATCATGTTCAACAATTTCCCATCACACATTGTACATTTGTATCAGTTATTCATCACACATTGTACATTTGTATCAGTTATTCATCACACATTGTACATTTGTATCAGTTATTCATTCACATGCATTTTCTATTAGCAATACGATTTTTTAAATCTTTTAATTCTTTTTAACAGGTTACGAACCCTGAATCTGGAATTTTAGAAGAGAAAGAGGTGATTCCGAGGCACAAACTAAAAGTTCTCCCCGAAGAGGCGATTCGACCCATCATTGACACGCACTTCTCGAAAAATCTCGACAGTTCACGAGACAATGAGAAAATTCAACGGGACAACCAAGAAGATGGAAACGATGAGAAAGACAGTCTATTAGACACAACAAGATCCGATTTTGAGAAGGACAAATGCCAGGATTTGAAAAGTTCATATAAAATTGGAGTTATATGCAAAGGCAGCTGTGATTATGCTACGTCCACTTTTGATTTCGACGAACAAAATAAGGATTTTATCAAATCATTCGATAGATTAACTTTAGATCAAACGTCTAACGACGTTATCGATCGAAATGATACTCCAACTGATAGTATACCCAGAGAGATCAATGCAGAGGATATTGAAGTTGGCAAGGAAACGGCACTGATAGATAATATTGATGAATTGTTAACGATCGAACAACCAGAAGTAAAGATAGCATTACCGGTAGATAAATCAGATGCCGAAGATGTTGTGGAGCATGATTATTCTAGCGAAGATAATGTGGTAATATTGAATTTCAAATTATTTAACACGTTAACCCTTATTTTGGCAAAGTTCAATTTATCCAAATATTAACGTTTTTCTTTGGTGATTCCTTGTTATATGGTAAGTTATGAAGGAAAATTGAGGGAAAAAATCACAACTTTTCCTTATAATTTTTTTTATATGTAACACCCACGTTACATTGCCAAAATATCATTTTTTATAAAACACAAAAAGCGCTATAAAATGATTCTATAAGCCGAATTATCAACAAATAAAATGTGTTAAAGGTATGGGTGCCGTGTGCAATTTTAGGAAGCCAATGCTTTTTGGGAGGTCTTAAACTATCGAGCCTTAGAAAAATCAAATCGACCCCAGGGGGTCAATATTGACCACTTTGAGAATTCTTGGTCTAGATATTAAATATTCTAATATAGAATTCCACAAAGTTACTGCCAAAACCTTTAATAAAACTCGTTTCTTTAATATTTTTCAGCCTTTTGAGGACTTTAAAGCAGAGCATAAAGAAATGATGAAAATAAATAAGATTAAAAAAAAATCTACAAATCATACTGTGACTAAATCAGCGGATATTCAAGAAAAGAGTAGCAACCCCACTTTGGAAAACTCTACTGTTACGAAGAAGGCAAAGAAGTCTGTGAAACAGGAAGGAAAAGTGAAAGAAATAAAAAAATTCCAGTGTGCGGAATGCCAGAAAACTTTCAAGTAAGTTCAATCAAGACTTTTTTATTTGGCTTTCTCATAATGAAATCTTGGTTCCAATATTAAGGCTTAAATTCATAGTCTAACCTCAGCAATAAATGCTGTACGGCACCGGTACAAAGAACTGTATCATAGGTGGATGGCTGCTGCGCAATGCTCGGAGAATTCGGCTCACGTTCAGAGGCGTAGATCGGTGAAAAGGTAGCAGGGTGAAGAGATTCCTCTTAGGCAGGTATTAGATTATCACAAGTAAAACACAGTAGGTAGAGTAAACTGAGAAGTGATTTTATTTGGTTTTGACCCTTCTCATGATAGGCCGATCGCTCATCGTAAGCGCCATTTTACGCCACTGCATCACCTCGCAAAATACCACAATTTTCGGGAGTTTTGCGCAAGCAGGGTCCGGCCGGCCAGCGATATAGTCTCGCGACGACCGTCCATATGTCTCATTTTCATTGCGGTCGCGATGCAGCGTGGACCCAAACAAACATAAATATACAAACAAAAACCAAACAAATATCAAATCATAAACAAGAATCTATACACATACAAATATTATACATCATATTTTAGGGTAACGCATACGTCCGATACAAATGCTCAATCCTAATTTTTTATTATCTGAAGAAATTACTATTTGAAGTTAAATTTCATACACATTTGTCGTAGCTTCCTTAAATAAGGGAGTTTCGCATGGTTTCATTACTTCGCTTAAAAGTTAAGGTTTGAGCCTGAAATAAATTTTAAGGTTAGTTATTAGTATTTAGACCAGATTATGAATTTGAACCTAAGATATATTAGCAAAACTTGGATAAGACAAAATAGTGTTGAAAGTAATGTAAATACGGTAGAAATGAGTGTTGCATAGAATAAGGAATGAGAACTTTAAGAAACAATATGGATTAAAAGAAGATGCAGTGCTTAAGGTGAAGAAGAAAGGAGTATTATGATGGTTATGGTAGAAAGAATGATTGATGAAAGATTTACAAAAATAATCTATACGAGTAGGATAGAAGGTAAGAGAAGTTTGGAAATACCCATGAAAAATGAAAAGCCTTTATAATAGGAGAATGTGTATAACAAGGTTGTGACAGAAGCGAATATGAGAAGAAGAAGCGAGATGTGTGCCAGGATAGAATTAAGTGGAGATCTGTTGTTTCTGATGATAATATTATTTGTCGAGGTCTTCATACGCGCTGGGAGTACATATGCGCTGCCACAGTGGGGAGCGGCCTTTCCCCTGTCCGGACTGCGGCAAGACCTTCAGCCAGAGTGGGCATCTGCAGGAGCACCGACGGACACACACCAGCCCCAGCCAAAGGGAGCTACAGTGCCAGCACTGTGGGAACACATTCCTCAAGGGATCTCATCTCAAGTGAGACATCTATTTATTTTATTATCCCTTCCTCTCCTGTGATGTGTAACTAGTACACGTTGCTTCTAAGAACTTGAATATCTCTATAAATATAATAAATACTGGGTTCAGATTTTAGGTATTCCTCAGTAATACATTTACGCCTTGAATGAAAAAATAATATTAATAATGATTAGCATTTATCGGCCACATCAGATATATTTTGTGAAAATCGGGAATAAATTCATCAATACATTCAAACGTGTGCCAGTGTGTGATGTAGGTATATTCATTCTAAAAATCTGTATGGGTGAGGAAGCGACGCTATTCACGTCTCACTCTACTTCGGTATATGGGAATGCAAAAACTAAAATCTCAGTTCGGTCGCTTCTCTCGTTTAGTAGCCAGCCAGTTTTCGTTCGAGGTGGTCGCTTCGCCCGTTTTGTGAACGTCGTCCGATGTTTTTTTTTTCATGTTTTCAGCAATTAAATTTCAATTAATATCACTTTTGACTTTGAATTAATTTAAGCGATTGGCTATGAATATTCTTATTTTTCCGATTTTAAATCGCTCATTTTTACATATCTATTTATGTGTATTGAATACACATCACCGGAACAGGTGGATTTTTTTAGTACAGGAAGGGAAAGGTTTAAAAACGACACCCAGAACCGAAAAATATACAGCCTGAGAACGAGAAGAGCCGACTCCAACAATGACAACAACAACAACAACTCTACCTAGGCAATGAGTTGAGACAGTGCCAGGAAGAAAAGGAAAGGAAAGGTTAAAGAAGAATGTACTTCTCTAGGAGGATCCATCTTATTCTTCTCACTTCTAAACCCTTTAAATGCCGGAAGTTATTAGTATGGCCGCCCCCAGCAGGCCGGGATTTTTTCAACAAAAATAAAACCTAAAAATTTAATATTTTTTGTATACAGATATAAAGGATATTATGAAAACTTACTAAATATATACACCGTGGGACGTTTAAGCTGCCGTTCACTCAGAAAAACACAGTTTAAATATTCACAAAATGTCAGGGTTGTCACAACTTGACACAGAAAACACGTTTACTTATAAATATAGTGGAATATAATATACTTTGTAAACTAAAATCAACAAATTATCTGTATGATGTATAGTAAAGCACAAAAGATAAATAAACTATAAAATAAAACCGTAAAAAGTCTATATAAACGTCGTATTATGCCGCAAAACTACCGCCAATAACAAAAGAATACATGAAAACACACTTTGTAAATAAATACTTTGAAAAATTAACAAAAATAACGCACAAAAGTTATAGCTTTTAGAAAGATGACTGTAACTTTGATAATATCGGTAAATTGTAATATTTAAGTATTTCTTGACCATCCCAATAGATGTCACTATGTGTTATAATTTATAAATTATTATAATTGTATTTGATATTGGCTTGCGACAAGCTCAAAGGAGAGCGCGTTTACGCGTTCATTTTGTATGGCCGGCCTGGCGAGCACTGAATCGGAGAGCGCGTCAACACTCTCGTGGCAGTGAACCGGTTAAGCTGCCTTAATACTGAGAAACTTGACCGACAATGAAATTCCTGTACTTTGTGCACATTCTTTTCCAGTCCTCGAAGCATTTCGCTGTCCGAAGATCCTCTGGCAAAGGTAGCTCCATGGTATTCTTCAGAAAATAAAGGTATTCACAAATATGCTGAAATGAGCATAAAAAAATGGTGTGTTTTCATTTGATGAATGAATTGTGTGTTAACATTTATTATTGGGACACCTCCTTTTGAAAAGCTAAAACAGAAATGAGAAGCTCGCTGCTGTACTTTCTTCTTGTTTGTCTGACTAAGGTCTATGTGGTCTTAATTCAGTTCCCAAGACTACGAGAAACAAAGTCCCAGACTGTATTTCTTTCACATTTCAAAATGGTAGATCATTGTTTCGATTAATTTCCAGGGCTCACATGAAGCGGCACACGTCAGAGAAGAGTTTCGAATGTGAGGTGTGCCGCAAGAGATTTCGTCACAAGGTGGGCTGGAGTCTGCACCTACACACACATTCGGGAGATACTCCATACAAGTGTGAACTCTGCGGGAAGGGTGAGTTACTTGTTGTTAGTATACTAATTCTTCTTGAAAGTTCCCGTCTTTTTCGGAAGTTGGCGATCACCATGGCTATCTTCACTTATGAGGCAGCAGTTCTGATCAAAGACATGGTACCACGATGAAATCATTCCTGTAATTTTTTTTAACGAGAAAATGTGTCTCCTTCCTACACTTCACTATCCTGAAATTTTTCCTGCAATCAGTTAAAAGGATCTCATAATTTTCTCCTCGCATTATAACACATCGATCAATAAGTCCCGGGACTAACCAACAGATGACTCCTCTAATAACAAATCCATACCATTCTCAGTTAGTACCAACCTTTAGAAGTTACGTGTCAAACTTTCATGACATTCCTACATTGTGTCATTGACTTACAGTAGTTTTAGTGACGTTACTTTTGCTATTTTCAAAACAATGAAAAAACCCGAATTTCGTGTGTTGATAAAACATTGCTTTTTAATGGGAAAAAATACCGTTCAAACTCAGCGATGGCTTGAAAAGTGTTATCCGGGCTCTGCTCCGTCGAAAACAACCATTTGTCGGTGGTATACTGATTTCAAACGCGGTCGTACAGACACAAATGATGCTGAATGCTCTGGTCGTCCAAATGAGGCTGTTACACCAGAAAACATAAAAAAAAAACCTCAAAATCATGATGGAAAATCGCAAAGTAAAGTTGCGTGAGATAGCTGACATCCTGAAGATATCATTTGGTAGTGTTTACACTATTTTGCATGAACATTTGGTTATGAAAAAGCTTTTTTCGAAATGGGTGCCGCGTTTGTTCACAATGGAACAGAAACGCATCGATGATTCAGAGCGCTGTTTGGCACTGTTTACGCAAAATAAACAGGAGTTTTTGCGTCGGTATGTGACAATTGATGAAACTTGGATCCACCACTATACGCCGGCATCAAATCGGCAGTCAGCTTAGTGGAGAGTAGCCGGTGAAAGTCGTCCGAAGCGACCAAAAACTCAACAGTCGGCCGGGAAGGTTATGGCCTCTGTATTTTGGGATGCGCATGGTATAATATTAATCGATCTCCTTGAAAAGGGAAAACCATCAATAGCGAATATTACGTAGCGTTATTGGAGCGTTTGAAGGCAGAAATTGCAAAAAAACGGCCCCATATGAAGAAGAAAAAAGTTCTCTTTCATCAGGACAATGCACCGTGCCACAAGTCGATGGTAACGATGGCCAAATTGCATGAGTTGAACTTCGAATTGCTTCCGCACCCACTGTATTCTCCAGATTTGGGCCCCAGCGACTATTGGCTGTTCGCAGACCTCAAAAAGATGCTCCAGGGAAAGACATTTGGCTCCAATGAAGAAGTGATAGCCGAAACTAACGCCTATTTTGAAACCAAAGATAAATCATTCTACACGGCTGGCATAGAAAAGTTAAGAAAGCATTGGAATGAATGTATCACTCTTGAACGAGACTATCATGAATAAAGAAGAATTTTGGCAAAAAAATGTTGTTTTAGTAGTTAGTCCAGGTACTTATTGATTGATGTGTTATATTACAATGAATGTTGGAATGAGTATACAGCTACTCGTGGATGCCTCGACAAAACATTAAATGTGGGTGAATTCTCTCAACACTGCTTTCTATGGTCACAACACAGATCATTGAGGTAAGTACTCGTATTTTTCAATTCAAGTATGTCCAGGTGTAACTGTAGGTGCCACATATGATGTCTCTTCTCTGTTTGAAGTTTAAAGAAGAAGAATTGCAGAGTTTGATAAGTAAATTGTATGAGAGATGAAAAGAGAAAGATCTGAGAAAGAATGTGGCAAAATCCAAAGTAATGGTGATGGAAAAGTGTGAAAGGAAAAGTAAATGCATTCAGTATTCTATCAAACATTGTCACCCCACGTATTGTTCTCAGTGCACATATTTCTACAGTATTTATTCGGTTTCAATTAGCCTTTTAATATGTCTATGTTTCCCTCCCATATATAAAAGTTGCCAGAGTCAATATAATAAATGAAATTTAAAAAAGAACAACAAATTAATGTTTCTTTTGATAATTTTCCAGGTTTTCGTCAGCCCTCCACCCTCCGCACCCACCAAAGAACCCATTCAGGAGAGCGGCCATACTCCTGCAGCATCTGCAGAAAGTCTTTCTCCCAGCGCAGCACTCTGGCGTCACATCTACTCACGCATAGTGACAGCCGCCCCCACTCTTGCGACCATTGTTCCAAGGCTTTCCGTACATCAGGAGACCTCAACAGACATGCGCAGATTCACTCCGGAGTTAGGAACTTCGCATGCACTACTAACGGATGCACGGCAACCTTTGTCAGGAAAGCGCATTTGACTCGACATTTAGAAACTCATAGAATAGTGACGGATATTGCTTGAATTGTTTTTTATTAGTGATCGAATGATGCTTGTTTAATTTGTATTCATAGTAGTTGTCTTAGCTGTGAGAAGCAAAGAAGACTGCGCGTAATGTACAGCAGTTTCAGTGTGGGTAACATTCCTCAGCATTGAGGTCACAAAGAAGAACACTCGTGAAGTGATATTAATTTTTTTGATTTAAAGGATCTTAAAGTATAAGGATGATGATTTATTCTTTAGCGCTGTATGTAACAGTGAGACACCGCAATAATATTCTTTAGCGCTGTATGTAACAGTGAGACACCGCAATAATATTCTTTAGCGCTGTATGTAACAGTGAGACACCGCAATATTAATAAAAGGACAATTTATATTGCATCATTTAGAGAGCAAACACTCCTCAAGGGCACTCTGCCTCAGGATTTGAATCAACTTGATAAGACCTCCCAAAAAAGATTATCTTTTAATGCTTTCCTAAAGCTGCACCCGTCAGCTATTTCTCTAATATTAGAAGGCAGACCATTTCACATCACAGGACCAGCAACGGCAAAAGTTCTATCGTAATATCCCACCCTATTGGATTAATTTAGAACATGGGTCGGCAACCTTTTGTTGTAAGAGGGCCAAATATTTCATGTGGGGATTAGTGCGGGCCACACTTGGGCCATTTGTTATGTCATTACAGTATTCCTACAATATTTGTGTACAAATATTTTAGTTTTGAAAATAAAACGCTAATTACAGTACCCGGCGGTAAGTAATACACATCGGGCTTAAGAAAGAGACTGTCTGGGTGTGGAAGCGATGCTATTCACGTCTCACTCTACTTCGGTATATGGGAATGCAAAAACTAGAATCTCAGTTCGGTCGCTTCTCTCGTTTAGTAGCCAGCCGGTTTTCGTTCGAGGTGGTCGCTTCGCCCGTTTTGTGAACGTCGTCCGATGATTTTTTTTTCATGTTTTCAGCAATTAAATTTCAATTAATATCACTTTTGACTTTGAATTAATTTAAGCGATTGGCTATGAATATTCTTATTTTTCCGATTTTAAATCGCTCATTTTTACATATCTATTTATGTGTATTGAATACACATCACCGTAACAGGCGGACTTTTTTAGTACAGGAAGGGAAAGGTTTAAAAACGACACCCAGAACCGAAAAATATACAGTCCGAGAACGAGAAGAGCCAACTCCAACAATGACAACAACAACAACAACTCTACCTAGGCAATGAGTTGAGACAGTGCCAGGAAGAAAAGGAAAGGAAAGGTTAAAGAAGAATGTACTAAGAATGTAATATAAGAAAGAGACTGTCGGCCATAATCGGCTAACTTCGGCTTTGTAGAGCGTCGACGCACAAATTTTAACCCTCTAAGACTATAAACACCTGAAGTAACTATATAACAAATCGTTAAATCAAAGGAGAGCTTACTATCAAGACAATTATAAACATCTTTCTGGTTGATAGTAAGAAATTGCCATAAGCCAATAATCGCACAAGATTGTACAGTGTAGAAAGAAAGTGTTATACACGAGTTGGGAGCTTGGGTGCTACTATAGCTGCCAGATGTGAATTGACTAACAATAGTGGGTTCGAATCTCGAGATAGATACCTTAAAGAGAGTTTGCTCTCTAAATGGCGCCATATAAAATTGTCATTTTGAATTTATATATACGAATAAAAGAAATGTTAGGCCGAGGCCACACCAAAGTGCTAAGCTAGGTGTTACGTGACTCATATACTAGGTGACTTCATGCCTGGCCACACCAAAGTGCTTCGCACAAATTCATTTGACATTTGGGAGAGGTTGAGTCAACAAACGATGCCACTCTCAAAACTTGCCAATTTCATTACAACTTACCTTATCTTTATTTACTTCCTGTGCAACTTCATTCCAAAGTGATTTTATTACAGGGACATTTTTGTATAATTTGCTCGATGGGTTCCACAGAGGCTCCCTTTTATACACAGCTGTTATTAAAACTTTCGCCATCTTCTAAAATCACGATGACACAATAAAATTTACCAGCACGTCTGTTCGCTAGGAGACGCACTAGGTGACTAAACGTCATGTAGCGTGGCGCAAAGCGAGCAGTGTGGCCATTGCGATAGTATGCGGTGCATGGGTTCGCTAGGACATGTCGCCTAACTCGCAGCGTAGCTCTAAGCATCAAGCAGGCACCTACCTGTGTGGCCTGGGCCTAAAGAATTTGATACTATCTTTATGAAAGATACTAACCTCTTAATTTCTGGTAAGTAAAATAACGTGTTTCATTCCTGATTTTTCTTTTTCTTTCCTTTTGATTGATGATATCTCACTTTATATGAAAAAGCATGTTCGGGTGATTGTCTGTCTTTGTGGGGTTCGTGGGCATGTGCTCACGTATATGTTTATGGATTTCGTGGGGATGGATAGTCATTTGAATGATTTATGCGACCCCGTAACTTGCTTCATTTACTTTTGTCTGGTTGGTTGGAAGAGATTGCTGCCTGGCAATAAGCCCGACAGATTGTATTTGCAATTTAAGTGTTAAATAAATGAAATAAATAACATCCATAACTGATAAAGCATCCCCATCAAGATGTCTATTTTCCGAACTTCCGGTTTACTTGAAGGGCACCTTGATGAGTTCTCGTGTAAAGAAATAATAACTTCCCTCTTAAATGTATTTTCTGTTATATATTACCGCCCCCGCTTATATCTCACTTAAAATTTTCATCATCTTTCCGATCATGGACTTGCGCTGCGCTCAGACAGAGATTATTTATTGGCCTTCCCGGTTCACCGCCTTTCTTTTTTTACGTCGTCCTTTACTGTCCATGCAGTGAGACTCTGCAACCAGTTACAAACTAATGTTAGACTCGCTCCATCCTTGGCATGCTTTAACTCTTACAGGCTTAGTGGTCCACGTTATGTACCACTTTTTTTATACAGTACTGCACAATGGTACACACAATATATCACTTATTAAACCTCTCTCTATTGCGAACGCTCAGATTATGCACCACTTCGTATAATATAATACTTATGACCCCTATCCGCACAGCTGCAGGTCTGGTCCTGTTCAAATTCATTTAGCTTCTAGTATTATTGATAGTTAGTTGTTCTTGGTGTGCCGACTTGTGCGTATAAAAGAAAACGTTATATATTTGTATAAAATTTTAATAAAAAATTGTTTTGTTGTGATAAAATTGCCTTAAGTAATTGTGATAAATTTATATTTAGGTTAAAAATTAATTTTACTTGGATGTATTTCGGCATTATTTGGTGGTACATTAGAAGTACCAGTGGAAATATGGACTAGTGGTACATAAGTTGTACCACCTCACCAGGAGTTCCTTGACCTACCGAGGAAGTGGAAGTATGTTAATTTAGCATTTGTATGTATCATTTTTCAAACACATTTAAAAAATAATGAGAAACTTGACTTTTTATTTTTTGTGCAGCCTGAGTAAAAATAAGAAAAGTTTACCTGTGCCTGTATGGGTTAAGAAAACTCTTAATTTCTAGTCAGTAATACAACATCTAGTCAGTAATAATTACTTAATTTCTAGTCAGTAAGTAATATAGGGTCTTTCAAATTGAGCGTTTTTTTAAATTCTTGGATAAAACACAGATGGCGTCGCGAACTTGCCTGGGTCTTGTGACATTTGAGAAATATAATGTATGGCATTTATAAAAATGGAGTCATATACAATATAACAACGCGTTCAAATTGAGAATTATTGTATCTATTGTAATCTCCGGAAACGGTAATGTTAATTGGCCACCAAGATCATGTGATCTGGGATCGATTTTCTCTGGGATTACGTGAAAATCCAGCTATATAAGAATGCCCCCCGATCAATTCCTGAGCTGAAGGACGAAATTATTCACGTTATTGATGAGTTAGAACCGCAATTATGCCAAAATATCATCGAAAATTTTGACAAAAGAGTGGACATCTGTGGAGCTGCAAGAGGTGGACGTTTGGCGGATATTGTTTTTTGTGTTTAAATGGCATACATTATACTTCAATGACCAATAAAAAGTTGTTTTAAATCAAAGCAAATTGTGTGTTTTATTCAAGAATTAAAAATAATTTAATTAAAAAAAACCGCTCAATTTGAAAGACCCTATATAATATTTAGTTTCTGATTTATCTTTCCTCTCCACCATCCCTTCCCTTTCCTTTGCTTGATGATATCTCACTTTTACTTTAATATGTTTACGTCCATAAATTACATAAATTAGAATAATATTTTGAATACTTTTTGCAATTTTGCGAATTTGCTTTATTTACTTTTGTCTAGTTGGTTGGAAGAGTTTGCCGCTTGGCAATAAACCCGCCAGATTATATTAACAATGAAGTGTTAAATAAATCAATATGTGAGAATTCAGAATGTGTTTATATATGAACACATTACGAGAATGTTGCTATCAATAAACCTATGATATATTTATTTAATGTTTTTAACTTTCTTCTTATAGTTTCCAGATTATCCTTCGTATGTAAGTGTTCTTAATAAACCTGCCAGATCATACTTTATACGATGAAAGTGTAATGCAATACAATTTAATTGTATATAACAACGGCCTTAAGTCCAATTTTAAACCGTGTGATGTATTATACATACCCAGAGCTCGGTTGCAACAGCATAAGAGCAACGTTCCCCCTAAGGTGTGCGGCCACACATCTGTTAAAAATTGTCCGCACACATGTTTCCATCTTCCGCACATATCTCAAAGAAAGGAACTTGTAACCATATTTTGTTTTGCATTGAAAAATGTAATTTATGATTTCGTGTTATATTATGTTGACTACTTAGTTTTACCTATCCATGAATATGCATATTTGCGCACTTCCCTCTTTTTTTCTTGCACATATAAGTTGATGGGCCGCACACACAATGAAAAAATTAGGGGGAACGTTGCATAGGAGTGTGACCAGCGTAGACTCATCATAGTGTAGGTGTTGACATTTTTTGAGACTGCGAGACGCGACCGTGAAAAGGAAAATTGCATAAAAGGAAAAGAGTTCTTCGCACCAAGTTATCAAATTCCGCCTGGAAGAGTGTGTCTACACTGCGGGAGGGTGTGCGGATACAGGATTGGATATTTTAACAACTTCAGGATGCACAAAAGGGAGTGACATAAAACTTATTTGCGAAGGGTGTATAAATAGGTATATGATACAATATAAGAGTATTAACCACTTGACAGTTTTGCCGGAGCGGGACTCACAAAGTTTCTTTTTATACTGATGAGCCCGAGCCTCGTTCGGGCAAATCTTGTTTCGACTTGTTGGGAGTGTTTCTCCCGAGCGTCGTTTGGGCAGATCTTGTTTCAACTTATTTTCTCCGAACGGAATATATTTTCATCTAGAATTTATTCGTCATTGTGTTACATCGCGTGTTAAAAATCCGACTATTAAGTGGTTAATACACTGTGTCCCGAAAGAAAGTTGCACACTTTGAACGATTAAAAATTCAATACTTATTAAAGTATATCTAAGATTAAAAATTTAAATTAAAGAAGATAGACTTGGAATATTTTAAGTTATCGCAAGTGCTCAAATTAATGGTTGTTCTGGTTCATGCACTGCTGATAATGTGGAATTGCAAACATCACGAATCTTCGTTTTGATATTTAGGCGCATTCTCTTTCAATGACTGCTCTCAATTCGTTAACTGTTGCAGATTTTATGCCATAAACTTTGTCTTTGATGAGTCCCCGTAAAAAAGTCTATTAGCATGAGGTCTGGGGGCGCGGAAAGCATTCAGTGCTACTGTTTGGCAAATTTTCATCAAGACAGGTCCTTACATCACGATGGTAATGAGAGGTGTACCATCAACTAAAGTCCAGGAAACAAAAGTCCTCCTCATCCCTAAACTCTTCACGAATGCGTGGTATGACAAATTCCAGCAGCAAATTCAAGTAAACGGCATGGTGTAAAAGTTTGTATACATTTTTTTTTTGTAAAAGTTTGTATACATTTTTTTTTGTAAAAGTTTGTATACATTTTTGGGTTAACCAATTGTTTCATGTCAGAAATGTTTGACCACATCACAAGAAACCATGTTAGCAGCTACAGCAGATCATTATATGTGCACAATGCCCAACATTTAGATAATAAAAGAGATAATATATTTCTCCACATATGAAGATATTATCTCTGATATTATCTCGGAATAATCAGGGTAAATCCCTCAACTTTGAAAGTTATATTGAGTTTTGCCCATTCCAATCCTTATGTGATTACAAACACTGACAAATAAATGAGGGATTAAATATACAAAATTTATCAAATAGTTTTCAGGAATGTTTTATTAAATATTATAACAAATAGTTTACTAATTAAAGATACTCATTAAATTTACACAATTAATTTAGTAATTTAATATTTGCCAAAACAGCATCCATACAGGAAGTAGAATGGAGGTGACAATGTTGAATAGCCAGTTTCCATAGATCTGTAAAAAAAAAGAGGAAGAATTCAGCTATAGTTCGGAAATTCTAGGACGAGTCCTGTGACAGCTCACAAATTTGCCCCAATACAACCTTATGTAATGTATTTACCTAAATAACTTGCTATTTATTAGAATCGAGGCTTATATTAGGTCCTTACATATGAAATTGGCGTTTTGCCGTACTGGCAACATTGATCTCAAATATCTTCTCTTTGGTTAGGAATTCCAAATTAAAATTTATACAGCTATTTACTCAAGTATTTGTGTTTCGAAAATTATAATTCATTTGTTTTTTCCTCAATTGTTTTTTTTCTTTGCGTCACTCAGTTTACAAAATGGAAAACTTGAAATATCGCGTTATTTACGAGTACGAGTTCCACCGTGGCACCAGTGCTGCAGAAACGGCTCGAAGGATTAATGATGTGTATGGCGACGGTGCCGCAAAAGAAAACACAGTGCGTTTTTGGTTCCAACGTTTTCGTTCTGGAAATTTCGACCTGCAGAAAAAGCCCCGTGGACGGCCGGAGACCAAAGTTGATAATGAAGAATTGAAGGCTATTGTGGAAGCGGATCCATCGCAAACCACGTCCGAGTTAGCTACAGGCTGCGGTGTTAGTGATAAAACTGTTTTAATCCACTTGAAGCAAATTGGGAAGGTGAAAAAGCTTGAAAGGTGGGTACCTCACGAATTGAGTGAAGCAAATCAACAAACGCGCGTTGACTGCTGCGTTGCATTACTCAACCGGCACAATAATGAAGGGATTTTGAATCGAATCATTACCTGTGATGAAAAGTGGATCCTGTATGATAATCGGAAGCGCTCATCGCAATGGCTGAACCCTGCCGAACCAGCCAAACCATGCCCCAAGCGAAAATTGACTCCAAAAAAGTTACTTGTGAGCGTTTGGTGGACTAGTGCTGGTGTCGTTCACTACAGCTTTCTTAAATCTGGCCAGACGATTACGGCAGATGTCTATTGTCAGCAACTGCAAACCATGATGGAAAAGCTAGCTGCTAAACAACCGAGGCTGGTTAATCGCTCTAGGCCACTGCTGCTTCATGATAACGCTAGACCACACACTGCACAACAGACGGCTACCAAATTAGAAGAGCTTCAATTGGAATGTCTAAGACATCCACCGTACTCTCCGGACCTTGCCCCAACAGATTACTATTTTTTTCGAAATTTGGATAACTTCTTGCAAGGGAAAAAATTCAACTCCGATGGGGCAGTCCAAACCGACTTCAAAGATTTTATTGATTCCCGTCCGAATGGTTTTTTTAGTAAAGGGATCGATGAACTACCTATGAGATGGCAAAAGTGCATAGATAGCAATGGTACATACTTTGATTAAATAAATATATTATATTAAAAAAAAATCAACTTTATGTTCCTCCCAAACAAAACGCCAATTTCATATGTAAGGACCTAATATTAAAGTTGATAAAATAATTAAAATTACTGAACATCGTTACAAGGTTGTATTGGGGCAAATTTGTGAGCTGTCACAGGACTCATCCTAGAATTTCCGAACTATAGGTAGTATTTTCTCAGATGATGGAAGAGTTATGAGAATTTATATGAAATATCTGTATTGAGATACAAAAGTGTAGGGTTCTGTCTTCTCTCCCTACCGTGATAGATAAATGGTCTTTTATGAAAACGAAAGCAAGACAACAATGAACAAAGTGAAAATATTAAGTCTTATGAAAAAGGAGCGGAGATTAAGTGTTTTCAACGACTCTGTGGACCGGGTATAATTACTTGGCAGGCCGGATACATAATTAGAGAACCACTGGGTTAAGGGATAAGTGAAGGAAATCTGGGTTTTATTGTAAAAAAAAAACAGAAATGAGTGACTTATATTGAATAAAAAGGCTCATTAGTGGTGACCATAAACCAGACGTAAGACCGGTGGGAGGCAGGTAATGAGGTGAAGGGATGACGTACCACTAAGACCCAAAAGTTTCCAGACTGAACAAGTTAGAACGTGTAGAGACAGATACCATACCACATATGGTCTCAGACAATGTTACAGACAGATACCATATCACATATGGTCTCAGACAATGTTACAGTTAAAATATGATACCTCTATTCTTAGTGGTATGTCAACTAAAACCGATAGAAGACATGTTGTTTCGTATATTATGATATGTTAAAAATTTTATATTTTCTTTCAAAAGTTATCAAGTATTTTCCATAGACAGCAACTTAACATCATTTAATTTCTGTTGGGTTTTTTCCTTCTTTTAAAAATACTTGATAACTGTGTGATATTCAATTTTAACAGAATATAATGAAACAACACATCTATCATCACTAGTTTTTACTTATACTTTATTTATTTTTTCAAAACAGGCTTAGTCCAATTACTTTGAAAAATACAAGACATTAAAAAAGAAGAAAAATTACATAGAAAAAAATTATAAAAAATAATGTATATGCATACAAACGAGTATATACACACAAACATATGATACACATATATTCAGTCACTTAAGTACGTTGATGAGTGCTTTCTAACGCGCTCAATCTAAGAAGAAAATTTACTTTTGCTTTTGGTAATGTGATACGAAATATGTCAATATCCGATTTCTGAGTGGCTGGTGTGAAATCTGTTCATACACGTTCTTAATTGTTTAAAATAGAAACTTTTGGACCTTAGTGATAGTCGAAGATCAACAAAGCACAAGTACGCAACTTTATTTATTCCAAGGATTTACCTTGTCTTATAGTGAAGATGCCGTCAGCATCTGAACCACTTTATCTTGAAACTTTGTTGATATTGTATTAAAACTTCGTTATATACAGTACAACCTGGCAATCTTGTTGTTATGTAGCAATTTCTTCAAACCAACTAGAAAGATGTTGAAGAGGCCTTAAAAGAATATTAATCAGGAGTCCTTATTTAAAAAGATCTGGGGTCCAACCGGAATCGAATCCTCGAATTTGAAGACACGCGTCTTACCAAAAAGGTAACAGAGATTGTGATGTTTATGAATTTTCTATTTATTAGGCAAGATTTTTCTTTAAGGTTTGAAAGTAAATACATAAGAAATTGCTGATAGATTGTACTGTCTCTTTTATATAACATTCTAAACTGTTTGTTTCACCGCCTCTCAATATCTCGCTGGAAATGTTCAGCGTCTCTTCGATCATGGACTTGCGCTACACTCAAGCAGAGATTGCCTTTCTAACACTTCCAGTTTATTGCTTCTTTTTCTTATCGTCCTTGACAGCCTATGCCGCTAGAATCTTAAACCCCTCATGATCGTTGGTTTTCTTCAAACAACGACTTTAAAAATATTATATCTTTCATCAATGATGAAATATATTCCAAGTTGTTGACACAAGCTGGATGGAGAGTGCAAGTGATCGAAAATGATGAATTGTAAATAGAGGTCTATACTCTGCAGCAGGTGGACATAGACCGAGAAACTGGGTAAAATACACATTATACTCACCATCCCATCGACTATGGAGAACATGATAGCCTGATGCGTGGCCACCAGGCCTCTGTTGAAGAGTTCGGCGGGCGGCTCCTCGGGGAATGTGAAGCCCGTATAGGCCAGCACCACCAGCAGGGTCAGTGTCAGGGGATGCAGCACCAACCACTGGGTTTTGCTCAGGAAGCTCACAAAACTATAGTGCACACATTTATTATCAGATATTTTTTTACTTATTGATAAAATAATAACTATCACTTGAAGTGCTATTGTTTCGACGAATGGAAGATGTGAAACAGAGATCCGAAGACAAATCGGAATGACAAAATAAGCTATTACAAATCTGACAAAGATATGGATTAACCGTTCTACACTCAGAAGAACCAAAATCCGACTACTTAAGTCTCTAGTCAGATGATGAGAGAAAAGGAAAGAAACATAATAGGTGCTTTCTGGGTGTAGTGTCGGAACGGAAGCTACATATTCCATGGACTGCAAGGTGCAACAAGGTTTCTATCATCTAGATTGCCAAAAGACTCCCGACTGCTAGAAAAAATGATGAAAGTTTGGAGAAACTGGTGATCGCAGGAATAGTTGCGGAAAGATGAGCAAGAGGAAGGTGTCCTATGAGATGGATGTATCAATTTAAGGAAATAACAGGATCCTCTTTAAATGTTGCATTCAACGTGGCCCAAAACCGGGAGGGATGGAGACAAGTGGTGCACCGAGTTCGAGACATAGCAAAGGACCTCGACGCTCAGCATTGAGCACGTGATGAAAATGAAACGTCAACATACATCTCTGGCAGAGAGGACAAACCACCAGACTTTCCTATCTCGACACACATCCTTCACATCTTCTACAACTCTTACAATTTCTCTGACTTTCTATGTTTTCTTCTTTTAAAATATCATTCACTAGATTCACCACACTTTCTTTGCTTTTTTCTTACCCGCCTTCTACTCATATTTGTACTTTACATCTGCTTTGCTTGTTTTTCTTCATTCATTTGTTCTACATGTCCAAACCATTTCAGCATGCTCTTCTTCGTCTTACTCAACACATCAGCCTTAACTTCACATTCATCTCTAATCCTTTATTCTGTATTCTCTCACATATTGTCACCCCATGTATACATTTCTACAGCGTTAATTCGACTCCTTAAGTCTTTTTCCACATTCACAACTTACATACATCAAACTTAGTTACTTAAATACTGTTGTGAACTATCATCTTAACAGATTTTGATACTGTCCGGTTTGAGTATACAGACATATGTTTTATTGTCCCATTGACTTTATTTCCTATAGCTACACGCCGTTCAATATCTCTCGTAACTAACCATCATCTAAGAAAATACTACCAAAAAGTAGAATTCCTCAGCGTATTGCAATCTTTCATTGTTTACCCATATATCACCTATCAAACTCTGTATAACAGAGAGAGCACGGGTGACGAGATATATCGATGTGGATGAGACAAGAGCTGTGTGCATGGATCTGTCCTCTCTGCCTACTCCAAAAGGGACATGGTGAGATGGTATGTAGGAATCGAATGCTAAACTACCAAATAGAAAACAAACATTTTTCCAACTAGACTTTGAGAGTTCGAGTTCGAGAAATTCAATAGCAATTACCGTGAACGTTTTCCGTTTCCTCCCGTCCCGATCATCAGCACCATAGGGGCATACACAGCAGCCATGCAAAATCCCAGAGAGAAGTTGTGCATCCCAACACAGAGCACGAGGGTGGCCAGCTCCAATAAAGCCAATATCATCAGCGGTCTCCTGGTGCCCTCGTTCACGGTCGTGCTGTCCCCATTGTTTAGGAGTTGGTCCAGAACAAATGGGAGGAATAAAACTAGGAATCCTGATATCACACAGAGACCGTAGAATATTGCTTGCTCTGTTGGCAGGGCAAAGTGTTTTACACCTGGAAATAAATTTTTCTATTGTAAATTGTTATCATTACCTAACATCCTACATACATATTGTATATATTGTTCAGCCTAAATAGTCATTTTGCAATAGTGTAAGTAACACTCTCTGTATTACACAACTTGTGTAGTGGTATTGGTTTTATAATGCCACGCGATTGGTTCGCGCAAAACGAACGTTTGTATTGTTGTTAAAATACTCGGTGATTAGAAAAACACTACCATGTCGAAATTAGGAGTGCGATTTTAATAATTTAACATTTTTCAAAAGCTTAGAATGTACTTCGTTATAATTTAAAGTTTCCTAGAATTTAGTATCACTCCATCCACTATTATTTTAAAACTTTATTATTTGGCATTGTAATTATGTAATTATGATACATTAATATGTTAAATAATCTTACATACAATAATAATTGTATTTTTATGTGCTAAATTAAAGCTGACGAACATTTTTACTTTATAATACTTGTACTTATATTTATTTTTAATCTTGAAAAATTCCATTATTGTTATTTAATGTTTCCTATAATCTGCCATGCCTAAACAATTAATATGTGAAATAAACTTACTTTCATTTTATTTTTATGATTTTTACAATTTAAGCTGACAGCATTTTTAATTTACAAAACGTGTGTGTGCATTTCAATGTTTGAATATAAAATAACATACTATTTTTTTGCTTTTTCGCTTCAGTAAAAAAATAAAGTGGCAAAGCATTTGTAAACGCACTGTTACTCACACTATTGCAAAATGACTCTAGGCTATACGATCTATACATACCGCTTCCCTGCTGGGGTAGGTAGAGATGGCAGAGCACAAGCTTTTCTATAGCGATACATATTTCTATTCCACATCCATACAGCTCTACAATTCCTTTGTTACTTATCCTTCTTTCAAAATATCATTCATTTGATCGAATTATACTATCATTGGCCTTCCTCTATCAACCTTCTACTCACATATGCACTGTATATTTGTTTTATTAGTATTTTTTGATTCATTTATTCCACATGTCCAAACCATCTCTGAGCACTCCTCAACGATAAAAACACTTAAGAGATGATGTTATTGGGTTGATGAATATAGAAAATAGGAGTGGAGAGAGAATTCCACCTTGGGGAATGCCTGCAGAGAGATCAGTCCATTCAGGTATTTACAAGATTGCTGTCTTCCTTTTAAATAGCTCGAAAACCAGACTATGACCAATTCAGAGAATCGTAATGAACGCATTCGAGCTATAAGCAGATCGAAGTCTACAGTATTGAATGCATTGCTGAAATCCAGTAGACATAACAATGTCAGCCGCTTAAAGCTCATTCCACGTCTCACATCATCCGTAATCTTGACCAGTGCAGTAGTGGTACTATGCCCCTGACGAAATCCTGACTGCAACGGATTAAACAATTCAAATTGATTAAGGTTTAAAACTTTTTGTGAAGCATATAAATCCCTTTATATACTTCACAAAAAGTTCGATAGGGTTTTTTCTGCATATCCTCTTTCCATGTGATTAAAACATTGGTTACTCAAATGTGTTGATAATAATAGAATAACTCACCAATTTCACTGATCAATTGTGGCGAGATCTTGACAGCATATCCGATAGAATGAATCACCAAAAACGTTATTAATACGTTAAGAAGATTCAAATGATTCGGTGTGTCTTTCTTTTCACCATTTTTCTTACTTTTATTTGTTTCTTTGGTCATTTCGGTATTATCGTCATCATTAATTGTTTTAATTGTAGCATCGTCCTTCTTTTCTTTCTTAACACTTTTATCATCTTTATCTCCCGATCCTTCATCAGTTTTTGGTTTATCTTTGGCTTGGGTAGTGCTGTCCTTGGATATCTCGGTGTCTTTCCCTCCTGTCTTGCTTTCTTTTCCATTATCTTGCTTCTGAGATGTGAGCCACAAGGCGAAGGCTCTGATGAAAAGAGCCGCAGATAGTAGACCGAGTGGTGGCATATATTGGCCTGTAAATAAGAAAAAATAGTAAATTAGAATTCTAAGTTGATAAATATGTGCTCTGAGGATAGTATATCATTACTCAGACAAAAATAAAGTGGTTTATCGTGTGTTTGTGGAATTGGAAAAAAACATGTGACCTAGTGATAAGTGGACTTCTATGTAAAACATTGAATGAATATGGTGTTGAACGTAAATTAATGTGTTATTGCGTCATTGTGTGCGTAAAGTAGCACTAAACGGCGCCTTCACGGAGTAGTTTAATATTTCAAAAGGGGTAAAGCAAGGATGTGTTGTTTCATATTTTCAGAAAGAAACATTTGAAAAGAAATAGAAATTTATGGACAAAAATAAACTCCCTGTAATGGAGAAAAAGTACGAACCTGGCAAGAAGGATATTTCCTTGCGATTAATTATTAAAAAGAAAATTTAATATATTTATGGATTCATGTGCGAAGGAACTATAGAGGTCAATGGGTGGCATACAAATATTGAACGGGAATGTATGTGGATTGCTGTATGCCGATGACATGGTAGTGTTAGCGGAGAATGAGGATGAATCACAGAGTTTGATAAGTGAATTGTATGAAAGATGTGAAGAAAAAGGTCTGAGAATAAATGCTAAGAAACCCAAAGTCATTGTATCAATTTGTGTGGTTCCATCATATAGAAAAAAATATTAATGAAAATAATATATACAGGGTATATATATGTATTTAATGATAACACTTTTCATTGAATACAGATTTGTTTTATCGTTAAAGGAGTAGTAGGTATGTATTGTACCATTTTGAAATCCTGACTAAACAGGCCAACTTATGATGTAACTTGCCAGGTTAGCGTAGTACACTATTTTTACAGTATGATGAGTTAAAGTCAGCTGATAAAAAATATTAATTTTTATGATCGGACAAAAACAATTTTTTTTTCGAACGTGCAGGTTTTTTTTTTGTTTTGTATCGGGCTCCGACTAATAGCAGGACTATCTAGGATTGCGATACAACCATTATAATCATAAAATATGGCAATTTGTAGTCACAGCATATAAACATTTGGCGCAGGGTAGCTACTTTCACAATTTTCAAAGAAATGCTTATAACTCGAAAAGTATAAGGCTTTTGCAAGAATTTTATTTAATTCTGAACCGACATAAGTTGGCCTTTTATACGTGTAATATAGAACATACAAGAAGTTTGGAAAGACCCAGAAAAAGGATCACGATCAAATGAATCATAGTCTGAACGAGGGAAAAATGCAAATTCTTTATAATAGGAGAGTATGCATGATGAGGAGTATGAACAAGGCAGAAGCGAAAGATGTGTGCCAGGATAGCATGAAGTGGAGATATGTCTCTCTGCATACCCCAATAGGGGCATGGCAAACAAAAAAGTTATATCCTGAAAGAATTGAAGTGTGTATAGAAAACTCACTGATAGAGAGGAATCTATCAGTGCTGGTCCTCAGGTAGAAGAAATAACTTTGATGGAAACGCTCTAGCAGGTTGTTGAGACTCCGTAGAGAGGCCTCCAGTGCATGGGCTGGCCGCCCGGCCCCTGCGCCCTCCCCCGCAGACATCAGTGTCACCGCTTCAATCCCATAGCGGTGGAATAAGCCGTGGTTGCCTGTTGGCACCTGTAAGTAGGATTTGTTATAGACTGATTAGTTGCAGATATATTTGTTTCGTTATTCGTTCTACATGCCTAAACCATCTCACAATGCTTATCTTCATCTTACTCAATACGACAGCCTTAAATTCACATTCATCCCTAATCATTTCATTCAGTATTGTCATTTATTTTATAAAGCTGATGTAAAATAATTTATTTAGGTTAAATCCAATTACATACAAAGCTTAGAGAAATTATATACAGCAACAAGAAAGAAAAATTACATACAAAGCTTAAAGAGACATTATTTACCCCAGTAAGAAATTAAAAAGTATACAAGAAATATTAGTTTAGCCAAAACAACTAACTCCCATTACTAAGTTTAGCCAAAACAACTAACTCCCATTATGTTACTAAGTTTAGCCAAAACAACTAACTCCCATTACGTTACTAAGTTTAGCCAAAACAACTAACTCCCATTACTAAGAAATCATAAATCACCCCACGTGTTCTCAGTACACACGTTTCTATAGTATTTATTCGGTTTCTTTCAGTCTTCTTCCATGTCTACGAGTATATTTCACCCCATTTTAAAGATCACAATTTAATTGAAAACTTCAAAACAGAGAAGAACAAACCATTTCCGGCAGCACTAGGAGTACTTACCCCAGTGACCTGTGTTGTGACCATAGAAAGCAGAGTGTTGAGAGAATTGGCCCAATTTTTCCACGGGCCTTGTCGAGGCACCCACGAGTAGCTGTTGAAAAAAAAAAAAGAATTTATTTTATATAAATTATTGGTCATAACAAATAATGGGAAGAATTAGACAAGGGAAGAATGATTATGTTATGTGTATATCACGTCTGCAAATATGAAATCGGATTTTTTTTATAGAAAATACACATTTATTGTATGAAAATGGTAAAAAATATTTTATTCAAAGTATTGCCCATCACTAGCTACACATTTTTCCCATCTCTCTAGTAAATTTGTGGATGCCACGCCAAAAAAACTGTTGCTCTTTTGAGGCAAACCAATCATCGAGCCATTTTCGTAAGAAGTGAAGCGCTGCTCAGCAAGTGCGTGTCAGTATTAACAGTTTCGCCAGGTTTTAGCAGCTCATAATAGATAACACCCTTCTGATCTCACCAAACACAGAGCATTGTCTTCCGTCCATAGCGATTTGGCCTTGCAGTCGATGTTGCTGGTTTGCTTGGAGTCACCCTTGATCCTTTACGCTTAGAATTCTCGAAATATATCCATTTTCATCGCCAGTCACAATTCGGTGAGAAATGATTTATTTTGTACCTGGCGAGCAGTATTTCGCAATTGGATTTTCGGTTTTCCTGCTGTCTTTCATTCAATTCATGCGGAACCCATTTTCCCACCTTCTGGAACTTTCCCATGGCTTTCAAAAGTATGGAGACGGCTTCTTGTGTCACATTTAATTGATCCGCGAGTTGTTGCGTTTGAGCGTCATCCTCATCCAACAATCCTTGCAATTCGGCGTCTTCAAACTTTCTCGGTGGTCTTCCACGTTCTTCGTTTCTCACGCCAAAATCGCCACTTTTGAATTTTTTAAATCACTCATAGCACTGTGATTTACCAAGAGCATGCTCACCGTAAGCTTCGACAAGCATTCCATGCGATTCTGCAGCAGTTTTCTTCAAATGGTAACAGAAAATCAATGCTGTCCGCAAATCGTAGTTTTCAGGCACAAAAACAGACATGTTCAACGCTATGAAAACATATGTAGTTGTATTAAACTTGTATTGTTGTGAGTTAAAAGTCTTTGACAAACGTGAACACAAGAAAAAGGCGCCAACGCGATTTGACAGTCACTACATTGACAACTAGAGCCATCTATGAGCAAATTCCGGTTTAATATTTACAGACCTGGTATATATATTTCGAAAGATTAAAATGTGAGTGATTTTTTTAATTTTGACACTCTGCTCTGTTTTAATTTTTACCCTCTTCTGAATCAATCTGCTGATCACAAATTGTGATGCTGCGATGAAAATCGAATCAATAATTTTCGAATGGATCTCCGTTCAGTCTTAAGTACGTTTTATAAGTATATTTACTACACTACAATTCTTTTACCTTTACATCATCACTATGATATTTTTCACACTCCGGTATGTTCACTGCCTGAGGATGAGTCCCTTTTGGGTGATATCTTCTTCGTCACTAAGTGACATCGCACTCATTATAAATTAAGAAAATTCAGATTTTCTCGAGTAGATTTCACTGGATGGAGACTGTCTCCCATAAGAGCGTGGGTGGTGGTAAGATGGAACTAAACTAGTATCCAAAACAAAAGGGTTCCAGTCTAGTTGTTTAGAATAAGTGTGAAAGCAATGTATGATAGAATAAAGAGTGAGGACATTAGGAAAGATTGCCGATTGTTGAAAAGTGCAATGTTAAAGACGAAAAAGTATTGAGAGGGTTTGGTCATTTAGAAAGAATTAATGTTGAAAGATTTAAGACAACAATAGTGTAGAAGATATGAGAAGTTTGACACAACGTAGTGTAGAAGATATAAAAGTAGTGTAGAAGATATAAGAAGTTTGACACAAACAAATTACGGTACCCGGCGGTAAGTAATACACATCAGGCTTAAGAAAGAGACTGTCGGCCATAATCGGCAAACTTCAGCTTTGTAGAGCGTCGTCTCTGTCCCTAGAACGCTTGACAACGACTGACAAATCGTGACACAACACGTGTGTGAATGACAGAGACGACGCTCTACAAAGCCGAAGTTAGCCAATTACAGCCGACAGTCATTACTTACCGCCGGGTACTATACTCGATTGGTTGGATGAGATTGATGTATTGCAATAAACTCGCCATTTGCAAATTTAACAATATAAATGACGGTATCTACAGAACCTATTATTTATGTTTAATTTTTTGTACTTAGATGATCATTTTTTCATGAATAGGAAATGTTCAATTGCTTTAACTTCAAGGAGTATTATTGACTGTGAGTGCATTTTTCATGAATAGGAAATGTTCAATTGCTTTAACTTCAAGGAGTATTATTGACTGTGAGTGCATTTTTCATGAATAGGAAATGTTCAATTGCTTTAACTTCAAGGAGTATTATTGACTGTGAGTGCATTTTTCATGAATAGGAAATGTTCAATTGCTTTAACTTCAAGGAGTATTATTGACTGTGAGTGCATTTTTCATGAATAGGAAATGTTCAATTGCTTTAACTTCAAGGAGTATTATTGACTGTGAGTGCATTTTTTTGACTTGAATATGACTTGAAGATTCAGGGTTTTGTATTTTTGGGATTTTGGACTAAAATGAATTTTTTCGAGTTGTTGATTGTTGACCATGTTGAGTGAAACTAGATTAGGATTGAAAGATGAGTCAAGTACAGTACCCGGTGGTAAGTAATACACACCGGGCTTAAGAAAGAGACTGTCGGCCATAATCGGCTAACTTCGGCTTTGTAGAGCGTCGTCTCTGTCGCATGATGCGCTAACAGTCCGGTCCAGTAACGACTGACAAATTGCAACGGAACACATGTATTAATGACAGAGACGACGCTCTACATAGCTGAAGTTAGCTGATTATGGCCGACAGTCTCATTCTTAAGCCCGATGTGTATTACTTACCGCCGGGTACTGTATTTTGATAACCATTTTTATTTCTTTATTGTATAAATTGTAATTTTATAAACGTGTCGTAAAAATAACTTCACAATAATCAAAATTCATATAGAAAGACTTCATATTTATCTTGCTGACATTTTTAAAGCACAAACAATGATCACAATATGAGATCTCTGTACATTAAAGCACAAACAATGATCACAATATGAGATCTCTGTACATTAAAGCACAAACAATGATCACAATATGAGATCTCTGTACATTAAAGCACAAACAATGATCACAATATGAGATCTCTGTACATTAAAGCACAAACAATGATCACAATATGAGATCTCTGTACATTAAAGCACAAACAATGATGACAATATGAGATCTCTGTACATTAAAGCACAAACAATGATCACAATATGAGATCTCTGCACATTAAAGCACAAAAAATGATCACAATATGAGATCTCTGCACATTAAAGCACAAACAATGATCACAATATGAGATCTCTGCACATTAAAGCACAAACAATGATCACAATATGAGATCTCTGTACATTAAAGCACAAACAATGATCACAATATGAGATCTCTGTACATTAAAGCACAAACAATGATCACAATATGAGATCTCTGAACATTAAAGCACAAACAATGATCACAATATGAGATCTCTGCACATTAAAGCACAAACAATGATCATAATATGAGATCTCTGCACATTAAAGCACAAACAATGATCACAATATGAAATCTCTGTACATTAAAGCACAAAAAATGATCACAATATGAGATCTCTGCACATTAAAGCACAAACAATGATCACAATATGAGATCTCTGAACATTAAAGCACAAACAATGATCACAATATGAGATCTCTGAACATTAAAGAGCTACAATTGACAAGTAACTTACGCACAAATAAAATAAATCCAAATGAGATTTACCTGTTCTTATAGGCATGATGAACACTGGACTGCATACACATTTTGTGTACCAGTGTCACCAGGTCCAAGTTGGGCAGCTGTCCATTCAGTCCTTCGACCTTTACTTCAATGTATTCTGAAATTTTATTGAATATTAATAGAGTCAAGGAATACACATATAAAGTTAAAGGTCCGAGAAAATCTGAAAAAGAATTATGGTGAAATTTGAGAAGATTGTAAATTGAAAATATATTCGAGAAATAAAAATAATCTTTTCAGTGCGTCCCTGGCATAAAAAAAATATGTTTTAATAGAAATTTTATTTATTTATTTAACACTTTTATTGCAAATACAATTTGGCGGGCTTATTGCCAGGCGGCAATCTCTTCCAACCAACCAGACAAAAGTAAATGAAGCAAGTTACGTAGTCGCATAAATCATTCAAATGACTATCCATCCCCACGAAATCCATAAACATATACGTGAGCACATGCCCACGAACCCCACAAAGACGGACAATCACCCGAATATTCTTTTTCATATAAAGTGAGATATCATCAATCAAAAGGAAAGGAAGGGATGGTGGAGAGGAAAGGAAAAGAAAAATCAGGAATGAAACACGTTATTTTACTGACTAGAAATTAAGAGTTTTTTCAGTCGCTTCTTAAAGCATGCCAAGGATGGAGCGAGTCTTATATTGGTTTGTAACTGATTCCAGAGTCTCACTGCATGGACAGTAAAGGACGACGTAAAAAAAGAGGAGCGGTGAACTGGAAAGGCCAATAAACAATCTCTGTTTGAGTGTAGCGCTAATCCATGATTGGAAAGATGCTAAAAAAATTCGGCGAGATAAGAGGGTGCGGCGGGACAGTTAAGGATATTATACAATAGAGACAGTATGTGAATTTGACGTCTATTTCAAACATTCAACCAGTTTAATGCCTTCTGGTAAGAAGTTATATGATCGTACTTTCGTACGTTGAAAATGAATCTTAGACACACATTCTGAAGATGCTGTAATTTGTTCAGCTGTTCCTCTGTAACATCCAAGTAACATACGTCCGCATAGTCCAGAATCGGAAAGAGCAGAGATTGTACGAGTAAAACTTTACTGTTGAATGAAATTAAAAAATCATACAAATTAGATAATTCTCATAAATACTATAAGTGTGGAAGGGAGTTCAGTCGGACCATTACGAGGCTATTATCAGGAAGTATTATTAGATCGTACCCTATGTTTCAAACAACACTGCATCAGTACAAAAAGTCAGTGTTAGAAATAACATCCTTCGGAAACTCACTGGGACTTCGTGGGGAGCACAACCACACACATTAAGAGTGTCAGGTTTTGCTGGTCAGCAGCGGAATATGCAGCTACAGTTTTGAGTGACTCTTTACATGCTTAACAGGTTGACGTCACTATGTTCGAAACAGGGAGGATTATAACAGGATGCTGAAAAGTAACACCAGTGGAGAAAATATACAATTAATCACTTCAACTGAGTGTTACAGCTGGCATAGAAAGAACAAAACAAGTCCAGCATCCATGACACCCCTTATATCAAGAGTTCCCAAAATGGTCGATATCGACCCCCTGGGGTCGATTTGATTTTTCTAGGGGTCGATAGTTTCAATCAAAAAATTTGGAGGTCGACGACAGCAAAAATAGACCCCCCTTACTACTGCTATTTGTTTGTTACTTCAAAATATCTATGATTCCAATAGGTACATAATTAAGAATATTTGTACTTATTTTGAATTTACATATTTATTTCATAAATGTCAAAAATAAAATAAACTCCGCTTTAATTTTCGTCAGCGCAGATTTCAATATTAAATGTTGCACAAGATAATGCCATAATCCGTAGTCCTTTTATCTTTTTCAATCCTTGATTACAAGTGATTAAAATGAAATGTTTGACATCTAGTGAAATATTTAATATCGAGTACTGTACAAACTTATGAATTTGAGTAAGTAAAGTAAATGACTAGGGGGTCGACGGTTTTAAAAGTTTTTGATAAAGGGGTCTGCGGCCGAAAAAAGTTTGGAAACTCTTGCCTTATATGGTCACCAACCAGCAATATCAAGATTGGAATCCAGGAATAGTTTCATGAAGAAGAAGAGAGAAGAATTGACGATTCCTTCAAATAAAGCGCATTTTCTGAAGTGGATAGGAAAAAACACGACAATTGGATGGAGCTGTCGGAAAAAGATGACACTTGGACCTCGGTGTGTTTGGAGAGTACAGAATAGACTTCGAGTAGGACTGACCAGATGTAAGGTGAACATGCAGAGATTGACGATGATGATTAGATTGCTTTTCAAGATATCATGAGAAAAGATTTGCACTACATTAGCTCAACAAAGAGGATATTTATTGGGTATCTGGAATGAGGATTGCAAGTTAAATGTCCAGATCAACCCGAGCGAGTATGAACACCAGAATCTTGAGGAGGATGAGTAGATTGCTTTTGAAGATATCATGTGAAAAGTAGATAAGTAAAAGTTTTACTCATTGACAATGAAGATAGCTCAAGGTTGATGGCAGCCTGTATCGCTCCTGCCCTGCCCTTAAGACTACCAGCGTTCAGCCAAGAGGAAGAGGTGGAACCCGTGTCATGGTAAGCCTGGAGCCAGGCCTGGGCACCCAGCTGCTCGTGCTCCGTCACCAGGAATATTAGGTCCTTTGCCCAGTACTTGCGAGCTGAAACCAACATTCATTTTTAGATTTTTTCACGTATGATTTAGCATAAAAAACAACATATCGCCTGTTGAGAATCATAGTGGCGAAACTCCAAAAAATCGATTTTCGAGTTAAGACTACCAAATGCCACTAAAATGACTCCTTCTTACGTGCATAAGTGGCGAAAGTATATTTCAACTCCTTTCCGCTTTTTTGGAGTTTCACCACTATGATTCTCAACAGGTGATATGTAACATTTAAATTGTTAATCAGTCCTGATATTATATTTATTTATTATTACACATGACAAGAAATATACATAATTTGCGAAAAAACAACAGGTAATTTAATTTGTACATACAATTTTAATGGATCTGGGTTTGTTGCCTTTCATTTGTCGCATCCCCAGTAAACTACCCTTTTGCCTGTATCTCACTGAGGATATTTAGCATGAAAAAATAAATTGCTACTTCTTTCCGATTTTTGATTACACAAAAACAAAACCCAGTTGCACGTTCTCATCAACCTGACAAACAGTGACACTCAATTACAACTGGAAACATAATGCGAAATTAAACTCCTGAAATCATCATCACTCCAGAAAGACCAAAAATATTCATCCCACAATATACCGCACACAGTCATAAGAATAAAAATAAAAACAAAACAAAATTGTATTGTATTTTTAGTTTTGGGCCCTTCGAGTGAAACTAAAATAAATGAAGATCTGTAGAAAGGCCGAAAAGAAAGTGGAGTAAATATGTGGAGAGCGTGTGCCAGCAAACTTTACCTGGGTTGATGTAAAGGTTGTGGCTTCAGACAGCTCAATGTGGAGTAGGCAACCTTAACATTGTTTCAGCCACAACACGTAAAGAGTACGGGCCATGAGGAGCAAAGACCCTTTATGATCTGCATACTGCCTTCTGTCTAAGGTACTCTTATGCCTTGTTGTAATTTTTGCAGTCATCTGAATCAACCCACGGAGTCAATAAATTCTGAAAGGATCTCTTTTACTCTGCCTTACATTGGTTAATTTTCGGACTGATGGACTACTCTGATCTAGTGGCGTCAAAAAAGTTTTATTGCATTTGAAGTTTTCTATAAGAGCACTAACAACTTGCTAGGCTATTTGAACTCCAGGTCTTAAGCCACTTTATTTACTGCTGCAAATCATTTTCCTTCTTCCATGATGCGGGACTTTAAGTCCGTCATCGCTACTATTCTTTTCACACTGTCACCACCGAAGGAGTCCCTTTCGGTAGTTCTTTCTTTGTCATTCCAAGACGTGCTCATAAAAATATATAGAAAATTTAAATCTCCTAGTGTAGATCACACTGGATGGGGACCCATAACAGCTGGGTGGTGATGGGATCCAACTGAACTGACTAAAGGACTCAACACAAAAGATTAGACAAGATTTTATCAGACTTACATCTGGCAAATTTGGCCATAGCAAGCATGAGAGCAATGCCAGCATCGGTGGACTTGTGGTGTGAGGAGAGGGGCCGGAAGGGGGCGCTCAGCACTAGCGCTTCCGTGGAGGCTGACCTCCCGGCACGCAGGATCCCATACACATTCTCTCCTTGGAACCTCTGAAATATTACAGTATTTTATTTTTTTATTTAACCCTTCCTTCCCTGTGATGTGTAACTAGTACACATTGCTTCTAAAAACTTTAATATCTCTATAAATATAATAAATACTGGGTTCAGATTTTAGGTATTTCTCCGTAATACATTTACGCATTGAATGAAAAAATAATATTAATAATAATTAGCACTTATCGGCCACATCAGAGATATTTTGTGAAAATCGGGAATAAATTCACCAATACAATCAAACGTGTGCCAGTGTGTGACGTAGGTATATTCATTCTAAAAAAACCGTTATGGGTGAGGAAGCGACGCTATTCACGTCTCACTCTCACTCTACTTCGGTATATGGGAACGCAAGAAATAGAATCTCAGTTCGCTTGCTTCAGTAGCTCATGGGCTTTTGTTTGAGGTGGTTTCTTCGCCCGTTTTGTGAACGGCGGCCGATGTTTTTTTTCATGTTTTCAGCAATTAAATTACAATTATTATCACTTTTGATTTCAAATTTAATTATTTTAAGCGATTGGCTATGAATATTCTTATTTTTCCAATTTTAAATTGCTCGTTTTTACATGTGTATTGATGTGTATTGAATACACAGCACCGAAACGCGCCGATTTTCTTTAGCACTGGAAGGGAAAGGTTAAATAGATAGTCTAAAAAGAAAAACACTAGGAATAATGACTACTATTGCTTCATTACAAATGTAAAAAAATTACATCGTAACAATAAAGGTAAAAAATAAGACTGACTTGAAATTTTAGAAATAAATAGATTAAAAAACAACGGTAAAAAAGAAATTATTAACTTGCAACTTGAATTCACCGCCTCTCCCTTACTTAAACCATTATAATAACATATTAACAAAATGAAAGTCTAATATCTCCCTGTTATCCCTAGGGATATAAAGAAACTATTATTCTTAGAAAACTTTATAAAACGTTTTTTGTTAAAATATGGATTATACTTCAGAAATTCTAGGATGGGTCCTGCGATGTTTTAAACGTCATGTCTCAAAAGGGATGGAATAAAATAGTTTTTTTTTACAAATCGAATAGTTTTTTTATAAATCGAAAAATTATTTTTCTCTAAACTGACGTTTTAATTCCTAATTTTCATTATACTGACGTTTTAATGTATTGTATGATTTGTATCTATATTTAAATAGGCCAAGACCCACTATGAATTAATACTAATTACGAACATTTAATTTTAGGTATAAAAAAATCAAAAATCCAATTATCGAATACCCCATCCCTAGCCAATGCAGACTAACGTAGTGACTTTTGACAAACGTCACCAAATATTATTTGATTTTAACAAACTGCCACACATTTTTGCTAATTTGTAACAAGATGTTTTAATTTGTCATTATTGTTAGTTTTATGTAATGTGTTTACCTAAATAACTTGCTATTTATTAGAATCGAGGCTTATATTAAAGTTGATAAAATAATTAAAATTACTGAACGTCATTACAAGGTTGTATTGGGGCAAATTTGTGAAATGTCACAGGACCCATCCTAGAATTTCTGAAGTATAACTGCCCAATTTGTTTACAGGACTATAAGAGCCATTAACCCTTTATAGGGCACATTTAAATTTTTGAGATATTGAGTTTTTTGTTAAATAAATCATTAATGTGTATCAAATTAATTTTATTTCTTCGAAAATGTGTTAACAAAATAGTATTTTGGAAATGAGGCGGTCACATATGAGACCTGTGTCCATTTCAAGGGGTCATGTCAGTGGTCGCACAAGTGTCCAATGAATATTTAGGTAATAATATCTAAGTTTAGGTTGTATTAGGAAATAAAATTCTTGTATGTTTTAAAAATCACCACTCTTATTATCACAGATATTTTTTTACGGAACTGCATAACTGACCGGATGTTTAGATCGTTGCTACTGAACATGCAGCTAACTTCACAACTATCAGTCTTAAATAAGACCTCTTCCCATCCACTACATTTGCAAATTTGACGTTTGTGTTACTTAAAAATGTTTCATTAAGAAAATGAATCCTTATAAGTATAACCATAAGGGTGGTCGCATATGCGACCGATTTCTACTTATGCCCGTTAAAGGGTTAAGGATGAAAAATCACCCATATTGGAAACAGGCATAGGCAACCATTGACTTCGCACATAGCCCCATGGATTACCATAATATTACTACTTTATTATCTTGCTGTTCTTAAATTTAAATACAGGTTTCAATATATAATTTTCATAAATCCTCAGTAAAATAAAATTTCAACCATCACATACACTAGAGATTTTTATAAAAAAATGTTGTAAACCAATGGTATAGTACCCGGCGGTAAGTAATACACATCGGGCTTAAGAAAGAGACTGTCACATTTTAGAGCCTCGTCTCTGTCGCACGATGCGCTATTACTCCGTGTGACAGAGACGACGCTCTACAAAGCAACAGTCTCTTTCTTAAACCCGATGTGTATTACTTACTGCCGGGTATATAAATATTTGAGTGTATATAAATAAATACCCCACACTTGTCCAACTACCATTTTGAGGTTGGTCTTGGTAGAGTGAAACCAGCAAATAGGCATAAAGTAAGTGGAACAGAATTAAACAGTTTTGGTTATAGTTTTTAATATTGATAAAATGGAGTTCGATCAAGAACTATATTTAATGAAAATATAGTTCTTATCATATATTTTATGACATACTTGTCCTTTACCCAACGGGAAATTGAGAGTAAAATTGTGAGTGTAGACATCCAGGTGCAGCTGTCTCATCTTGGCTGCCAACCATGGCACGGGCATGGAGTCCTTGGTTGCATAGTTCTCCTGCAATATGGCAAAGAACAATAATGAATTTGAAATCAATCAAATTATGCAGGGAGTCTTTGAAATATTGAAGAAAAGATCTGAAATATTTCGAAAAGTCTTTTTGATCCAGTCCTTAATTGTTTAACCAAATAAAAATATATCTTGAATTTTTTGGAGTACTGCCCATCTATAGATCGTTTAGCCTAGAGTCATTTTGCAATAATGTGAGTAGCACTCTCTATATTACACAACTTGTGTAGTGGTATTGGTTTTAGAATGCCACACGATTGGTTCACGCAGAGCGCACGTTTGTATTGTTTTTAACCTCTCGAGTAGTAAGATATTTAAAAGTTTTTAAAACATAGTTTGTTCAGTTGGTAAAACATGTAACTAAATGATTTAATTGTGTGGTATCATAAATAGATGTCATTGGTAGTCCAAATCCTGACATAGTCTGGGAATATTTGAGAAATAATCACTGCGCCCCAACTGCGGGGCTATACCCTTTCTGACTCAGTATTTCATGGCCCCACGGTTGGGGCGGTACTAACGGAGAGATTTTCTCGGTGATTAGAAAAACACTACCATGTCGAAATTAGGAAAGCGAAAATCGCTTTCGGGTCAAGTATAGGAGATTGTTTTTAATTTTGGTAATGATTAGTAATAATTAGGGATCGGTCGAAAAAGTGCTGCAATCTATTAGTGCATTTTTGTCTAATGTAATCTACAATTCAAAAATTTTCAAAAGCTTAGAATGTACTTTGTTATAACTTATAGTTTCCTAGAATTTAGTATCACTCCATCCACTATTATTTTAAAACTTTATTATTTGGCATTGTAATTATGTAATTATGATCATTAATATGTTAAATAATCTTACATACAATAATAATTGTATTTTTATGTGCAATTTAACTAAAACTGATGAACATTTTTACTTTATAATACTTGTACTTATATTTATTTTTAATCTTGAAAAATTCCATTATTGTTATTTAATGTTTCCTAGAATCTGCCATGCCTAAACAATTAATATGTTAAATAAACTTACTTTCATTTTATTTTTATTATTATTACAATTTAAGCTGACACCATTTTTAATTTACAAGACGTGTGTGTTCATTTCAATCTTTGAATATAAAATATTATTTTTATATTTTTTTGCTTCTTCATTTCATTAAAAAAATAAAGTGACAAGTTTCTGTAAACGCACTGTTACTCACACTATTGCAAAATGACTCTTTAGGCTGAACGGTCTATACCTAATACTGTTCATCATGTCGGCTGTCATGATCGACGAACTCTGTGGCCTAGTTGGTAGAAAGAATGGTTGTTTTAAGTTCAATTCCTTATAATACACATATAAGTTCATCTTTGGACCAATTGGTTACTGCGATCTTGTGGTGTCAAAGGATAGTTTTGCGTTTTTGGAAGTTTTCTGTGAAAGTACTGTCTACATTGCTAGCCTGTTTGAACTCTAGGCCTTTACTGAATTGCGAGTCATTTTCCTACTCCCTTGACATTGGATCTTAAGTCCTTCGTCGCTACTATTCTTTTCACACTCTGGTGTGATACCACTGGATGAGAAGTCCCTTTGAGCAGTTCTTTCTTCGTCCCAATGTGAGGTTGCGTTCATAAAAAAAACAAAAAATTTCGATCCACTGTAGATTACACTGGATGGGGACTTATATTGTCTCTCAAAACAACGTGGGTGGTGGCGAGATCGAACTGAACTAGTATCCAAAACAAAAAGGACCCAGTCTGATTTTTAAGGCTTTTAACATATTTTTGATTGATCCGGTGTCATTATTTCATGACTATAAGTGTACCAGGTACGATGAAAGTGTAATATAACACAATGATCTTATTTTCAACTGCTCAAAAGAGGGTATCTGTCTAAACCATTGTTGCAGATTCTTTAACTTTAATCTTCTTCCAGGACTTGGATTTCTCTCAACTTTGACCTGAATAATTAAATGCAAAGTTTAATAATAAACCAATTAATTTCTTTACCCTGACTTCTTCCTGAAGTTCATTTAGGAATCTTTTAGCTGTACCATCATCCACAAATTCTGACCTCACCAATCCTGAAATAAAGCATATTAAAGATATTAAAAATAATTTAAACCGCCGCTGATTAAGGATACCTAAAATATGTAATCTGAAATAACAAACACAGTGACGTCGAAAATTTCATAGCATGTGTGAGGCCAATTATGGAGAAATTGTAGGAGCTTTATGAGAATGTGTATGGATGTGGAAGAGGCGAAATATGTGTGTTAGGATAGGAAAGTCTTACATTCTGTCCTCTCTGTCTACCGCAGCAGGGAAACCGCATGTAAAAGGTATGTATGTATGTAAAAGTTGATTTACGCAAACACGATGATCTTCACATAGAAATAAGAGGACAAGTAAATAAAGTCACTGTTAAAATGTTGGATGCCTTCAAGATGTGGTCTAGAATAACAATGTTGGATGCCTTCAAGATGTGGTCTATAATAACAAGTACATGAGAATAGACACTAGGGTCAAACATTAAAAAAAGCATGTGAGAGGTCAATCATGACTTATGGAAGAGTTTAGAGTTAATATTGTTTCCAACATAGGCTTCTTCAGGAAAGAAACTCTTAAATTTAGTGTAATACGAGTACTTGAAACAATTGTAATTTGTTTTATCAAACACTGTTTATTTCACTTTTTGTAACGGTGTAACCCTACCGGTTTCAAGGCTTTCACCTTATCATCAGGGGAGCGCAAACAAGAGCCTTTTTGTGCTCCCCTGATGATGAGGTAAAAACCTTGAAAACGGTAGGGTTATACAGTTACAAAAAGTCTAATAAACAGTGTTTGATAAAACAAATTACAATGTCTTTAAACCTCCACAATGTTAATGCCTTAACTATAAACAATACTTAAAATAATTTTATTTTTTATGTTATTGAATTTTTATGTTATTGAGTCATAATGACAAAGAGACTTATCACAAATTCCAATACTCTATAAGCAAATCCACTCAGTTCTTCCATGTGAGGATCAAATGAGAGAGCCTACTTTGAAATTAATATCCAAGTCTTTGATGTAGTCTACTTTCTGAATCATAATACTGTTCAGAGTGTATTCATAGTATTTAAAAATCATTACTCTGGAAAACGACATTTCGAAATATTGAAATTCAGTTTATTGATTTCATTACACTTCCAAATAGCGCAAGTCTGGCTGAAGGAGTAAAGAGTCATCATATGAAGAAATTTTTCTGAGGACTTTTAAATCGTCAGCACGAATAATAAATACCTAGTGCCTTATTAACCTCTCCGTGAGTACAGCTCCAACTGTGGGGCCATGAAATACTGAGTCAGATAGCGTATGGCCCCGCGGTTGGGGCGCAGTGATTATTTCTCGAATATTCCCAGATTATGTCAGGATTTGGAGTATCAATGACATCTATTGATGATACCACACAATTAAATCATTTATTGGCTAGTTACATGTTTTACCAACTGAACAAATGATGTTTTAAAATTTTCATTAATATCTTACTACTCGAGAGGTTAATGAACCAATATCATTGATAAAAGTCAAGAAGAGTGTAGGACCCAAATTTAACCCTTGTAGGAAACCTAATTATGCCATGAAGTAATCAGATATATCTATAAAATTCTCAAAAAATCCAATTCTTGTTCTATGTAAGCGTTGTTCCACTAAAAACAATTCTTTACCACTATTTCGACAATTACGCAAGTCTGCTTGGTGAAGTTTGGTAATATTTTTGGTATACATACATATAGCATATATTGAACTTAAATATACATATAAATATTAAATAATTTTCAACAATGACTGTAATTTATTATTACTACTGCTTTTTGTATCTTCGTGTTGGTTTAAGATAAAGTTTTGTATTTTTTGTCAATAATTTTAAGTACTTGTATAACCTGTCACATGTTCATTTGTATATAAAGACACTGTTGTGTCGTTAATTAAATAAAATTATAGATCTCATTTGAAACAAATTGTCTCCTATTGGTTAAGTTGTGGAAAAATAAATCAATATGATATTTCTTTTATTTATTTAATATTTCATTGCAAAAACAATCTGGTGGCCTGATTGACAGGTGGCAAACTCTTCCAACCAACCAGACAAAAGTAAATAAAGCAAGTTAGATGGTCGCAAAGATATTCAAAGTATTGTTAATTTTTATGAAATTTATGGACATATAAATAAAGTAAAAGTGAGATATCTTCAATCAAAGGATAAGGAAAAGATGGTGGAGAGGAAAAAAAATCAGGAATGAAACACGTTATATTGATGACTAGAAATTTAAAGTTTTTTCAGTCGCATCTTAAAGCATGCCAAGGATGGAGCGAGTCTAGCATTGGTTTGTAACTGGTTCTAGAGTCTTACTGCATGGACGATGTAAAGAAAAGAAGAGCGGTGAACTGGGAAGGCCAATAAACAATCTCTGTCTGAGTATAGCGCTAGTCCATGATCGGAAAAATGCTGAAAATTTTCAGTGAGATAAGAGGGGGCTCCAAAGACATCTGGGATTTTAAAGCTAGGAGCAATTAACTTTTTTTCCATCATCCAAAGTTCTTGAAACATATTCATTAAATTTGATTCAGTAGACCTATTTAAAGTCATGTTGCTCTTAAATAATTTTAGAATCAATAGACGATCTTAGTATTTGATTCAATGTTGTCTTCAAGAGCTATAACAGATCACAAGTCTAACTTAAGAGAAAGAAAAATAATTAAAACAAATATGTATAGAAACTGGTAGGTACTCACCAGGCAGAAGAGCATTTTCTGAAAAATTATTTTGATTATTGAAGGACCTGTGGGCTAGTAAGCCGAACCAGACGTAGCCAACTACACATAAGAGAAAACAAAAAGGTCTGTGAAATTTTATTAAAAAGTGGGCCCATTTGCTGGGCCCCGCCTCTGGATCTGATAAGAGCCCCATTATTATTTACGAAGGGTCTTTAAAATTTTCGGTTTAACGGTTTAAAATCCATTCAAATGTTATATTTTAAAGTGGAAAAATAAGTTTAAAAAATTGGATTGTTTGATTATGGAAAATATTTTGAATTTTGTAGTTGTAGGTTATGTATCGGCTGTCATTTTAATAACTGTTATACCGACTGGGTATTTTACACAATTACCAACATAATGAAATATCAAAATATGATTCAGACGTGCTGTTTTTCAGTGTAATGGACTTGGAATTTTATATTAATAATATTTTGACCATATCACGTATTTTCAGAAGAAACTTAACTCGTTGTCACTTCTATATAACGTTTTTAATGGTCTCATCACCTTCTCAGATCTCGTTAAAAAATTTCAGCGTCTTTTCGGTTACAGATTTGCGCTCTTCAATCGAATACTGCCCATCAACTTCTTATTCATCGCTTTTCATTTTTCCGTTGTCCTTTACTGTCCATGGATTAAGTTTCTGGGACTAGTAAGCATCTAACATAAGACTCAATCCGCAGTTAGCGTATTTCAAACAGTGACTCAAAAAACATTATATTTTCATTGAGTGACAGGGTATTATTTTGGTTCCCACATTATTTTTTCTCCAATATCCACTCGTATCTCTAAGCCGTAGATGAAATTATTATATTTAAATCGCCACATAGTTTATGTCTTCTTTTAAACTTGTAATTATTTTTATATCATTGTATGTAGTTAAAATACGTGCATCTTTTACCCAACACTAAAAACAAAATTCTTTCCCAATACTGAAACAAAAAGGCCGCCAAATTATATATTGCACATTGAAATGTTTTATAAGTAATAAATAATTTAATAAATGAAAAATAAATGTAGACAGACATGCACAAACTAAATATTATTTTTTTTATATTTCCCTCGTCAAATTAGCATATTGGAATTTTTTTTTAAATTGCACATTGTTAATACACTGGAATCTCCACGCAAGTAATTTTAAAGCCATGTTTTTTTTTAATCTCGTATATTTTCACTATGTACAATGTATTATTTAAGTTGGAATGGTGCTAAGATGAAGCCCACTTTGAGATGGGTTAGCGATGTAGAACGAATGAATAAAAAAAAAGTTAAAAGGATGTATGTAAAAGCACGTGAAATATTTTATTTAAGTTTGAACGATAAATTAATGAATAAAACAAGTAAACAATTTAAACATGAGTGAAAGGCGTTGTAAAGGAAGACCAAAGAAAGTATAATTGGACCAAGTGAATGATATTATGAAAGAATGAAATGAAAAGTTAGAAAAAGCGCAGGAGAAATAATAATTATGAAATGATTTTTTTAAAGAAAAGATAAGAAGTAAGAGTATTGAAGGAATTATACGAGAAAATGTGTGGATGTAGAGAAGAAAAAATAATTATTTTGATTAGAACACTTGGACTGTTCTCTCACCAATTTTATTTTACGAATCAAGCTTAAACCTTTAAAATTTCTTTCTATATATGTATTAAGATAAATATTTTTTATATTTTGTCGTAAATGAATATATTTATTTTCATCCACTTTCATTGTATGAATTTCAAATTTTTACATACATTGTATTAATTTAGAAAGAAAATGGCATTCCTGATGACCCTGAAATGAAAACACGCGATACGGAGCTGATTTCACACTAATGTTTCCCGCAGTTTCGGCGTCTGCACGGCGTTTCTGTTTTCGGATACGGTTGTTCGTCATTTTCCGCGTTAAATTGACAAATATTGTCAATACGAGTGGACATCAATAAAATACTGTTATTTTATAAGTGTTATGTGTTAATATTTTCATAATATTGAAACAATTGAATGCTATTTTATCCACATAAAGTGAGGCATAAACATCGGACTCTTACGAAAGCCAACACACTTTTGGGTCTATGATTTTTAATAGGTAAATTTTGTCAATGTTTCACATATTTTAACGTGTTTATTGACCGAAATAACTGTGAAATGTTTTCTTTACATTGATTATGATTGTTTTAATTTGTGTAGTGTCGTGATAAACGTCAAATATTTCATTTGTTTACCATGAAATTCGTGTCAAATGGACGTAAGGTCGTGGTTAACGCAACCATTTTTGAAGGCGTATAATTATGATATTTTGTTTGATTTTTATCATTATTGTCGCATTTTTTCCATATTAAATAGTTGTCTTCAACTGTGACTATGATATAAATGAATTTTCGTCACATATTTTACGCTAGAGCGACCTCGCTTGTCTGATGTCTGTCTGTCCCATCTTGCTTTGTTGACAGTAGAGATGGGTCGGTCGGGAGTTAAACCTGAAACGAACTACTTTTTGTCTAAAACTAGAAAAAAATGTTTTTAAATATAGTTTGGTTTTTGTTTATATCATTTTTGAAAAGGAGGTCAACATATTCGATATGGGACCAAACGATTGTCTCCGACAAATTACATTCTAAACAGAATAGAAATGATCATATATGGGATAAAAAATAAGCTTTTCTCATTATAATCACTCATTGACAAATCGAATTAGTTCGTTTTGAAGAATTAGACAGCCGAATGTAAGTTCCAAAATGAACTAAATTACTCATCCAACCAGAACCATTTTGTTTTTTTTGTTTTAAGGTTATCCATTGTTTTGTTTGGTTTTATCAAATAATGAACAGAAATATCTTATCATGTCAAATAATGTATTTTAGATATTTTTTATTTTATTTATTTAACATGGGAAGTATATTAAAAAAAATGTATACATAATATTTAAAAAAAGAATAGTAAAAAACGAGCCATTTCAAATGAACACTCAAATTATATGTATCTGAGCTTACTGTCGTGATTTCAGTAAACTAGGATTATGAATATGAAGAAAAAAAAAGGTTGATGTTTTTTACCTAATTAATTCCTTTGTCAACTTGATAAGTGAGATCTCACTAGGAATATGTATGACACAATTCAATCCATGATGTACACGCATCAATTTAAAAAAAATTAACAGCCCATCTCACAATTTCCATCATAAATTGGATTTTACCATATGGATTTCATCCAAATTTTTCTGTATAAGTTATTTCATTTTTCTTGTACGTTTGCCATGTTTTCTCAGCTGTGAGTCTTTTTTGATATTTTTATTAATGTATTTGAATATATTCTTTAAGGTTTATTGTCTTATCAATCCCATATATAATAAGGTACAATACATTAAGGATAAATATTCAAATTCAGTACAAACATCTGGAACACCTTATGTGATATATGAAACACATTTATGTGTGTTTATTTAATAATAATAATAATTACGGAAATTGTAGTAAATTGTATTAGAAATGCGAAGAGAAAGATCTGAGAATCATTGGTATGCAATCCAAAGTAATGGGGATAGAAAAGTGTAAAAGGAAAAGTAAATGTGAGACATGGGTGAACAATGAAAGATTGCATCAAGTTGAGAAATTATGCTGTTTGGGTAGTATTTTCTCAGATAATGGGAGAGTTAAGTGGAACATCGAATGGCATGTAGTGATAGATAACAAAGTAAATTATGCACTTAAACATATACTTGAACCGGACAGTATCAAAGTCTGCTAACCACAACAGTTTTTTTTTAGTATCAGCTTTGATATATGGGGCTAGTTGGATGTGGAAAAATACTGCAAGGGGCTAAATAACTAGTGTAGAAATGAATGAACTGAGAAGAACAGATGGAGTGACAATGTATGACAGAAAACGGGATGAAGTGAATAGGAATGAATGTGAACTTGAAACTGGTGTATGGGAGTGAATTGTGGACGTGGAAAAAGACAGAGAGGGGCCGAATAAATGCTATAGAAATGCGTGCATTGAGAAGAACACATGGAGGGACAATGTTTGACAGAATATGGAATGGAGCGATAAGGGATTCATGTGAACTTTAGGCTGTGTTGAGTAAGATGAAGAAAACATGGTTTGGGCATGTAGAACGAATGAATGGAGAATCACTACCAAATAAATATATTGGTCAAATGCAAGTGGAAGGCGTGATAGAGGAAAGTATGGTTAGATGAAGTGAACAGTATTTTGAAAGAAGGTAAAGTGAGGAGTATGAATAATAAAACATTGTTCATGGCAAGATGTATTAATCTGGAGGATGCGAACATTGTGTGCTCAAGTCGTAGGGGTAGAAAAGTAAATGCGATATATAAGTGAAAAATTCAAGATATGATGAAGTTAAGATTTTCTGTTATTTAAGTAGTATTTTCCCAGACGATGGAATAGTTACGAAGGATGTCGAACGGCGTGTAGGAATAGAAGACAATGTCTATGAGGAACTCAAACATATATACTCGAACTGAACATTATCCAAATCTAGAATCAACTTTGATGTATGGCCAACCTCCGTAGCCTAGTTGGTAAGACGCTTGTCTCCTAACCCAAAGGCTGCAGGTTCGATTCCCGGCGGAACACGGATTCCAGTCTGGTTTTCAGTTAAGGCCTCTTTAACATATTTCTGGTCGACTGGAAGATGTTGCTACATGGCAATAAGCCCGCCAGGTTGTAATATATACAATGAAAGTGTAATACAATACAATGTATTATATTTTTTGTATTATATTGTAAAAAGGTGTGGGTTGAAAAAATCTGACCTTCCTTATTGGTGAGGGTGTATCTCGATTGGGAGGAAGTTATGAGACGGGCTCAGACCTTTTGATAGCTTATCTCTCTTTTATGTATTTTCTTTTTTATTGCCTGAACATATGTGTGTAATTTCAGGATATATATTTTACATATTACATTGTTATCAATAATCTTATTACATTGTTTACATTACAATATTTATTCGTTAAAAAATGAATTATTTACATTAGTTGTGCATTAATTTGACAACCTAGTTAATTTGACAACCTAGTTAATTTGACAATCGAGTTAATTTGACAATCTAGTTTATTTGACAACCTAGTTAAGTTATGTACGAATATGACGATTACAATGCATTGTGTGCATTAATGATACATATGGGTAACAAAAAACAATATTTCGACTTCTAGACATTTTCAACTTATTGACAACTCAAACCTTAACTTCCATTAGTCCAGGGGTTATGAAAGAGATTTATTCTAGACATTTTCAACTTATTGACAACTGAAACCTTAACTACCATTAGTCCAGGGGTTATGAAAGAGGTTTATTAGTTGAAGTATTCCGAAAGGGTAGACTTTTAAGTTAGGTCTTATGGTGTTCAAAATTCTGAATTGTCTGGTGTTGCAATATGTAAGGGAATTATTTATTTATTAATTAATCAGCTGTCCAATGTTCTTTATAACAAAATAAAAAAATTAAGTAGCGAGTGTGTCATTCATTAAAAAATAATAAATATTAAAAAAAAACATTTATTACAGAATACGGAATGAAGTGATTAGGGATGTATGCGAACTTAAGGCTATATTAAGTATGATGAAGAAGAGCTCGCTGAGATGGTTTGGGCATATGGAACGAATGAATGAAGAAGTACTAACAAAACAGATATAGTGCAAATATGAATGGAAGGCGTGTGATAGGAAGACCAAGGAAAGTATGGTTGGATCAAGGGAATTATATTCTGAAGGAGTATTTTTAAGCTATTCACTTTTACTAGATTATTATCAGGAAAGTAGAACTTGTATGAGGTGAAGAGTGATAAAATAAATCAAGATTGCAGATGTTAGTGGAAGGCGTGGTAGAAGAAGAACAAGGATAGTATTGTTGGATCAACTGTATGATATTTTGACAAAAGTCAGAGAAATCGTATGACAAAGTGTATGGATGTAGAAGAGGCTAAGGATGTGTGTCGAGATATGAAAGTATGGCATTTTGTCCTCTGCCTACCCCGACAGGCAGATGGCGTGATGGTATGTATGTACATTAAAAAATAAATGAAAAGAAACCTTAAGGGAAAAAATTCTTAAGGGATGTATGCTTTCTGGGAGACACTGAGGTCCCCTGGGGCTCAGAGTGTTAATTGTTTCGTAGTACATTTTTATTGTAAACAGTACTACCTGAAAAGTTTATTACCATGTTGCAATCCATTTCAACTAATCAGAAAAATGTTACAGAGAGACCGAAAATGAAAACCATACTAGAAGAAACATTTTTTAAAAAGATCGGTTAGCTATGGGTATCGAACTTGGGTGTTACGGTTTCTAAGGTCTTATCAACTGCATCACGGGGTTCGTGTCTAGTGGATTCGGCAAACATACCGCTCTACTTCCATTATTAGTCTTTCAAGTGTACATTAAGTTGAGAGATATTACATAGAGACATTAGCTCCTTTGCCCTGTTTTTTTATTTAATAACAATTTATGACATGATTATATAATCCTTCTTGCCTGGTTCGTACGTTTCCTCCATTATACGGAGAGTTTACTTCTTTCTGTAGAATGACGACAAGCCCTCTCGACATCAAAAACAACCTCTCCATGACTAAATTCTAAAAAAAAATCTGATATTTCATATTATTTATGAAACTAATCTAAATTAAATGGATATTTAATGGCACGCAAAACATTTTTATCTCTATGTTATATTCAAAATTTTATTTATTTATAATTTGTTGATGAAATATTTATTCTTTAGAATGAAAATAATAGTGTTGTTTATTTAAAGTTTTATCCTGTATTACAAAACTGATATCTTATCATGTCATGTCCCTATTGGGATAGTCAGAGAGAACAGATAATGATTATAGGTTTATTGATAGCAACATACTACATAAATATATAGCCTGTTGAGAATCATAGTGGCGAAACTACAAAAAAATAAATTTTCGAGTTAAGACTTCCAAATGGCACTGAAATGACTCATTTTTTACGTGCGTAAGTGGCGAAAGTATATTTCAACTCCTTAACGCTTCAAGGAGTTGAAATATATTTTCGCCACTTAACGCACGTAAAAAATGAGTCATTTTAGTGGCATTTGGAAGACTTAACTGGAAAATTTATTTTTTGGAGTTTCACCACTATGATTCTCAACAGGCGATATATCCTTAAATTATTCATATATATGTTAAGGCAATGGATAAGAAATAACTTGTTTCATGACATCTTCCCAATCGAGATTATACTGCTACCAATAGGAGGGCTAGCCTGCCGGCGTGGAAATCAGATGGTTTTCCGCCTACATCCACTTGTTATATTCTGTCACACATCTTTCGCTTCCGCCACGTCCATACACCTCTTCAGGTATACTCTCCTATTATAAAAGGTTTTCATTCTTTCCTTCAGAAATTAATTTATTCGGTAAGCCAAAATTTTCTAGGTCTTTCAAAATTTCTTATGCCTTCTATACTATTGTTTGGATTAGGTTTGTAGATTAATTTCAATTGATTTATAATCATTATAATTCTCTGTCATTGATAGTGTCTAGTTCAATGCCAAATAAACACGTAGAACATATATTTATTGCACAACTTTTATCAAAATGAATAAAAAATAATAATCTTATTCTTAACAAATCTTAGCATAATTTCAATACGTTCAGTTGGAATATATGTTTTAGTGTCCCATTTATTTTAGATCAGTGCACTCCGTTCGATATCCCACTTAACTCTCCCATCATCTAAATACTATTTAATTCTTCAACTTGTTCTTATCTATCATGCCCATTTATCACATTTACTTTTCCTTTTACACTTTACCACTACTTGACATTTCGCAACATTTATTCTCAGATCGCATCTCTCGTACAATTTACTTATCAGAGTAATTGTATTTGAAAAAACTCAACAGTCGGCCAGGAAGGTTATGACCTCCGTATTTTGGGATGCGCATGATATAATATTCATTGATCACCTTAAAAAGGGAAAAACCATCAATAGCGAATATTAAATAGCGTTATTGGAGCATTTGAAGGTAGAAATAGCAAAAAAACGGCCCCATATTAAGAAGAAAAAAGTTCCTTTCATCAGGACAATGCACCGTGTCACAAGTCGATGGTAACGATGGCCAAATTGCATGAGTTGAACTTCGAATTGCTTCCGCACCCACCGTTTTCTCCAGATTTGGCCCCCAGCGACTATTGGCTGTTCGCAGACCTCAAAAAGATGCTCCAGGGAAAGAGATTTGGCTCCAATGAAGAAGTGATTGCTGAAACTAACGCCTATTTTGAAACCAAAGATAAATCGTTCTACACGGTTGGCATAGAAAAGTTAGGAAAGCGTTGAAATGAATGTATCGCTCTTGAAGGAGACTATGTTGATGAATAAAGAAGATTTTTGGCAAACAAATGTTATTTTAGTAGTTAGTCCCGGGACTTATTGATCGATGTGTTAGTTCATTTAAAAACGTTCTGTAAGAGAATTTTTAAAGGTATTAAGACTGTCACCAAATATGTTCGAGACTGAAGGATAGCCATAACCCAATCGGTACAATCTGGAATGATAAAGTAATTTATTGTTAAATATCATTTTATTTATTTTATTTATTATCACTTTTATTGCAATACAATCTGGCAGGTTTATTGCCAGGCGGCAATCTCTTCCAACCAACCAGACAAAAGTAAATGAAGCAAGTTACATGGTCGCATAAATCATTCAAATGACTATCTATCCCCACGAAATTCATGAACACATACGTGAGCACATGCCCACGAACCCCACAAAGACGGACAATCACCCGAACATTATTTTTCATGTAAAGTGAGATATCATCAATCAAAAGGAAAGGAAGGGATGGTGGAGAGGAAAGGAAAAGAAAAATCAGGAATGAAACACATTATTTTACTGACTAGAAATGAAGAGTTTTTTCAGTCGCTTCTTAAAGCATGCCAAGGACGGAGTGAGTCTTATATTGGTTTGTAACTGATTCCAGAGTCTCACTGATATCACTTGCGTGTTTAAAATTTTCAGCTAAGCCATTAACTAATATCTGAAGAGTATATTGGCTGTTTCAAATTTAATAACAGATTTACAAAGTGATTCAAATCCAAAACTACCTGGTTTTAGATAAGCGTTTTACCGACTAGGCCACAGAGGTCGCTGCCATCCTTGATATCATATATCACAAAAAAAAAATAGTCTAGTTGGTCTGCAAGGAGCACACAGTATATAGATAAGCCAGGCTAGTTTCACATTATCAAACTTATAGTTGACCATCTTGTATGTTATCAGGTCAAACAGACTTAGGCTGCCTGATAAAGTTTCCCAGCGAAGCAGTTGTTGCTGATTATTTACATTTAGCAATACACTGTTTATCATTATTATTGTGTTTATAACTAACGACCGAACCCGGTTTCATCCGGGTGTACGAGTGTGACTTGAAAGGTGAAAGTTGATCTATGACTAAGTTAGACTCAAGAAAATACTGTTTCTTGGTATACTTGAGAAAATGTAGGATGGTTCCTGTGATGTTTGAAATGTCATGTCTCAAAGGGATGGGGTAAAATATTTTTTTTTGACAAATCAAATTGTTTTTTTATAAATCGAAAAATTGTTTTTCTCTAAACTGATGTTTTAATTCCCAATTTTCATTATACTGATTTTCTAATGTATTGTATGATTTTTATCTATCTTTAAATAGGCCAAGATTCACTATGAATTAATACTAATTACGAACATTTAATTTTAGGTATAAAAAAATCGAAAATCCAATTATTGAATACCCCATCCCTAGCCAATGCAGACTAACATAGCGACTTTTGACAAACGTCGCCAAATATTATTTGATTTTAACAAACTGCCACATTTTTGCTAATTTGTAACAAGATGTATTAATTTGTCATTAATGTTAGTTTTATGTAATGTATTTACCTAAATAACTTGCTATTTATTAGAATCGAGGCTTATATTAAAGTTGATAAAATAATTAAAATTACTGAACGTTGTTACAAGGTTGTATTGGGGCAAATTTGTGAACTGTCAGGAACCATGCTACATTTTCTCAAGTATAGTATATACATACCATTATGTCATTTTCCTGTCGAGGTAGGCGGATAAAACAGAGCTCCAAACTTTCTTATCATGACACACATTCTTTGTCTCTTCTACATTCTTTCATCTTGTCATACAATTCGTACGATTTCTCTTGAGTTTTTACATTTCCTTGTTTTAAAATATCATACAGTTGATCCAACAATACTATCCTTGTTCTTCTTCTACTACGCATTCCACTCACATCTGCACTCTTTATTTATTTTGTCACTCTTCTCCTCATACAACATCTACTTTCCTGAGAATAATCTAGTAAAAGTGAATAGCTTAAAATTATTGACTTATTGCATTGTATTACACTTTTGTTGTATACAACCTTTTTGTTCAACTAATTAGAAATATGTTACAGAGGTCTTAAGTAAAAACCAAACCGAAACAATGAAAAAAACAAATTGTTCAAAAGTCCGTCCAAAAGTTGTAGCAAAATAAAAAAATTCAAGTTGCGAGATATAAAGTCAACTATGTCTGTAAATAAGAACATGGATACAAAGAGAATAGTTTACGTGATGAATACATAATATAATTTATTATTTACGTGATAAAATGAGAATAGTTGAAGTGATAAAACATCAATGTAATTTTTTACGCTTTCATTGTATACAGAACAACCTGATAAGTTTATTGCTATTTAAAAATCTCTTAAACTGTGTCGTATTTTTCCACCCAATACACACGCGGACATACCAGGTCTGTAAATATGAAACCGGAAATTCCTCATAGATGGCTCTAGTTGTCAATGTAGTGACTGTCAAACCGCATCATTAGCGCCTTTTTCTTGTGTTTAAATTGGTCAAAGACTTTTAACTCGCAACAATACAAGTTTAATACAACTATATATGTTTTCATAGCGTTGAACATGTCTGTTTTTGTGCCTGAAAACTACGATTTGCGGACAGCATTGATTTTCTGTTACCATTTGAAGAAAACTGCTGCAGAATCGCATCGAATGCTGTGTCATCAATTTTCTTATTTAAATGTAAAATAATATTTTAATAGGGCTTCATTGTTTGATTATTCGATGTTTGATTGCTAAGAGCTAATACAAAGGGATTTTCTTTTAATGAACACTTCACATTGGTTGGAAACACTCGAATTCGGGTGTTTCCAACCAATGAGAAGTGTTCATTAAAAGTAACCAAATAGTACATACATACTATCACGTCGTCTCCCTATCAGTGTAGGCAGAGAGGACAGAGCCCAGAATTTTCTATTGCGATGCACATCTTTCGCCTTTTCTACATCCATACGCCTCATACAGCTCCTACAATTTCTCTGACTTAACATTTCACTTAAAAATATCACTCACTTGATCCATCCATACTTTTCTTGGTTTTCCTCTACCACGCCTTCCACTCACATTTTGTTTTCTTAGTCTTTCTTCAGTAATTCGTTCCACATGCCCAAACCATCTCAGAGTGCTCTTCTTCATCTTACTCAACACATCAGCTTTAAGTTTACACTCATATCTAATCACTTCATTCTGCCGTAGGTTGTGACTGATATATTTTGCTAAGTGCGTGCGTTTCTACAGCATTGATTCGGCTCTTTTCAGTTCCACGTCCACATTTAACTCCCATACATCAAATTGGTACTAAAATTTATTTATTTATTTATTTTTTCAAAACAGGCTTAGCCCAATTACTTTGATAAATACAAGACATTAAAAAAGAAGAAAAAGTACATAGAAAAAAAATAAAATATTATATAGAATAAAAAATAATGCATATGTATACAAACGAGTATATACTCACAAACATATGATACACATACGAGTATATTCAGTCACTTAAGTATGTTGATGAGTGCTTTCTAACGCGCTTAATCTAAGAAGAAAATTTGCTTTTGGTAATGTGATATGAAATATGTCAATATCCGAAGCAGTCCCGTTCAGAAGAGTTAAGGCCCTTCCAACAGGCATAGCGGCTGGAAGACCCGTTCTTGTGTATGTTATTGAGAACAGTTCTTGCAGGTGTAGTCTAGTGTAATTGTTAGGAACATTCAACGCTAATCTTTGTAGTAATGCTGGACAGCTCACAACTCCTCGAATGAGTTTGACAACGTATACCAGGAGACGTAGACTGTTATGGACTATCAAAATACTGTTATGGACTATCATCTCAGCAGATTTTGATACTCTCCGGTTCAAGTATATTTGTTTTAGTGCCCCATTGAATTTTTCCTATTACTACACGCTGTTGAATATCCCTTGCGACTCTTCCACCATCTGATTAAATACTACCTAAATAACTTAACATTTTTCATAACTCACCACTTATATCACATTTACTTTCCATTTCATATTTTTCTATCACCATGACTTTGGATTTTGCAACATTCACTCTCAGATCTTTCTCCTTACATCTCATACAATTTGCTTATAATACATTTATCAAATATGAATTCATTAGAGACTATAAACTTTTTGAATATCGTGCTAACTGAGGTAGACATTTTTGTAATGACTTCTCATATTTTTTTGGCACTGGGTTATTCGTCAAAATTAGATCTTCGTAAAAGGTTGGATACGCGTTGTTTAGATTTCAAAAATGTATGATCCAATATTTTTTTACTGAGGCAATACTAGACTTGAAAACTTTGATCTATTTCAAATGTTCCTTTGTGGAAGAATATCCAATATACATCTGGCGTATAACAGATGTTGTCTTGGGATTTGTAACTGAACCAAACTCTAGACTGCACTTTTGGTTGGAATGTTTCATAATATTTTCCCTTCGTTCTTGTTTCGGACACCCATTAATTTTGCCAATCGGACATTTTGTCACATACATCTTGTTACAAATTAGCAAAAATGTGGCAGTTTGTTCAAGTCAAATAATATTTGGTGACGTTTGTCAAAAGTCACTGCGTTAGTCTGCATTGGCTAGGGATGGGGTATTCGATAATTGGATTTTCGATTTTTTTATACCTAAAATTAAATGTTCGTAATTAGTATTAATTCATAGTGGCTCTTGGCATACTTAAAGATAGATACAAATCATACAATACATTAGAAAGTCAGTATAATGAAAATTAGGAATTAAAATGTCAGTTTAGAGAAAAACAATTTTTCGATTTATAAAAAAACTATTCGATTTGTAAAAAAAAAAAAAACGATTTTATCCCATCCCTTTGAGACATGACATTTAAAACGTCGCAGGACCCATCCTACATTTTCTGAAGTATAACAAATATCTTTCACAAATAAAAAACGTAATTGCGGTCACCATACACAAAATAATTCAATAGATAAAGACATTTAAGCCACGTGTTCGAAACCATTGGTACTAGTAAATTGTTATTTATTGCAACGGACGTACCGTGTACGTCCATACTCTCTTGAGGTATAAATTCGCTCGCCGTACGGCCATACTCATTTAGAGGTTAATATAAAAGAAGTTTCAACAAAAAACTATTTTTGATATATGTATTATTTTGGCCTTCACTGTTTTTTCTTTTCTATAATGGAACACAAAAGAAAAAAGTTTTGTTTTTATGATCGTCATTTTTATCTTAAAATGTTTTTTTTAACACTCTATGTAATATGGGTAACGAATACAGCTGTTGGCCACTTATATGATATTATGCGTAATAATTTCAATTTTGTTTTTTATTCTTGACTTTTAAACTTAAGAAACCTTTTGCATATACAGTAAAAGTCCGTTAATTCAAAATTCAGGGGATTAAGTTTCAGGAAAAGAAAAAACCAAATTACGAATTATACGATCATAAAAAAATCCGTACGGCTGGGAACATCGTAAACATTTTTCTTAGTGTAAAAATAACGTAAGTCAAGTTATATTTTGTCGACATATTTTGAGATATGAAATATTTAATAGTGAAATAAAGACAGATGAGCCGAATAAATGATGTAGAATTGCGTGCATTGAGAAGACTACATGGTGTGACAATGTATGACAGTATATGGAATAAAGTGATATGGGATGGAATATGGAATGAATGTTAACTTAAAGACGATGTGTTAAGTAAGATGAGAAAAAAGTACGTTGAGATGGTTTATGCATGTAGACGAATGAAGAAAAACTAACAAAACAGATATACAGTGTAGATGTGAGTGAAAGGCGTGGGAGAGGAAGACTAAGATAAGTATGGTTGGATCAAGGGAATTATGTTTTGAAAGAAGGAAATGTATTAAGTCAGTGAAATCGTAGAAGTTGTGTGGATGTTGAAGAGGCTAAGAATCTGTGTCAAGATAGGAAGGTATGGATCTTTGTCCTCTCTGCCTACCCCGGCAGTTAAATGGCGTGATGTTATATATATATAAGTCGTTCACAAGCCAAGTGAACCAAGTCCATTCTGGTTAGTTTTGAGTAAACTATTGGGTGTACAAATTAGTTCGGTCCGTTTTTTTGTGTTCAAAAATGCATTTATTTCTAAACTAAATGAATGAACAGATCAAGTATTGTCCATCGCTGGCTACTACTTTTTCCCATCTCAGGCAATTTTCGAACTCCATCTCGAAAAAATGACTCGTCTTTTGAGGCGATCCAAGTTTGGAGCCAATTTTCGGTTTCTACGAAAGAAGTGAACTGGTGACCTGTCAAATCGTGCTGCATCCTTCGGAACAACCAGTAATCTGAAGGGAATACGGCGGGTGCAGTAAAACATCCCATTTGAGCGTTACCAAATATTTTTTTACGACTTTTGCGACATGAGGCCGAGCGTTGTCATGAAGAAGAGTAACTTTATCATGTCTTTGCTCGTATTCCGGCCGTTTTTCTCGCAATGCACGGCTCAAACGAATTAATTGTAGCCAATACCGATCGCCCGTAATGGAATCGCCAGGTTTCAGCACCTCATAGTAAACAACACCCCTTTGGTCCCACCAGATACAAAGCATGATCTTTGAACCATGTATGTTCGGTTTTGGTGTTGATGTTGAGGTCGAAGGCAACGATTGACCGGGCTTAGCGTAGTTTTTTCTTCTTGGGGTTGTCGTGGAATATCCACTTGTCATCTCCAGTTACAATCCGATGCAAAAAACCTTTTCTTTGTTGCCTTTGAATCAGCTGCTCGCAAGTGAAAAATCGCCTTTCAACGTCTCTCGGTTTCAGTTCATAAGGCACCCAATTTCCTTTTTTTTTTAATCATTCCCATGGCTCTCAATCGTACGGAAACGGCTTGTTGAGTCACTCCCAATGATTCTGCAAGCTCCTCTTGCGTTTGACTCTGATCTTCTTCGAGTAATGCCTCTAATTCTTTGTCCTCGAATTTTTTTGGCTGTCCAGAGCGAGACTTGTCTTCGACGCTGAAATCTCCATCCTTGAAACCATTCCCTACATGATTTATCAGTTGGAGCAGTGACCATAAACTGCGACAAGCATTCGATGGGTTTCAGCTGCACTTTTCTTCCAATTAAAGCAGAAAATTAAAACATCCCGCAAATGCTACTTGGTTAACACAAAATTCGACATTTTCAACACTGTACAAACAAGGTTTTTGCATGAAACTCAAAGCGATATAAACTGAATATTATTGACAGATGTCTAACCTCTCTGAAACCGCCAAAATCGGCTGTCACTATGAACCATTCATAACAGCCAGAGCCATCTTTTGGAAATGGACCGAACTAATTTGTACTCCCAATAGGTTCAAACAATTCAATTGTTGTGGCCGCTCCAAACAATCACCACCATCTATGGTGAAACTAGTCAACTGAGGACTTAGTTCACTATTACAGTTAACAAATAAAGCTTTACGCACACCTTTCATGCAGTGATCTTAAATTCAATATTTTTGGACTTGGTTCACTTGGCTTCTAAACCACTCATATGTATTGGGTGTACAAATAAGTCACCGCCGTTTGACAAAAGTTGGCGCCACCAGTAAGTTATGGTTAAAATTGTCAGATGTAAAATGTCATTATCGTAAGGTTGGACATCTGTCAACAACATGACCTTGAAATATTAGTGAATTTTTATCAGTATCACATATTTTTTTGTGTTCGAAAATGTCAAGTTTTGAGCCGAATAAGCGTCATTTGCGGGAACTTTTGATTTACTTCTTCAATTTGAAGAAATCTGCAGCTGAGGCGCATCGATTGCTTGTAGAAGCATATGGTGAGGCTGCCTTAAGTGAGAGAAGTTGTCGTGAGTGGTTTCAAAAGTTTAAGAACGGTGAATTTGACATCGAAGACAAAGAACGTAGTGGAAGGCCGAAAGTGTACGAAGACGCGGAATTGGAAGTATTATTGGATCAAGATTCGTGCCAAACGCAAGAAGAACTTGCACTTACATTAGGAGTGACTCAACAAGCAATTTCACATGGGTTGAAATCATTGGGAATGATTCAAAAACAAAGAAATTGGGATTCATATGAACTGACACGGAGAAACTTTGAATGCCAATTTTCCACATGTGAAATGCTGCTTGCCAGGCATAAACGAAAGGGTTTTCTGCACCATATAGTCACTGGTGATGAAAAATGCATCCATTATGATAATCCAAAAAGGAAGAAATCATGGGGATCCCCTGGTCATGCTTCAACATCTACGGCTAAGCCAAATATTCATGGAAAAAAACTCTTGTTGTGTATTTGGTGGGATCAGCTTGGTGTCGTGTATTATGAGTTGCTCAAACCGAATGAAACCATTGCTGGGGCTGTCTACCGAACATAATTGATGAGATTGAGTCGAGCACTCGAGGAAAAGCGCGCCCACTACTACGCCAGACACGACAAAATTATTCTCCTGCATGAAAATGCTAGTCCACATGTTGCGGCACCGGTCAAAACCTACTTGGAAACACTCAATTGAGAAGTTTTACCCCACCCGCTGTATTCACCAGACATTGCTCCTTCTGATTACCACTTGTTTTGATCGATGACGCATGGCCTGTCTGAGCAGCACTTCACATCATATGAAGATACCAAAAATTGAGTCGATTCGTGGATAGCCTCAAAAGATGATGATGATGACTGACGCGGTATTCGTATGCTGACAGAAAGATGGGGAAAAGTAGTGGCAAGCGATGGGTACTACTTCGAATAAAACATGAGGTTCCGTTCTTTCACAATAAATGCCCATTTTTTTATAAAAAACGGCGGAAACTTATTTGTACACCTAATAGATAAAAATAAGTACTTTTTTTTCATGGGCACCAATGCGTAGAAATTTAAAAAATAACACTATAATTGTCGTTCATTTTATATCGACGTGGTCATCATCATCATCATCAGCCTGTCTCCATCCAAAGTTGAACATAGGCCTCCCCTTTTCTCCTCCATTCCTCTCTTTCCTGGGCACATCTTCTAATGCACGGCCACTCTTCTAATGCAGTCTGACCACCGTGTCTGAGGACGGCCTACACTTCTACTTCCCTGTCTTGGGCTCCACTCCAGCACTCTCTGGGTCCATCATCTGTGCATCTGGCAATGTGTCCCGCCCAGTTCCACTTCTGAATGGCGACTTTCGGCGGCATCAGCTACTTTGGTCTGCTGCCTTATCCATCCATTGGTTCTCCTATCCCTCAGAGTGGTCACTTGTTTGTATTTGCATGCGTAATATAAATATGATGATGTCACTGGTTTTTATTTGTTCGCGCACTTGTGTACGATATTATAATCTACTATTCAAAGCTTTTGACAAATTAATTTTCAAAGTTATCAAATTATCAAAGGTAAAATAGAAAAAAAACATTAAAATACGTAATAATTAAATATGAAAAAAAAAATGCAAACCCCATTCTTACGATAATAATATTCAGATATTTCAATATTAAATCTTATATAGGGGGGATGCTCTGGAATTTAGCAGCTTGCCGGCGGTAATACCCCAGTCGTTTCACGTGGATCCATGATTTGCGTGGAAACTTTCTACTTATATAGGATTTATAAATATTTTTTGACGAGAAAAACATTACGAATTATGAAATATCAGGTTTTTCGAATTGACATTAGAATTTATTGTTAAAAGTCAATTTCGGAATCAAATTACAAATTACGAACTAATTAACGACCTTTACTGTATATATAATTTTTTTGTTATTTTTATATAAATAATCAATCTAGCTACATTAGATGCGGACATTCTTTCAGAATTTAGCGATAATTAAAGTTTTTAAAGGTAATTTATCAACAAGTATTAATACCAATTTTTGTAACGACAACATTTTGAATGTGATAAAAAAGTTTTTATACAGTGAATTGTCTGCCTTTGTGAGCCTTAAAAAAAATCTATCTTTCATTTAAATAAGTTTTGGGTGTTAACATAAGTTGTGTCCGTTTTTTTCCAATTTAAAAATGAGCACCGAAAGTAAAACAAAATGGTAAAGGTTATATGTCATTCGAAAGAAAATTTTCTGCTCTATAAGATATTGTGTTTGCTTTTACGTTACATATATTATTTTATTTGATTAAAAGCTTTCAAAATGGAATGTCAAGTAGACGAAAGTGAGCATTTTCGACACCTCCTTCTGTTCGCGTTCAATCGAGGGAATAAAGCTGCCAAAGCTGCTCGCGATATTTGCGAAGTGTACGGTGAAGATGTTATGAATGAAAGGACAGCTCGTTGGTGGTTTTTGCGTTTCAAAGACGGTAATTGCAATCTGAAACACATGGAGCGTTCCGGACGACCAGTGGACTTCAATGAGGACCGCTTAACACATTCACTGCGATATGTTTTTATAGAATAGTGTAGAGGTACTGAAAAAAATCATATTTTCGAAACTTTAAAATCTTACGGTATTTTCGAAACCTTAAAATCTTACGGAAACCTTAAAATCTTAAAATATTCGGTACCATACAAACAAAGAGAATCGAATGACGCGCAACGGGCGTCATCAGCGTCTACAAAGAATGTGTTGACGCCCCAGGGGCATCTTTAGCAGCGAACGTGTTAAACCATATTATTCATGAAGATCCCTAATATAATGCAAATATATGTTTATATTGATGTTTACGAGTGAAACAGGTGTGGAAAAGAATAGAATGGTGCCGAATTAATGCTGTAGAAATGCCAGCATATTGAGAAGAATACATAGAAATAATAGATGATAGAATACAGAATGAAGTGATAAGAGGTGAATGGAAACTTTAGATTGATGTATTGAGTAGGATGAAGAAGAGTACTCTGAGATGGTTTTGGTATGTAGAACGAATGAATGAAGAAATATTAACTTAACAGATATATAGTGCAAATGTAAGTGGAAAGTATGCTTGAAATATTTGAGATTAAACTCCAAATGCTACTTAAAAATTGGTCAGTCCTGGTTTAAAGTACTTCTTGTTTATTCGAAGAAATTGCAATAAATCCACCAGCTTTTACTATAAACAGCGAAAGTGTCATAAAGTGCAATATGAATGTATTTTATTCTTTAATAAACGAAGTTAACGAGTTTAGCAAAAGAAAAATTGACATATTCCGGCAGTCTCCAATTACATTAATTTTTTTTGAAGAATTTATAATGAATAAAGTACGTGTCGTGTTTTTTTAGGTTGGCAGTATGTCGGACATAGTGTACCCGCAGGGTTGCCGCCCTGTGTCGGATGATCTGGGGCCAGATGAGTTGGTGCGGAGGCTTAAGGTATGCATATTTTTGTGTCGACAACATCCATATCGTCATCATACAGGAGAAAGTGACCAACTAACAAAATGCAAAATGTTCAGGAGAGCCATTTAACCGTTTTTACACTTTTGTTTTTAATTTTTTTTTTAAATAAATGTATACACACTTGTGATTTTTTTTGTGTTTATATATTTATCATTGCTTTCAAAATAAAGAAATAATATTTTTGAAAATTTTCATACAATTTTGCTTGTAAGAAAATAAACATCAATGCAGGTAGTCATTTTGAACAAGTCAAGATATTATTATTATTCTTCCAAGTTCTTGCTGGGTTATTTCTTCCAGGCCACCATTATGTTAGTAAGGTGTCAGATAGTCATTAATCACGTTTTCGCGAAAAATGCACTTGGTCACTTTCTCTCGTATGACGACGATATGTAGTTTTTTCACACATAAATCTATGTAAATTGTCAACAACTAAACTGACAGAATTATAAGAGAATATAAAATGCTGGTTGTTTGGAAGAAATTTCTGTAAAGCACTAAGCTCATCAGATTTACCATATTTAACAATGTATACAAAAGAATTAAAGATAATTAAAAAAATCTAAGCAAAATCCCTTCAATTTCATGTATTTAATAATAGAAATGATTTCTAATATATTTATTATCAACATGGACATAAATAACATTATTAATCTGTTGCAGACCTTGGCGCACACGCTTCAGGGCTTGGGCCAAGATGAGGGAATGTACCAGCAGTATATCCCATTAGCGCTCCACTTGGCGGAGGAACACTTCTTGAGCCACCCCTCCAGGGATGTACAGCTGCTCATCGCGTGCTGTATCGCAGATGTGCTGCGTGTCTATGCCCCCGAGGCACCGTACAAGGATCAGGAGCAGGTCAAGGTGGGTCTTAGTGAATGAGATACTTCTTCCATGCGTGGGTTTCGGATTTGATTTGTTCAGCCAAATCCAGAAATCTTCTTAGATGATAGTTCACAACAGTATTTTACTACCAATATTGATTTACGGGAGGGAAATGTGGACGTGAAAAAACACTGAAAAGAGTCGAATAAATGCTGATTAGGGATGTCTTCTTCTTCCTGGCATTGTCCCAACTCATTGCCTAGGTAGGCTGTTGGGGTCGGCTCTTCTCATTCTCAGGCTGCATGTTCTTCGGTTCTGGGGGTCGTTTTAATCTAGGCCGTTTCTCTGCAGGATTTTGGAGCGTTGAGTTATCCAGGAGTTCTTCGTTCTTCCTCTGGACGGCTGTCGAGGAAGATCCACAGACATTGCCTGATTTACCGTATGGTCTGATGGTCTCCGTCTTATGTGCCTGTACCATCTCAGCTGTCGCTCTTCTAGCTTACTGTTTATGTCAGTGACCCTCAGGCTACCACGAATGTGTGAGCTCTTAATTCTATCTTTTAGTGATACCACCTAAGCATTCGCATTTCTGCTGTTTCAAGTTGCCTAGAGTAGGAGCTGTACATAGTCCAGCATTCTGAGCCATACATAATCGCGGGTCTAACGATAGTCTGGTATACCTTTCCTTTTAGTTTTATAGGCATTTTTGGTTCACACAAGACTCTTGTTACCGATCTGAATTTCATCCATCCCATACCCATTCTATGGATGTATATGAACTAAAGGCTATGTTAAGTACGATGAAGAAGAGCTTGCTGAGATGGTTTGGGCATGTAGAATGAATGAATGAAGAAAGACTAACAAAACAGATACATAGTGCAAATGTAAGTGGAAGGCGTGTGAGAGGAAGATGTATCAAGTGAATGATGATATTCTGAAAGAAGGAAACCTTGAAAGTCACAGGAATGGTAGCAGTAGTATGGATATAGAATAGGCGAAGGATGTTTATCAAGATAGGAAAGTCTGGCACTGTGTCCTCTGCTTACCCCGACAGGGAATTGGAACGATGGTATATATCAGTGATGGGTAACCTATGACACGCATGTCAGAGGTGACACGCCAAGACATTTTGGGTGAGACGCATCATTTATGGACGATCTTTGCCCAAGAACGATCGATGCGCTTTCTTCGCTCATATATTTACAGTAAGATGTGCACCAGTTCTATTTCACGATATGCAAAATAAAGATGCTATTATTAAGCGAATTTCTGAGTTACCATTCAGAAGAAGCATTATCAAAGATAGAATAATGAGAATGAACACAAACATACAGCATCAATTAATAGGAGGCTTAAATAACTATAAATATTTTTCAATTTCTCTGGATGGAACCGATTACCGAACACTTTTGGCACTCTGAAAAATCTAGCGATGGCTTTACTCACAATATTTCCCTCAACGTACTTTTCTGAGACCTTATTCTCGTTGCGTTGAATAATATTAAAACAAATAAAAGAAACCGACTGACTGATGAAGTTTGTAACGCTTGCTTGTGTTTAAAATGTACGAAATACCAACCTTCATAAAAAATCAGCACTAAAAAGCCAGCATCAAAAAAGGCACTAATGTTAATAATTATTTGTTTTGGCTTTTTAATAATAATAAATGAATAGTTCAAAAACAAAACTCTTTCATTTACTAGGGCTGCAACAGTTTTTAATATTCTTAGATGTGACACGCCACCCGGGTCAAGTAAGGTTTTTTTCAGAATTTTGACAAGCCGAGCTAAAAAGGTTACCCATCACTGGTATATATTATGTCGAGATTTTGTTTTCCTTCTCAAATCTTGAACTGCCGATGACATTAAATTATTTTTTACTTCTCAATACTTTGATACATCATATTTTAAATGATATATTAAAAACATATCGCCGATATTGCAGGAACACGTAACTCGATTTTTTGGTACAAGTAATTTTCTTTATTTTTTGTCATCTCTTGTATCATCGACACATTTTTGCATGAATGCATATATTTATTTTCAACGTGGAACGCATTTATTCGTAACTGCAATACCGAGTGACGCTTTTGTTTTATTATATTTTTGCAGAAACAACGTTTTTTGTCTTCCCTGTAAAATTAGGCCAATCCTAGATATGTGTCCTTGCAGTATCGGCGACAATATGTATAACAATATAGTTTTTTAAGAATTTTGATATTTTATCTTTTGTGTTATAAATTTTTACATTGCATGTTCATAATTTTATATTGTATACAAACAAATATTGTACAATCTGTTTCAATGTAACTGGTGTTATCTATAGAACACTATAAACAAATAAATACATTCTCTGTTTTATAATTAATTAACTCTGATGTATTAGTCATCTTGTAAATTTGGACATTTTTAATACACACTTGCGTTAGCCTTTAACACATTGATCACCAATAGGATTTTCGTAAAATGTCCAAAAAATGTTTTTACGTTTTTAGGTTTTTAATTTAATATAACCTACCTATCACATTCATGAGTATATCTTTTAGAACCATGAAGATATCCTAAGGCCATATCGTAGTAAGATAGAGAAGGGCCATGTCGGCCAAGTTTAATAGTAGTTTAATACAGAGCGCGTAGCCGACGGACAGGATGACACTCTGAAGTTAGGTATGCCGTGTCGGCCACCGGTGGCCGACACGGCCCAATTGGAATACCTCGGTGTCGGCCACCGGTGGCTGACACGGCGATCAACGTGTTAATATTTAATAGTGGCCATGTTATCAGATTTCTTTATAATTCACTGCTTTGCAGTACAGTAGATTAGAGTGCGACTAAATCATTTGAAACATTTTTTAAATACACACATGCATTAGTCTTTAATATTTAATGATGGCTATTTATCAGATTTCTTTATAATTCACTGCTTTGCAGTACAGTAGATTAGAGGGCGACTAAATCATTTGAAACATTTTTTAAATACACACATGCATTAGTCTTTAATATTTAATGGTGGTTATGTTATCAGATTTCTTTATAATTCACTGGTTTGCTGTACAGTAGATTAGAGTGCGACTAAATCATTTGGAACCCGAGTGGAATCTAAAATTCCCTGATAGTTGAGTGAGTTAAAAAGAGATTTCTGCAACACCTTTATTGCAGAGTATGGATATTACCCATGGCTGTATCCTACATTATTTAATAGGTATGCATGGATATTAATATTTACCACTTAATTCCCTTGAACGAGACCCTCTCGCGCGCCAAATGCATTCCAATTTCCGCTATCCCGAGTCACGCTCGCTAGTCTCGACTTGCAGTGTTCTAATTTTAGCTAACACGTGTAACGCTCGCCAGTCGTTCGCGTTTTATTTATTCATTGTAAATTTGCCTGCAGTTGTGAGTGGTCGTGTTTTGTGTTGCTTATTTAGTATTTACGATATTGTGTTGGTATTTACGTAGGTCACCCAACACAATGCGCCCAAATCTACCATACCAAATTGAATTTTTAATTTTTCTTCATTTTTTAAAATTAAAATATGTTTAAATTGTTATGTTTCAATTGAAAAGTGTATAAACTTAAAATAAAACACAAAAAAATACTTGATGTTTTTTAAAACCCTCTTTGCAAAAAAAACCTGGCATCAAGTGGTTAAATGTTAGAAGAGATTTATGCACATGTTTTATACATATACAAATTGCTAACAGGAAAAATAACAAACTCTTTGTGATTCACAGACTTTTGTTTAATGTACTCTGGACAATTATTTACGTCATTACAAATTAAGAATGTTTTCGGTGTCGTATTCACGAACTGAGCTCTCAAGAGCATCACCACTCGTACACGGAATGACCTTGTTGAATGAATTTTCTGACATTGATATCTTCCACATCCCTGTAGATGAATAGAGAATTGAACACCTCTATAAACTCTGCAGGTATAACTGAGTCACTCCACACAGCGGGGAGGTGGGAGATGAGTTATTTGGTTCCTGTTGTCATTATGCTATTATTCCATTTTTCCTTATTATTTGATGTCATTGGATTAAACCGGTATCAAATGTTAAATTTAATTAATAAATATATTAGAAGGTTAGTTAGTCATTGTGGGACTTGAGAAATAAACTACGAGGCATATCCAGAAACTAAGTGTACTGAATTTTTGTAGGCTACAATTTTTTTTATTTAAACAAAAAAATTACGTGGTTACCGTAGTACATATGTAAGCTATTTTTCGACATAGTCGCCATTCCTCTCAATGCAGATGGTGAAGCGGGATATCAACTTTTTGATGCCTTCCTCGAAGTAGTTTCCCGCCAACCCCTCTGTCCACTTCTCCACCTCCTCCTTTACCTCCTCGTCGGTTGAAAACCTTTTTCCACCCATGCGCAGCTTCAGGGAGGTAAAGAGATAGTAATCTAAAGGTGCTAGGTCAGGGGAATGCGCGGGATGGTTCAGGACATCCCATTTAAACGAGGCGAGCAGTTCCTTCGTGGCGTTGGCCGTGTGTGGTCTTGCATTGTCGTGCAGCAGGCAGACTCCCTTTGTCAACATGCCTCTCCTCCTGTTCTGAATCGCCCTCCGCATTTTTTTAGGGTCTCACAGTATCTTGCAGAGTTGATGGTCTCCCCTTGAGGCATATATTAATTAAAATTATGCCTTGACAGTCCCAAAACACGGATGCCATGATTTTCTTGGCTCAAATTGTGGTTTTGAACTTTTTGGCGGAGGGTGAAGAGGTGTGACGCCACTGTTGAGACTGCCTTTTGGTTTCAGTTGTGTAGTGTGCAACCCAAGTTTCATCTCCAGTAACGATGGAGCGGAGAAATTCATCTCCATGGAGTTTGCAGCGCCTCAAAAACTCTTGCCTTTTTACAAAATTTCGCACTTGGCGGGAGATTGGTTTGACATTTTTCACGAAACGTGTTGTCGCGTCGAGACTTCTCAACGTACTGACCTCTAACCGGTCTCGTTGCGGAGGGGAAGGGTCAGGCTACACGGAAGTGTAGCCAACATGTCGAAAATAAAATCCATCCGGTCGTGAGAGCCTCAGTACACTTACTTTCTGGATACGCCTCGTACTATGGTGTTATAGTCAATCGTTTTCACCAATCCACCATCAGTATACTATACAGGGTTTTCACCAATCCACCATCAGTATACTATACAGGGTTTTCACCAATCCACCATCAGTATACTATACAGCATTAAACAGAGTTTCTGAATTCAAAGATTTGGGCGTAACCTTTGATGTCAGACTCACATTCGTTAACCATGTCTCGCATTTGATATCGGACCGTTACAAACTACTCGGTTTTATAATGAGAATATCAAGAGAATTTAACAGCACCGATATCCTCCGAAACTTATATAATTAGAACCAAATTAGAATATGCATCTACAGTTTGGGCTCCTCATCAGCTTAAATATAAAAACAATATAGAACAAATACAAAAAAAATACTCAGATATCTGTGGTACAGAACAAAGGGTGATTACCCAAAATATGCTCACTATGCCAAACTTCTCACGGTGTGTAACTATAGAAGCCTCGAAACAAGAAGGCAAGAATCCATTACGATATTCCTACTTTAGTTTTTCCAAGGTTGCTTTAACTGTCCCGCGATTCTAGAAGCACTAAGTTTATATGTACCCAATAAATATAGCCGTGCAAGGAATCACCCTCTGTTCTACATACCAACTTACAGGACGAATATCATGGCTAATTACTCAGTCACGCGTGGTATAGAGATATTGAACCAACTGAATGACACTGTTGATATATTCTCGGTACCGCCTAGCAGTATGAGAAGAATCCTGGCTGATATTCTTCCTAATGAATAACGCTAGAAGCAGACCCTCTTTGTGTAACATGAGAAATCCGTGCAAAGTGGATAAAAAAAATGAAAAAAAATGTTGATACAGACTGCCTACTGTATATTTTTGCAAGTACCATTGACTAACTAAATAATTCACAATCTATTGGTTAAAAAAAGGCTTCCACGTAAACCATAGAGCTTTAGATCAAGATTCAATAGCAGTACTCAAATAGAATCTTCATGTTTTAATTCCTGTTTATGTGTGTATTGCAGACGATTTTCCTATTCCTGATCAAGCAGCTATCGGGTCTACGAGACCCCAAGGACCCGGCGTTCAAACGCTACTTTTACCTGCTGGAGAACCTGGCCTACGTCAAGTCCTTTAATATGTGCTTCGAGCTTGAGGACTGCCAGGAGATTTTCTGTGCGCTCTTCTCTCTTATGTTTAAAATTGTCAAGTAAGTTTTTTTTTGTGGAAAAATGATTATTTGAGGAAAGATCGATTGATATTATAAATACTTGCCAGCAATAACTAAACTGTTTATATTATGATCACAAATAATAAACAATATAGCCAGGTTGGTAAGACATCGGTTTTCTAACCCAGTTGGTTCAATCCCTGTGGGTACCTAGATTTAAAATAAAAGGGCTCCAGTGGTGTTTACCTAGGTATAATACCTTTCTGATTGATCAGAAGTGATTGCTACATGCCAATAAACCCACCAGGTTATACTGTATGTGTTTGGATTGAAATTTTTTGCGTATATTAGTTTAATTACTTAAATAACAAATAATTAAATAATATTTTTTTTTATTTACAGTGATGAACATTCGAGCAAGGTAAAATCGTTCATGCTGGATGTACTTGGACCACTGATCACTGAGAGTGACGTGGTCTCCAATGAGCTGCTGAACATCATCCTCATCAACCTGGTGGAGCCCAACAAGAAAGAGAGGAAGAACGCGTACATGCTGGCCAAAGAGCTTGTCATCAAGACTAGCGATACGCTAGAGCCGTACATTCAAACGGTGATTTCATTTCTTTTCAATTCATTAGTCCAGGTGACATTATCCATAGGAATTTAGGCAATTGTCTGATGTAAATTTTTAAGATGTACAGTAAAACCCCGTTAACACGTTGAGTGCCGACGCACAAGCAACTCGCTACGACGGGTGCCGGCAGCAGTCTGACCAATAGAAGTGACATACTGATATTACGCGTAAGCGCGTGATTGGCACCCAGCGCTCTCCTCTCATTACGCACAAACGCGTAATAAGCAGTCAACGTGTTAATTTGAAATTCAAGGGACCATAAAATGAAAATTCGTAATACACAAAGCTTCATTGATTAGAAATTTGCGAACATATTGCAAAATTCATAAAAATTGTAAAACTCGTAAAAAAGGGGCCAATTTTTGTGAATACATATTTTCGCATATTCCGTGTCAAAATCTTGAAAATGTGCAATTATACTTGTGAAAATCTTGACACAATTGTTATACTACCTTGATCAAAAAGTTTTAGGACCGGCCACCGTGTGGCGCTGTCAGTTGCCCGATTGGATTTTTTTTTTGTTAGGTTACCACATCTATCGTTGACACTTCCCTCTAAATTTCAGCGTCATAGCTTGACATTTGTAAAAGTTACGCTGTACTGATTACATTTACCTTTGTGCGTGTTTTCGATTTTTTACAAGTTTGAAAATGGCATCAACTGTGCATCAACGAGTTTGCATTAAATTTTGTGTGAAAAACGGATTTAACGGTCCGCAGACCTTGGAAATGTCGGAGAAGTGTTTTTTGGTGGCACGAACGCTTCAGAAGTGGTCGTGAGTCGGTCGAGGATGACGAACGCAGTGCCAGTCGAAAACCCAATGAAAACATCGATAAAATCAGAGAAATGTTTGCCGAAAACCGCAAATTGACCATCAGAGAGCTGGCAGAGGACTTGAACATTGCTTATGAATCCGCTTAAGACATTTTGGTTAGTGATTTGGGTCTCAAACGTGTCGCTGCAAAACTGGTGCCGAAAGACCTCAATTTCATGCAAAAAAAGGACTGCGTTGAAATCGCGAAAGACATGATTTCCATGAGTTTTTGACCAAAAACAACACGACTACTATCCAGCATACTTCGAATTCACCTTATCTGGCTCCCGACTTAAAAAACCGCTTCGCGGAACGCGTTACAGTACCCGAGAGGATGTCATGAAAAATCGAAGACGGCTCTGATGGACACACCGAAAATTGAGTACCAGCGGTGTTTCGAGGATTGGATCAAGCGCTGGCGTAAGTGCGTTGCAGTCGATGGGGAGTACTTTGAAGAGGACCATATCGATTTTGATGAATAAACTTGTATTTTCGATTTTATGAATAAAGTCCTAAAACTTTTTGATCAAGGTAGTATTTATTTATTTCCAAATCTTAAGACGATTTGACCATATTGAGAGAATGAGTTACGAAAGACTTACAAAACTGATTTGTCTGAAATGAATGTAGAGCGAGCAAGAGTTAGAGTGAGGAAAAAATGGAAAGAGATAGTTGGAGAAATTTTAACCGAGGGAAAGGTAAAGAGTATGAGAAACAGGAGAACTTGTATTATAAGATGTATGTATGTGGATAAAATGGGAGCTGTGTACATGAATAGAAAGGCGTGAAGATCTATCTGTTCTCTGCCTACCCCAAAAGGAACATGATGATATATATAAACGGACCGCATAAAAAACGTGAATGCAAGTTTTTAACATGCGTTTTAATTCCGTTAAGGGTAGCAATGTATTTATGATGCTGATGGAATTTTTATTTCCAGTTTTTCAACCACGTACTTATCCTGGGCAAGGAGGAGAAGAGCCTGCCCATCTGCAGCAAGGTGTACGAGTTGATCTATGAACTGAACCAGTGCTGCCCTAGTGTTTTGCTAGCCGTGTTGCCGCAGCTTGAATGCAAGCTCAAGAGTGCGCACGAGGTCGAGAGACTCTGTAAGTCCTACATTCTTAATGTATAGTATATTACGTAACATAGAGAATAGCCGGCAGGCCATGTTATGCATCTAGATTGTCTCGAGGTGCCGTCTCGTATCGGAGATTATTTCACAATCATGGCAATTCTTATTCTGTTCATTGCAGCCCGGAATAACTTGGTAGAACTGCACCTAAACCATTCTCGTAAGTTCTGTAGCGGAGATGTGGTGACTTCCATCGCCTCGTTTGCATTTTTTTTTAAATGATCAGTTGTGTTATAGCGCATCTTGTGCCTCTTATTATGTGAATAAGATATTGCAACTTGCGAACCTCCACAGTTTTAAGAACAATCACTTCCACATTTGTAACACAAATGTGGAATATATTTTTGTTAGTCCGTCATTCATTCATTCCATGTGTCCAGCCTTTTTCATCTGAGTCAATACATCAGCCTTAAGTTTGCATTCATCCCTAATTACTTTCTTCATTCTGTATCCTATCATACATTGTCAATCCATGCATTTTTCTCAGTGCACGCATTTCTACAGCATTTTTTTTACTTTTTACTACTAGCTGTTGATATATACTTATTTTGACGCCAAATATTTTATGAATGAGACTGTTGTCTCTTGTAATTTGTGGTAGACATTTTAACCCTCTTTTATACTTATTTTTTATTTCTAATAACATCAAGAGAGTTTGTGCTACAATGGAGCATAAATACTGACACTAGGGGACAAGGCTTGATTCAGGAGATTGGAACTCTGACATATGACGGAAAGATGGAGATGAATAACAAAATAGAATATTACAAACCCTTTTTCAGGACCCTTCAGTGAATTACTTGTAGAATAGTGACTGATAGATCAATATTTTGTATTATTTTAGGTGCTGTCGCCCTCCTAGCGCGTATGTTCTCCGAGAAGGAGTCCAATCTGGCCCGGATGTACCCGGCGCTGTGGCGCGCCTTTCTGGGCCGCTTCAATGACATTTCTGTGCAGATCCGCATCAAGTGCGTGCAGTACTGCACCCACTTCCTCGTGCACCACCCAGACCTACGTAAGGACATCACAGACACGCTCAAGATGCGTCAACATGACGGCGAGGAACAAGTCAGGTGCGTACACTATATTTTCTGTTTGTGTACTGTTGATTTCGACCATCAACAATTTTTACAAAATATAATCAAAATTCCGAGTGAATACAGAAATACAAGATGTTATAATATAGCTTTAAATATCAAAACAACAACATGATACATACAGGGTGTAGCAGAAAAGTTTTTAAAAAGTTAATAGGAAAGGCTACATAGACGTTCTGCAAAATTTTATTTTTTGTATTGTATTAATTGTATTTGTATTTGCCTGGTGGTAAGCCACTTGTCTGCCGATCCGGAGGTTGTGGGTTCGATCCCCGCTGGAACCCAGATTTTTTTAAATAGGATTCCAGTCTGGTTAACACTTAAGGCCTATAAAAACATCTTTCTGGTTGGTCGGAAGAGATTGCCACATGGCAATAAACTCGCCAGGTAAAAAAAAACTTTCGTTGTATACAGTACAACCTGGCAAACTTATTGCCATGTGGCAATCTCTTCCAACCGACCAGAAATATATTCATGAGGCCTTAAGTGCCTGATTTAATTACAATAAATTTAGTTACAATCAAGACTTCAAAACCAATATATCCAGTGCCACGTCAATGACCCGATTTAATTACATTTTTCTACTGTTAAAACTTAGTAAAATATATTTAGTAGATCATAAAGAAAATAGCGACAATGTGTTTTATTGACAAATAAAATATTCCAGATACGAGGTAGTGATGGCAATCGTGACGACAGCCCAGCGTGACTTCGAGGTGGTGTCTCAGTCGGATGATCTGCTGGAGTTTGTGAAGGAGCGCACGCTGGACAAGAAGTTCAAGATTCGCAAGGAAGCCATGGCGGGGCTGGCCATGATTTATAAGAAGCACCTCATGGACCCCAATGTGCCGCAGGCCACTAAGAAGGCCGTCATGTGGATCAAGGATAAAATTTTGCACGGTAATTTCTTAACCTTAGACATTAACATTTTTTTTTGCACATTAAATGAAATACGAAAGATTTCTGCACATCCATCTGCACAATCCATTGTTCGGAGAGCTTCAGTTAACGGGCATCTTTAGTTTAGTTGGACCGCCTTGTAATAACTGCAAGCCTTTCTAAACTGTTCCAATTGTGGTCAACGCTGGCAAAGAATCGGAAAAGTTTGAAAGCCGCAGTAAATTCGTTTGAGCTACGCAATTTTTTCAAGGTAGAGGAAATTTTGTGTTCTCCATCTTCAGCAACCATATTCAAATGGATCTATTCTTTTTTACTCTCGTATAATCTATGTCTTTACTCCGTACATAAATGTAGAAAAAAACGAGACTTCACCAGATGCATTTTCATCATGATATACGAGGCGTATCCAGAAAGTAAGTGTACTGAGGCTCTCACGACCGGATGCATTTTATTTTCGACATGTTGGCTACACTTCCGTGTAGCCTGACCCTTCCCCTCCGCAATGAGACCGACTCGAGGTCAGTACGTTGAGAAGTGTCGACACGACAGCACGTTTCGTGAAAAATGTCAATCGAATCTCCCGCCAAGTGCGAAATACACGGCGTCGTCCGTTATCTCGTTTGGAAGGGAAAACCTCCGGTTGAGGTTTATAATGAGGTGAAAACTGCATATGGTGATAAAGCTATGAATCGTACGAGTGTGTACAAGTGGTGTCACGAGTTTAAAAACGGTCGTACGTCTGTGCATGATGATAAGAGGAGCGGAAGACCTTCAATTGTGACTGACGAAATTGTGGAAAAAATCGAAAATGCGCTCCGTGACTATCGCAGATTGACTGTGGATGAACTTTCTGCAATGTTTCCGCAAATCTCCAGATCTCTACTACACGAAACCATCACAGAAACCCTCGGATATCGGAATCTGTCCGCGAGGTGGGTCCCAAAACAGCTGACAAACCAACACAAGTTGAATCGAGTGGAGGCTGGGCAAGAGTTTTTGAGGCGCTGCAAACTCCATGGAGATGAATTTCTCCGCTCCATCGTTACTGGAGATGAAACTTGGGCTGCACACTGCACGCCTGAAACCAAAAGGCAGTCTCAACAGTGGTGTCACACCTCTTCACCCTCCGTCAAAAAGTTAAAACCATAATTTCAGCCAAGAAAATCATGGCATCCGTGTTTTGGGACTGTCAAGGCATAATTTTAATTGAATATATGCCTCAAGGGGAGACCATCAACTCTGCAAGATACTGTGAGACCCTAAAAAAATTGCAGAGGGCGATTCAGAACAAGAGGAAAGGCATGCTGACAAAGGGAGTCTGCCTGCTGCACGAAAATGCCAGACCACACACGGCCAACGCCACGAAGGAACTGCTCGCCTCGTTTAAATGGGATGTCCTGAACCATCCCGCGCATTCCCCTGACCTAGCACCTTCAGATTACTATCTCTTTACCTCCCTGAAGCTGCACATGGGTGGAAAAAGGTTTTCAACCGACGAGGAGGTAAATGCGGAGGTGGAGAAGTGGACGGAGGAGTTGGCGGGAAACTACTTCGAGGAAGGCATCAAAAAGTTGATACCCCGCTTCACCACCTGCATTGAGAGGAATGGCGACTATGTCGAAAAATAGCTTACATATGTAATACGGTTACCACGTAATTTTTTTGTTTAAATAAAAAAAATTGTAACCTACAAAAATTCAGTACACTTACTTTCTGGATATGCCTCGTACATTTGAAAATATATTGCATTACGAGTACACTTTTATTGTATACAGTACAACCTGACGGGCTTATTGCAGTGTGGTAATCTCTTCCAACCAACCAGAAAGATGTTAAAGAGATTAGAATCTTTTTTTAAATCTGCTTTCCAATGGGAATTGTACCCGCAACCCTCGGGTTGTAAGACAGACGTCTTAAAACTACAGAGGTCTTTGGAGGAATGATGAACCTTATTGCTTTCTCTTGTATCTTTCTTTTCATTTATATTCATCAATATTCTCACATGTAGTCTTTAATTTCTCATAAAATTTATTTTAAATTCTAAACGTAAGCAATTCTTTTTGGCTTAAAATAAGTTTTTTTCTATGTATTGTTTACTTAAAGTGTTCCCCTATTCAGTATCTTTTTTTCTTCTAACTTTATTCTTTAACCGGGTATTCTCATTTGGAATTTTCAAAAAATCGATTTTTTTTCTATAATCCTTTCTTAATAATTTCCAGTAAGAAAGGTTCAAAAATCTTGAAAATTCGAAAAGTTACGAGGGTTTATAGTCGAGTGCGCTCCGGTCGAAAAATGACCTGAGCTTCGCAGCTGTCAGGTCGTCTATTGTTATAGCAGTAGTATTATTTTCTAAGAATTCTCGTCCAATAGGATTTCTTGGAATGATGAATTGATATTTAGTTTGTCGTGTAAAGAAGGGATTTTTAAACAATTTTATATGGCCCTGGAATTGCTGATTAACAGTAAGTTGAAAATATTTACTTTAATTTAAAACTTTAAACGCGTTTCCTGAAAAATCATGTTTTTTAAACTATTCCTCGTAATAAGTCCACAACTAATTGTTATACCTCTCTCTTTAGCCGGTACTAGAATTATTTTAATCCATTAATTTTTTCGATTTTTTTTCACTCCTCTGAACAAGACAAAAAAAATTGATTTTTAATTTCAACAAGCCAATTTTTTTCTAATTATTATTTTTTATTTATTTTAGTACCGGCCATAGCCACATGCTTTCTGAGTAAAACAGATTTTAAAAAAAAAATCAGCGAGTAAATTACGTGCATAATGGACCCCCTCCATGTGGCGGTCTTACTTCCGACTTAATAACAAAAAAAATTTTTTTTTGTTATGAAATTTTATGAAAATTTTCTTAAAAGATAAATAAATATGTCTAAAAAAAATAATTCATTCACTGAAAAAAATCTTAAAAATCGTTGATTTTTTGGCCCATGAAATGAAAATACCCCCTTAAACCACTTTCGTTTCTGTATCTGGACAATTTGAACCATATTTTTTACATTTTGTTTACTGTCATGTCTTTGATTCCACACACCTGTTTCTATTCCATTTATAAGAATACTATTACCTACTGCCTATTGTGACATGACTTTTTGTAGTCATCAAGTGCCATGACCACTGCGGATGGTGGCCTCAGGGATGAGCTGCCCATTAGGATATGTGTTCCCAGCTGTGTTTTTAACAACATGATAACCATATGGGACTCCTCGGCTGTTAGTCTGAAGCCAGAATGTCTGCTATTTGGCATCTGTATACTGTCTATTTATGCTATTCGACTCAGAATCTTGATATGTCACCAAAGTATAAAAAAAAAGACTGCTTAGTTTTGAGAACAGATTGCTTAGAAGGCTATCATGTGGTTTGACCATGTAGCAAACAAGATTGTTGGTCTTCAGACGTAGCTGCAGTCTTTAGCTTTGAAGATGTTTGGGTCACGTGTTGAAGATGCCTACTTGGCTGCTGGCCAAGAAATGTATTGTTTCATTGCCCACTATGTACTAAACAAATTGTATACCCATCTTACACCATATTCCGGTAAAATTATTTCTAGTCTTGCCCATACACTAAAGGACTTAAAATGCGAGACTGGAACGAGATGGTGTTGAGTTCATTTTAGTTATCTGTAATCTTATTCTGTTCCTACCTGTAATTCTTCTTTCATTTTGCTCGATACAATGGTACAATTTTATTTTTCAGGATATTATATGACAACGATGGAAGACAGACTTCTCGTGGAGAGACTATTGAATACTTCCTTAGTTCCATACACACTGGTTCCAGCGGAGCGTATGAAGAAACTCTACTATCTCTTAGGCAACATTGATGAGAATGCTACCAAAGCATTTATTGAACTGCAGAAACATCAACTTGCGTAAGCTACACCTATATTTGTTTTTGTATTTGACCCAAAATTAATTATTTAACTAGCAGATGTCGGTGAATTCGTGCAAATCATTTATTTTGATACCATATTTTCAAACTCAATAATTTGGACCCACTATAAAAAGGATATCGTACTAGGTCTCATCCCCAGTTTTGGACTTGGTCAAGAGGTGAAAAAGACTACTGCTTCAGACATTAAAACTAGGAAATAATAACTTATTACTTTTAGAACTTTTTTTTCCAAATATGTGTAATTTTTTTTGTTATATTTATATAAAATGATCAATGTTCTATTTGACATAATAATTTTTTTCCTTATGTACGAGGGTCATCCAGAAAGTAAGGTTACAACATTTATGTAGGATCGAAAAATGCTTGTATTTAATTGAAATTCACAGGATACTTCACAAATATATTAAACTATTTTTAAACGCAATCGCCGTCGAGATCGAGACATTTCTGTAGTCGGGGCACCAGCTTGTATGCCAGTGTCATAGACATCCGCCGCCAGCTCTTTCAGCCACTTCTTCACAGCTTCCTCGACCTCCTGATCGTTGAAAAATTGTTGGGGTGTAGTGACACACCCACGTTTCATACCCCGTCATGATAGAGTCCAGAAAAGCTTCTCCCTCCTGTGCAAAACGATCCAAAAATTCACGCGTGGCGGTCACGTGATTTTGACGGTGCTCCGTTGTGAGTATTCTGGGCACCCATCTCGCACACAACTTCTTGTAACCAAGTTTTTCCGACACAATATTACCAAGGAGAATTCGAGAAATGTGAGGAAATTCTTCATGAAGGTCGTCAAGCGTCACACGGCGGTCATTTTGCACTTGTTCTTTAATTTTTTGCACAAATTCGGCAGAAATCACTGCCTTGCCTCGTCGTATCAGTATGGCCTACTCTGAACAACCTAACCCACTTCGTGACATGTTGTCGACTCATCACATCACTACCATAAACTTCCATGAGCTTCCGATGGATATTCGCAGTGGTATTGTTCTGCAAAGTCAAAAAACTGATGACCACGCGGGTCTCGCACGGACGAGAGTTGACGGGAGCGCACGACGACATCTCCATCGGAAGAATTTACTGTGACTGAACAAACACGCGGGACCAAGCAAATTGACCGTTAGAATCCCCCCTATGCGCCAAGTGCACCAATTTGGAAACAAAAAATCCCCCCCCCCCCTTCCGGCCTCAGGAGCCCTTGTAACCTTAGTTTCTGGATAACCTTCGTAATAATTATCTGCATTATAAATTGTTATTTTAGAATCTTCACTTGAATTTTTAGATTTAGGATATTTATTACAGTCCAGACTGTCTTTTTTTAAAAGAAAATGCATTAATTATTGAAAAACTTCTTACAAAGCATTTTGATTTGTTGATATTTTATTAACCCTTTCCGGTCCACAAAAAAAATAAAAATGTTCCATCAGGTCCACAAAAGATTTACAGAATTACAGGGTAAAACAATACATCCAGGTTGTTTTTAATAAAACTTTATTTATGTTCACAAGGTTGTTTTTAATAAAACTATATTTATGTTCACAAGAAAAAAATGTCGAATGTCATTCGACATCGACTTTATTCCAGTGAGTCCTATGTCCTATAGGACCGGAAAGGGTTAAGAGTGAAATACAAGGGACATATTTAGAACTTTAAACTTGTTCAATTTATGAGTTGAAGTTGCTTTTGGAACTTTATTTCTTCTGTAATAGTTTCCTTCAGTGCCCTTTCTTTTTTTTTTAACCTGGCGAGTTTATTGCCATGTGGCAATTTCTTCCAACCAACCAGAAAGATGTTTTTATAGGCCCTAAGTGTTAACCAGACTGGAATCTTATTTAAAAACATCTGGGTTCCTGCGGGGATCGAACCCGCAACCTCCGGATCGGCAGACAAGTGTCTTACCACCAGGCCACCGAGGTCGTCTCTTTTATTATATTCAACAAATGAAACTACTATTTAAGTTAGGTTTTTTGAAATAGTGTATATTCTTGAAAAATTTTAAGAATTCTTGCTTAAAAAAATTAATTGGTCGGTTGGTCCTTTGGAAATATCCTTAAAAGGTTTCATTGTATTAGGGGGACCGGAAAGAAATCAAAAAAAAAGTAATACATTTAAAAATTTTATTTAAAAAAAATACAAAAAGAAATTAATCAATGAAATAGTTTCCATCGTTTTCCAAGACCTTTCTCCATCTATCAGGCAGCTTTTCAATTCCATTTTTGTAAAAAAAAAATGGTTTTTCCTTAAAAAACTTTTCGATATGATTTTTTACTTCATCAATATTTTTGAATGTTTTATCGCGGAGGGAGTGTTCCAATGATCTGAAAAGGTGATAATCTGAGGGGGCTATGTCAGGGGAATAGGGGGGGTGAGGTAAAAGTTCCAGTCCAAGTTGCATTATTTTATTCTGGGTGATTATCGCAGTATGTGGCCGCGCGTTATCCTGTTGAAGCATCCTGGGTTGGTTATTGACCAAAAGTGGACGTTTTTTTCTTAGTTCCTCTTTCATTCTCTCCAGTTGTTGACAATAAAGAGCTGCATTAATTGTTTCTCCTGGTTTCAATAGTTCATAGTGAACAACACCTTCGATATCCCACCATACACAGAGGAGAACCTTTTTTAGAGTCAACGTTGGTTTTGGTGTAGGAACAGCCGACTGGCCCCGAGAAAGCCATTGTTTTTTTCGTGTGGGATTATTGTACAAGACCCATTTCTCGTCGCAAGTTATTATTCTTCGAAGAAATGGGTCCACTTTATACCTGGACAAAAGGGACGTGCATATCGTTATTTGCTGCTCGAGCGCAGCTGGCGTCAACACGTGCGGAACCCAAACTCCTTGTTTATGAATTTTTCCAATGCGACTAAGATGTTCCTGCACTGTTGACCATGGACAATCGAGTTTAATTGATAATTCAGCTATTGTTTGACGAGGGTCAGATTCAACCAATGACGTCAGCGCATCATCATCCAATTTTGTTGGTCTTCCAGTTTTAGGGGCGTTCTTCAGGTCCCTATCATTATTTTTAAATTTTTTTATCCATCTAGACATTTATTGAGTCTTAATACGTCTCCATATGTAGCAGTAATTGTTTCTGTCACTTCTTTCGCCTTCAATCCCCGGTCAAATAAAAACAACATACAGTGGCGTAAATGTTCTTCGTCAATAGTCGGCCTTGACATTCTTCACAAACGACGGAAAAAATAATCTTTGCAAAAATAATGAATTTACAACCCCTTACAAACTACTAGCACCAAAAAGCACGTGTTTTCTCTTTTGTGTCTCGACGCAGACTGACCTTAAAGTGGTACTCCCGAAAATTTTGATTTCTTTCCGGTCCCCCTAATATTTGAATTAATACATACATACCCTCGTGTAGTTTCCCTGTTTGTGTAGGCGGAGAGGACAGAACACCAGACTTGCCTATCTCGATATACATCCTTTGCTTCCTCTGCATCCATACACCTCATATAATTTGAATTAATAACATTTAAAATATATTGCAGGGTGCGCCGCAGTGTTGCAGAATGGGTCGAGCTTCATAAGCGCCCCCAGACGGCAGCCAACCAGAAGGAGATGCAGGCGCGTGTGAACTTGATCAGCAATAAGTTCCTGCCGGAGCCCGTCAAGGCGCAGGAGTTCCTAGCCAAGTTCTCTCAGCACATGCGTCATGACCCGGCTATGTTACGCGGCATGGAGGACATCGTCAACCCAGACGTGAGCTGTGAGACATGCGTTAGGACCACGGTGAGATGGGGATACTCTTTTATTTGCTCAATTAATAGTAATTCTAGACAAAATATGGATAACCATTGGATAAATGTAATGAATAGTGGTTTGGAAATGCTCAATTAATAGTAATTCTAGACAAAATATGAATAACCATTGGATAAATGTAATGAATAGTGATTTGGAAATGCTGAAATGTGGGAAGGGAAAAACATACAAGACCTACATTTATTTCTCACTCGAATTTTGATATTTTATAAAATAATTTAGCATGCTAATTGCGCCGATCTTTCCTCTCTGTATTCCTGCTATTTTTATCTGACCCCGAAGGGAAAGAAAGGCCATCGCTGTTTCCTTCTATCAGGAATAGGAAAAAGTGACAAATAGATTAAAAAAGTTACTATTAAATGTGTGATGTGTTAACAGCCCAAATAAAAAAAAAAAAACAATTATAGAAATATTTTGAATGCAAAAAAAACATTTCAGAAAATAATATAAATAAGTTCGATTAATTTATTATCTTCAAAAGTGCATTGTATAAACTCCTAAAATACCTGACCAATAAAGAACTTAGTTGTTGTCTGTGCCGAGTGAGTTGCTCATATTATTTACTTATGATACAAAATTTTATAGTTTTTAATAAATAACTTGTAATTTACATATAATATATTAATCTTAATATTATTTTTTATTATATTTATATTTTGACTTACACTACCGCTCATAAGTCTTCCTCACCCCCTAATAATTGAGTTAGTCGTGTAATTATGCAATATTATTGGGAGTACTAATTAGTTCGGTCCGTTTCCAAAAGATGGTTCTGGCTGTTATGAATGGTTCATAGTAACAGCCGATTTTGGTGGTTTCAGAGAGGCTAGACATCTGCCAATAATATTCAGTTTATATCGCTTTGAGTTTCATGCAAAAACCTTGTTTTGTACAGTGTTGAAAATGTCGAATTTTGTGTTAACCAAGCAGCATTTGCAGGAGGTTTTAATTTTCTTCATTAATTGGAAGAAAAGTGCAGCTGAAGCCCATCGAATGCTTGTCGAAGTTTATGGTGACGCTGCTCCAACTGATAAATCATGTAGGGAATGGTTTCGACGTTTCAAGGATGGAGATTTCAGCGTCGAAGACAAGCCTCGCTCTGGACAGTCAAAAAATTTTGAGGACAAAGAATTAGAGGCATTACTCGAAGAAGATCAGAGTCAAACGCAAGAGGAGCTTGCAGAATCATTGGGAGTGACTCAACAAGCCATTTCCGTACGATTAAGAGCCATGGGAATGATTCAAAAACAAGGAAATTGGGTGCCTTATGAACTGAAACCGAGAGACGTTGAAAGACAATTTTTCACTTGCGAGCAGCTGATTCAAAGGCAACAAAGAAATGGTTTTTTGCATCGGATTGTAACTGGAGATGAGAAGTGGATATTCTACGACAACCCCAAGAAGAAAAAATACTACACTAAGCCCGGTCAATTGTTGCCATCGACCTCAAAATCAACACCAAAACCGAACATACATGGTTGGAAGATCATGCTCTGTATTTGGTGGGACCAAAGGGGTGTTGTTTACTATGAGGTGCTGAAACCTGGCGATTCCATTACGGGCGATCGGTATCGGCTACAATTCGTTTGAGCAGTGTATTGCGAGAAAAACGGCCGGAATACGCAAACAGACATGATAAAATTATTCTTCTTCATGACAACTCTCAGCCTCATGTCGCAAAAGTCGTAAAAAAATATTTGGAAACACTCAAAGGGGATGTTTTACCGCACCCGCCGTATTCTCCGGACATTGCTCCTTCTGATTACTGGTTGTTCCGAAGGATGCAGCATGATTTGGCAGGTCACCGGTTCACTTCTTTTGTAGAAACCGAAAATTGGCTCCAAACTTGGATCGCCTCAAAAGACGAGTCATTTTTTCGAGATGGAATTCGAAAATTGCCTGAGAGATGGGAAAACGTAGTAGCCAGCGATGGACAATACTTGAATTGATCTGTTCATTCATTTTGTTTAGAAATAAATGCATTTTTGAACACAAAAAAACGAACCGAACTAATTCGTACACCTAATACGATGAAAAATAATTATAACCGTTTTGCATTGTATTTAACAGAAATCACGTGTGTATTTTTTTGGCGGCAATTCAACAGGATTTTTGGCCTTCCTGATCGGTTTTCATCCACCAAAAGCGTATTTTGTTCTCCTAGGAATCTTCATTTATCTGGCAATTTCTCTAACATTTTCACCCATATTGGAACGAGCCACCACCATTGAACGGATTTCGGTATATTATTTTCGAGTTTTGACCATTTTGATACGAGATTTTTGAAATGAACACAGTGCACTTTATCAAATAAATATAAATAAATATTAGGTTTATTGACAGCAACATAGTATGTACAAGATCACATCTGAGTAACACTACTAAAACACATAAATTGCAGACAATACATCAGACACAGAAGCTATCAAAAGGTCTGGGCTCATCTAATAGCATCCCCTCGGCCAAAATACACCCCACCAATATAGGGCGAACCCAGCCACGGGGACACCAGATGTTTTTCAGCCCACACCCTTAAACACCTAGAAACAGGAATATATACAAAAAAATAAACACAGAAAATAAATATAGTAGATGACAAAAAAAGAAAAAAATACATTCAAGAGAGAGTACACCAAAAGGTCCGGGCTCATCCCACAAACATTCCCACGGCCGAGATACACCCCACCAATGTAGGGCGAGTCCGACCGCAAGGGCATCAGGGGCTTCCATCCCACACCCCCGCATATCTAGATTAAAGAATAAATATTATAAAAAAGAGAGAAAAAAAAAAAAACAAAAACGTATGGCAGAAAACAAAATAAAAAGTAAACCCACATATACCACCTCAGGTTAACTGTCAGCAAGAACGAGGAAAAAAAAAAAAGAGACAAGCCTCAAAGGAGTCCAAATTTTACATAATGACAAATGGGAAGTAAGATAGTTGAGACAACATTGAAATATTAGGTCCTTACATATTATTATTATTATTATTATTATTATTATTATTACACATGACAATAAATATACACAATTTGAGAAAAAACAACAGGTAATTTGATTTGGACATATAATTTTAATGGATCTGGGTTTGTTGCCTTTCATTTGTCGTATCCCCAGTAAACTAGGCTTTTGCCTGTATCTCACTGAGGATATTTAGCATGAAAAAATAAATCGATACTTCTTTCCGATTTTTGATAACACAAAAAACCCCGTTGCACGCTCTCATCAACCTGACAAACAGTGACACTCAACTACAACTGGAAACATCCTGCGAAACTCAACTCCTCACACATTATCGCTCCAGAAAGACCAAAAATATTCATCCCACAATATACTGCACACAATCATAAGAATAAAAATCAAAACAAATTCAAAACAAAAAAAAGAAAAACACACAGAAACACAAATACAATAACAGCCAAAATTAAAACAATAATAAGAGACCCACACTCACGAGCTCACATAAATCCTTTCCACTCGTCATTCATCCTGAAAGCCCAAGTACTCAAAATCCTGTCGTAATAACAACCACGCTCCGATCGACTGTCTAAATGGTTTTCCTACCTTTACTTTTATTGAAGTCGGCACGCCATTGTATGTAATGGGAGCCAAATAAGCATATTGCCTTTGGGCAAAAGAGGTTTTAACTCTAGGGATGGTGAACATTTCATTAGTTGCCATGCGTGTCATGTGTGTCTGCTGAGTTTGCATCTTCCCCTCCTCTCGATGGTAGTGCCAGAGAATGGATTTGAGATGTAAATTGGCTATGTTCAGGACCTGATACTCTCTGAAAAGCTCCGCCGTGGGATACCGAGCAGGAAGTTTATTGATTATTTTTATATGAAATTGGCGTTTTGTTTGGGAGGAACATATAGTTGATTTTTTTTTAATATAATATATTTATTTAATCAAAGTATGTACCATTGCTATCTATGCACTTTTGCCATCTCATAGGTAGTTCATCGATCCCTTTACTAAAAAAACCATTCGGACGGGAATCAATAAAATCTTTGAAGTCGGTTTGGACTGCCCCATCGGAGTTGAATTTTTTCCCTTGCAAGAAGTTATCCAAATTTCGAAAAAAATAGTAATCTGTTGGGGCAAGGTCCGGAGAGTACGGTGGATGTCTTAGACATTCCAATTGAAGCTCTTCTAATTTGGTAGCCGTCTGTTGTGCAGTGTGTAGTCTAGCGTTATCATGAAGCAGCAGTGGCCTAGAGCGATTAACCAGCCTCGGTTGTTTAGCAGCTAGCTTTTCCATCATGGTTTGCAGTTGCTGACAATAGACATCTGCCGTAATCGTCTGGCCAGATTTAAGAAAGCTGTAGTGAACGACACCAGCACTAGTCCACCAAACGCTCACAAGTAACTTTTTTGGAGTCAATTTTCGCTTGGGGCATGGTTTGGCTGGTTCGGCAGGGTTCAGCCATTGCGATGAGCGCTTCCGATTATCATACAGGATCCACTTTTCATCACAGGTAATGATTCGATTCAAAATCCCTTCATTATTGTGCCGGTTGAGTAATGCAACGCAGCAGTCAACGCGCGTTTGTTGATTTGCTTCACTCAATTCGTGAGGTACCCACCTTTCAAGCTTTTTCACCTTCCCAATTTGCTTCAAGTGGATTAAAACAGTTTTATCACTAACACCGCAGCCTGCAGCTAACTCGGACGTGGTTTGCGATGGATCCGCTTCCACAATAGCCTTCAATTCTTCATTATCAACTTTGGTCTCCGGCCGTCCACGGGGCTTGTTCTGGAGGTCGAAATTTCCAGAACGAAAACGTTGGAACCAAAAACGCACTGTGTTTTCTTTTGCGGCACCGTCGCCATACACATCATTAATCCTTCGAGCCGTTTCTGCAGCACTGGTGCCACGGTGGAACTCGTACTCGTAAATAACGCGATATTTCAAGTTTTCCATTTTGTAAACTGAGTGACGCAAAGAAAAAAAACAATTGAGGAAAAAACAAATGAATTATAATTTTCGAAACACAAATACTTGAGTAAATCGCTGTATAAATTTGAATTTGAAATTCCTAACCAAAGAGAAGATATTTGAGATCAAAGTTGCCAGTACGGCAAAACGCCAATTTCATATGTAAGGACCTAATAGTTAGGCAGTAATACATTGAAATAGATAAGCAGTTTTAATTAATGAGGAAATGACGCACAAACACGTATGCACAATCCTCGATTCACCACCAGCGAAAAGAGAGAAAAGAAAGAAAATAAGAAAAGAAAAGCAAACAGGAGACCCATTCACCACTGAGAAACCCATTAACCACCCAGAAGATAACGCTTTAGAGCATCTCTGAAGGTATAACTATTCACCCGCTCCTTCAAGGCCTGGGGCAACTCATTCCAGCATTTGCTGGCTGAGTATGAGAAGGATCCCCTGAACAGTGTTAGGTTATGGTTTGGGATAAGTAAAAGAGTCTCTCTGCCTCTAGTCTCGTAGCCGTGAAAGTTTCTAGACCAATTCAGTTTTTCGAAGAGATAAAGTGGCATTTTTGAACTGGTAATTTTATGCATGAGTACGCTTAAGTGAAGAAACCGTCTTTGTTTCATGTCAATAATTTTAAAAGCTCTCAAAAAAGGGGTGATGTGTCCTCTGGGGGGAATGTTGAAACAATACCTACAGCAAGCATTTTGCAATCTTTGCAATTTCCGTTCGGTTCTCCTTAGAAGGCACGGTCCATAGATGCAATCACCATACTCGACTATTGGGATAATGAGCGCGTCGATTATTCTACGTCTAGCTTCAATGGATAGGTTTTGACGGATGCGATAAATATTTTTAAGCCGCGAAAAAGCCCATTGTAATTTATTTCTAACGTGAGCCTCGAATCTTAAGTCATATTCCATATACACACCCAAATTACGCACCACGCTCTCTGTAGGCACAGTCGCGTTACCAATCTTTATTTCCAAAGGCTCGTTCAACTTTTCGACTTGTTGTCTTGTACCCATTACAATCAAGGACATTTGAAGACTGAAAGCTAAAAGTAAATTAGATAAAGAATCACCGTAACTGTTAATTGTTATCCCTTCTACCTGTAAACCTGACACAATAAAGGGATTAGTTCGCTTGGACTTCTGAATGACAAACAATACTGAATGGTGACTGTTTTGTAAAAAGCTGGTTTTTGAACAAAAGGTCTCCCAAATTCTAATCTCCATCCATACACACTTGATTTCTGTTAAATACAATGCAAAACGGTTATAATTATTTTATTATATTAATTTTTCATCATAATATTGCATAATTACGCAAATAATTCCAATTATTAGGGGGGGATGAAGGCTTTATGAGTGGTAGTGTATATACAAAATACACTATAACTGTAGAGTTATAATAACACTTAACTTAGTAAAATATATCCTTTTGTGTGCGTAAATGTCAAGTTTTGAGCCGAATAAGTGTCATTCGAAGACAAAGAACGTAACGGAAGGCCGAAAGTGTACGAAGACGCGGAATTGGAAGTATTATGGGATCAAGATTCGTGCCAAACGCCATAATATTGCATAATTACGCAAATAACTCCAATTATTAGGGGGTGACAAAGACTTATGAGCGGTAGTGTAAATACAAAATACACTATAACTGTAGAGTTATAATAACACTTAACAAAAATTTTTTTATTAGAAATATTTCTTCTAGATTTGAGAAGATTATTATAATATTTATTTTCAAGGTAAATGTACTATTTATTACCAAGGTATTATTTTGAATTTGTGTGTTATTAAATTTAGGAATATTTTTTTTTTCGATTTCTCTTTAATCCTAAATAGAAAACAATTTTTTCAATGACAGCGTTGAAAATAAAGAGGGTTTTTTTAGAGAATTATTTTCATTATAAGTCTGGACAACTTTATTGATTACAAAGTATTACTTTACGATCCCCCTACCGATAATTCCACATTGCAACAGTCTTTTATTGCTCCAACCGAGAGATATCTGTTTAAGATGTTTTGCCATCAACGAAGGTACGCTTTTGCCCTGAAGAATTGGAACATATGCCCCATACACTACTCTCACAAAAAACATACACTACTCTCACAAAAAAGTTTTTTTAATATTGACCATTTGACAGTTTTGCCCGAGCGTAACCCGGGCACGAAGTTTCTTTTTATACTGACGAGCCCGAGCCTCGTTCAGGCAAATCTTTTTTCGACTTGGGAGTGTTTCTCCCGAGCGTTGTTTGGACAGATCTTGTTTCAACTTGTTTTCTCCGAACGGAATATATTTTCGTATACAATTTATTCGTTCACAGTTTGTCATTGTTTTAAAATTCGAACTGCTAAGTTGTTAAATCATTTTTGTATAGCTACAACCATTTATCTTTTTCTTCAGGCGTCTGTATTGAAGAAATTGGGCCAGCCAATAATGACGAACCTTTACTACAATACGGTGAAAATGCTACTGGAGCGGGTCAGCTCAGTGATGATAGACCACCAGGCACTCAAGATTCTCATCATGTATGTAGAGGACTGTCTGCGTGGCGGCAACATTATCGATGAGGCATCGCTCAACCCCAACACGGCTGGCGAGAGGGGACTCAGATTACTTGTAGTAAGTTAATTGTATTTTATCTTTTATCGGGAATTTCAATAGTTTTGTCATAGAGAGAATCAATAAGTTATGGAAGACTTTTGGTAGAGGTGACAAATTCTGGTAAAAGGAAAGTTGATAAATATGAGAATTGGACGTTTACTTAGTGGTTCTGAAGAAGACATAATCATTTTAAATTATTTTTTTCTTAAAAAATGCTTCGAGTTGATGGTATGCACATAACAAAAAGCTTTCGAGTGCGAAGGGTTAAAATTGCTTAGAACTTTGTCATCAATTTTTTTTTGACCATGGCATACATTAAGAGGACATCAGTTAAAAATTTCTAAAACTGAATCCCAAAATAATTGAAGGAACCGTTGTTTTGCTGAGTTCTAATAAAAATAGTCTATAATTCGGAAATTCTAGGATGAGTCCTGTGACAGCTCACAAATTTGCCCCAATACAACCTTATGTAATGTATTTACCTAAATAACTTGCTATTTATTAGAATTGAGGCTTATATTAAAATTGATAAAATAATTAAAATCACTGAACATCGTTACAAGGTTGTATCGGGGCAAATTTGTGAGTTGTCACAGGACTCATCCTAGAATTTCTGAACTATAGTGAGCTCTGTGACATTGAACCAGTATAAAAACTATCCAGACAAGTTCCTGCACACAAACCTAAAAGTGTTGTTTCATTGGTATTTTGCTTTCTTCAGTTAATCTTTTAATTGTTTGCTTTGTTTACACATATATTTCAAGAACATATGATAGTTAAACTTGGTGTGGAGCATTCATACTGCCTGTTTAATAATAATAATATTAAATTTCATATAAATTGTCAGAAAGAAATGAGTTTTTAGTTTTAAATTAAAACACTGATATATTTGCAGATGCTTTCATTTGTGTTCCCATCCCACTTCCTGCACGAGGACATCCTTCTGCAGCTGCTGTCCATGCTGGAGATGGAAGAAGACTCCGTGGCACCACAGATCCTCGCCGTTCTTACGTTCCTCGGCAAATACAAGCCACTTAGTGAGTGCACTGTCCCGAAATATTTATTTATACATACAATAATAAATTGGCTGTCGAGAGAAATTAAAAGATAATTTATTTATAGATGTGGCATGGCAAGATGCCTGTCTTCCGACCTGGAGGTTGCGGGCTCAATTCTCAATAGAGGCCAAAGTATTTATAGATGTGGCATGGCAAGATGCCTGTCTTCCGACCTGGAGGTTGCGGGCTCAATTCTCAATAGAGGCCAAAGTATTTATTTCTGGTTTTCACTTAGGAGGGTATTCTACTCTAGAAATTTTAAAATAATAAGTTTAATAAACCTTTAAGAATATGTTCTCAAAAGGAAATTTAAAAATTCTCAATATTTACGAAGTTATAGCTATAAATGAGGCAGCAATTACGCAGCACCGGTATGACTCGGACAATAATCTCAAAATTTTAAACGCGATTTTATCGAAACTACTTTTTTGACCTGCTCGACATAAAATCTCAAGTTCTATCCAACCGGTTGCCTTCAAATTTGGTATAAAACTTCGATAAATGTCCCTACCTTGGAAAATTCAAAACTATTTTTAAAAAATTAAAATATTTGAAAAAATTTGAATTTTTTTTCAAACAGCCACCATTTTACGATTTTTTTCTCTCTTTGGTACCAACTAGAAGGACATTATTTCTCATCAAGAAACTGTGTATGATTTTTGTTTCAGATTTACGAAAGAGCTTCAATTATGTCGACCATCTCACTCCCATTTATTTTTATGACTAGATATAACAGCTGATAACATGTTTTTCAAATCATCAATAAACAAACTGTAAAAATATGCATAGGAAAAATGTTTTTAGTTTTTTATTATTAAGTCAGAAAAAAGCGTCCGAAATTCACGCCTCTAAAGTAGAATACCCCCTTAAGGCCTCTTTGACATCTTTCTGGCTGGTTGGAAGAGATTGCCACATGGCAATAAGTCCAGTAGATAGTGCTGTATACAATGAAAGTCTAATGCAATACAATATATATGCCACACTGACAAATTTTTAATTTACAGAACATTTTTATATAACGCCATTTAGAGAGCAAACTCTCCTGATGGGCGCTCTAATTAGTACCGAACCCATTATTATTAAACAAATCATGTCTGGCAGGCAGGATTATTTATTACACTTTCGGTATAGTACCTTGTGGGGTTATTGCCATGTGACAATCTCTTCTAACCAACCAGAATGATGTTTATGAGATCTTAAATGAAAACCTGACTGAAAACTTAACCTTAGTTTTAGACTTGCCAACTAGACCATGGAGGCCATCAACACTATGAGATGGAATATCTAAACTCAAACACTATGAGATAAAATATCTCATAGTGTTAGATCATTCAGCCAGAAGAGTCATTTTGCAATAGTGTGAGTAACAGTGCGTTTACAAAAACTTGTCACTTTATTTTTTTAATGAATTGAAAGAGCAAAAAAATATAAAAATGATATTTTATATTCAAACATTGAAATGAACACACAAGGTTTGTAAATTAAAAATGCTGTCAGCTTAAATTGTAATAATCATAAAAATAAAATTAAAGTTACTTAATTTAACATATTGATTGTTTAGGCATGGCAGATTCTAGGAAACATTAAATAACAATAATGGAATTTTTCAAGATTAAAAATAAATATAAGTACAAGTATTATAAAGTAAAAATCATCAGCTTTAATTAGATTATAGCACATAAAAATACAATTATTATTGTATGTAAGAATATTTAACATAATAATGTATCATAATTACAATGCCAAATGATAAAGTTTTAAAATAATAGTGGATGGAGCGATACTAAATTCTAGGAAACTTTAAGTTATAACAAAGTACATTCTAAAAAATTTTGAATTATACATTACATTAAACAAAAATCGCACTCCTAATTTCGACATGGTAGTGTTTTTCTAATCACCGAGTATTTTAACAACAATACAAATGTGCGCTCTGCGCGAACCAATCGTGTGGCATTCTAAAACCAATACCACTACATAAGTTGTGTAATACAGAGTGTTACTCACACTATTGCAAAATGAGTCTTCTGGTTTTATGATCTATACCATGTTGTAATTTACACAATTAAAGTGTACAACAATACAAAGTTTAAATCTATTTACATCTAGGTTCAAATATTTGTATAGATCTGCTTATAATACACTTCAACTCGACTAAAGTATATTTTTTGTTTACTCGTATCAGATGAGGCCTGCCCAACCCTGTTCCCTCGTCTGACTATGCTATGCAAGGCTTACGCTGAAGTGGGCACACCCAAACAGGCTAAGAATGCAGTCAGGTAAGCGGACATCTCTTATTTCTTTAGCAACTGTGCCTTTTATAAAACCATTTGATATATTTTTTTTACGAGAGACGAAATACTGTAGAATATACAGTTTACGTATTTTGTGCTATTACGATGAAATTAGATCATTGACAAGTAAGAGTTGGCTTAGCTGCATTTATAATTTTAGTGAAAATAGTTCTTTAGCTGCCTATAGCTAAGATAAGATCTTAAGCCTAATAAAGCCAAGCTACATAATTGCTTTTCGATTTTGTGAAAAAATCTTATCCCTCTGATAAAAAACCTATTGCATCGTGTTCATTATATGCCCATTATGGTGTGGTGTGAGCAAAGAGAGCAGCAGTTTCCACTAGAACCACACCTCAAATTCATTATATTTCCATTACAGTGTGTGGTATCAGCAAAGAGAGCAGTATTTTCCACTAGAACCACACCTCAAAGGCATTAATCCTTTCGTTCCATATTTCCTCTCCATTATGCCATGTTTCTTCCATACCCTCTGCAGGCAACTTAGGCCCAAATTCATAGTAATTTTTGGCGCGAATTCATAGTACGTACGCACATAGTATTCATAGTTCATTTTGCGCATATTTGTTGTAGTTTCTTTAAATAATGTGGCTTCATTATCTCACTTTAAAGTTTGGAGTCTATGAGAACTAACTCTGAATACAAATCATGAAATTTTAAGGTTAGAAAGTAGTACACTTGGGCCTCGTATAACACGGTTTTATATAACACTATTTTATATAACACGAATGTAAAAATTGTGGCATATTTTTTATACAACACGCTTTTTATAACACGGTTTCAGAAAAATAAATGAATGAAATAATATGTTTGAGTTGTAGATTGCGTCCGCATCCATGACAGAATGCGTACATGCCATGAGTCATGATGATCTCACTCAGCATGTTGAGACTTGTCAATTTCGTTTGTTTCGAAACATTTTAGTTACGCTCTGGCATTCAATGGTGCAGTACGTATTTCTTCGTAATCCGTAGATTTTTCTGGCTTATTGTTTGTATGTATGCACTTTACATATTCCATATTATTAATTACGTATATATAACTCTTAGTAGTCCAGAGACATGATGTACTCGTACATTCCCTAATAGATTATTTGAAAAATATTTTAAGTTATGTACTCGAAATCATATTATAAATAAAATATAGTACTCGTATGTAGTGCATTTTGTGAAAGTAACATTGCAAGTGACAAAAAAGATCTGCGCATTTGAGATTTAATATGTACGTGTGTGATTAGTGAAAATACTCGTAATTTGATTGGTGCAGAACATTTACTTATTCAGAAAAATAACATATTTATTTGAGAGATATCTCTAAAGAATGTGTACCGTGCAATAAACAATAACAATTATGGAACCAGTTTTATCCTGAAATTTTCTCATGTTCCCATTTTTACATTAAAATAATTTGGATTGCAAAGGATTAAATATACGAGTATATGTACACAATATAGTGTTTGATCATTTATACATTAAATCGTATTCATTTCATTATTTATTTGTAGATGAAAAATATTTAAACCGTAAAATGTCAACAGTTACGGATAAAATTAGAAAAAAGAGAAATTTCATTTCTATTGAAAAAAAAATTAATATCCTAGATTGTCTCAAAAGAGGCGAGAAAGCATCATCTATTGCTAATTTTTTTAATTTAAATGAAGCAACAATTAGGACGATACAAAAAAATGAAAACAAGATTAGATCTACAGCTTTGGCAGGATCGTCTATCAGTGCGACAAAGATTGGGCGTGTACACTCAGTAATAATAGAAAAAATGGAAAAAGCTCTTATGATATGGATAGAAGACTGCAATGACAAAAACATTCCTATAGACAAAAGAATTATACAAAAGAGGGCACAAACAATTTTCGATAATTTAAAAATAACTGAACAATCGTCATCGGAAGATCAAAACTCATCTCACAATTTCTCTGCTAGTAGAGGATGGTTTGAAAATTTTAAGAAGCGATTTTCACTACATAATATACAAACTCGAGGAGAAATTGCGTCAGCTGATGTAGAATCTGCTAAAAAAATTATTCCAGAATTCGAAGATATTATAAAAAATAAGGGCTACACACCAGACCAGGTATTCAATGCAGACGAAACGGGATTGTCTTGGAAAAAGATGCCTCGACGAACCTACATATCAAAAAACCAAAAGTATGCGAAGGGATTCAAGGTGGCGAAAGATAGAATATCTTTACTATTATGTTCTAATTCTTCTGGAGATTTCATGATGAAGCCATTATTAATTAATCGATCTTTAAATCCCCGAGCATTGAAGGGTTGTGACAAAACGAATTTACCTGTTTATTGGAGAGCCAATAAAAAGGCTTGGACCACAAGTATTATTTTTAAAGATTGGTTTTACAATTGTTTTATACCCGATGCAAGAGATTATATGAAAAACAAGAATCTTGATTTTAAAATTTTATTAATATTGGACAATGCGCCAGGACATCCGCAAGATTTAAAACATCCTAATGTTGAAATATTATTTTTACCGCCTAACACTACATCTATAATCCAGCCCTTAGACCAAGGTATAATTTCAACATTTAAAGCTTATTACATTCGTCGAACATTTGAAAAAATAGTAGAAGACATCGATCAAAGTGAAAATTTAACACTTCCACAACCATAGAAAAAAATTTCTATTCGAAATTGTGTCGATATTGTTTCTGCATCCGCTAAAGAAATAAAACAATCAACTTTAAATTCTTGTTGGAAAAAGCTGTGGCCAGAAGTAGTCTCCGGAGAAAATGTTTTACCACCAATAGAAGATGAATACCAAAGGACAATAAATTTTTGTCGTGGTATTGGAGGAGAAGGTTTTAATGACATGGATATCCATGATATTCAAGAAATATTGGAGGATCATTCGTTGAACGAAGAAGAATTAATCGAAATTTTGAACGAACCTACCACAATTAATGACTCAGAAAGCAGTTGCAGCGAGGTTGCTACATGTTTCACATTAAGAACTATAAATGAGGGCTTGGAATTGGCTATTAAATTAGAATTTTTTTTTATTGAAAGGGATCCTATAATGGAAAGAAGTTCGAAATTCAAGAGGGAATTACAACAGATTTTGGAACCTTATAAGGAAATACGTAAAGATTTATACGCTAAAAGCAGACAATCGCTTATTACCGATTTTTTGAAGGCTAAAACCACAAGAAATTCAGAGCCCTCCTCCGATGATGAAAACTTACAACCGATCTCGAAAAAGAGTAAAACATATAGAATTATTCTAAGTGATAGCGATGATGAATGAATGCTACATTAAATTTATTTATTTATATGTGGCTTTTTACATCAATAAACTTAATATGAACATATTAAAAAGGAAGAAAAAAGAGAAGACCGTACAAAAAAAGAATAATAAAGAAGACTATACAAATATCCATATATAAAATACATGATTACGATTAAGAGAAACTATATTATATGTATTATTAAAGTTTTTTTAGTTTTTTTTCCAATAAATATGTAAATTTTTATATTTTTATTAAAAAAATAAAGTACATATTCATATAAACTATATTCAATTTTTTTTTTTGGAACGCAAACCCTAATTTTGTATGAACTTCAAACCTTGTATAACACGGATTTGTATTACACGAGGTTTTCGTGGAACCATATAACCGTGTTATACGAGGCCCGAGTGTACTTTGTATGTAGGCTATGGATTTATGCCTTGACATGCTTAGCAATTATAGGTGTTTAAATTTGCCTTCTCGTAGCTATTGTGATGTTGTTACATTTCTGTTTACTTTTGCAGGTGTATATTTGTTAACATGGCTGACCAACATGAGACAATATTTATGGAAATACTCGACACACTTAAGACCACACTCACCCCATCCTCGGAGCACTACCACACGGCCATTGTGGCACTGGGACACATCGCCATCAACCTGCCTGATAAGTATCCCGTACAGATCAAGAATATTGTATCCAGAAAGGTTAGTTTAATTAACATCTAAAATAAATTAATCCCTGTAATACACAATACATGTGCTACACGAATAGCAGAGGCACTTTTTGGGAGTCTAAAGATATTTATCATTTGTCATGTTTATTTAACCCTTATCATGGCATTGTAACAGAGGTGTAATGTGATTTCAAATATGGCAACACATTCAAATACTATACATGCACTATTGTGTGCTGTGGTATCATCTGGTTATAAATATTGACAACGCTATAACCTTTCAAACGACATCGGGTCAACATGTCTGGATAGCGTGGGCGCATTTTGAAAATTGGGGTAAATAATCGAAATATCTTATTAATCACTACATGTAGATAAAATTTTATTCAAATCATTTTATTTGTTGATAATTCAGCTATGTAAATGTTGTTCATGTTTTAGATTATACAATCATTTTATAGCCCTGTTTGTGTTTTATAAAAATTGATATTTTGGCAATGTAATGTGGGTGTTACATATAAAAAAAAAACTATAAGGAAAATTTGTGATTTTTTTTCCTAAATTTTCCTTCATAACTTACCATATAACAAGAAATAACCAAAGAAAAACGTTAATATTTAGATAAATTGAACTTTGCCAAGATAGGGGTTAAGAATGTTACGAATTTCATGGATAGCAAGACGAACTAACGCCTCCATTCTCGGAGAACTGTGAATCACCAACAGATTGTTAATAAACCTTTAACACCATATTTGAAATCCCCATTACAGATAGTAAAAGAGCTTCTGGTAAAAGAGTCCACTGAGGGTCGGGAGTACATCGAGGGCGAGTGGTGCTCAGAGTCAGAACTGCCTCTGGAGACACGCTGCAAGGTGGAGGGGCTCAAGACCATGGCGCGTTGGCTTCTCGGCCTTAAGCGGGACGAGCTCTCTGCACAAAAGACCTTCCGAATGCTGAACGCATTCATATTGCACAAGGGAGACTTGCTACAGGTATCGCAACGTATTTTTATTTTGTTAATTTTTTGTCATCCTTTGTTATCAGTTTTTAGAAGACTCTCCTGCATTTTGTAAAAATATTAAATTAAGTTTTTTTTGGATTTCTTCTACTTGAAATGACAAAAGTCCACGTAACTCCCCAAAGGGAGAATAGATTAGCTTAGCATATATCTAACTCACATTTTGGTGTGATATCAGCTGCAAAGAATTTCCTAAAGCTCTATGTTAAACATATCTCAAAAATAAAAATGAATTGTGCATGGCCGCACGGTAACACACTGGGATTCTGTGCGGAACGTCACTGATCCGAACCCTGTGTATGACACAGACATTTTTTTCACCTAGTATTCGGGGTTTAAGGATACCTATGACTTCGGTCATATCTATTTTTTTTTAAAAGTAAAAAAAAAACATGCTGGTGGGCTCCGATCGTCTCACTTTGGTGTGCTATTGGATCCAGTATAGCGGTGTATCTGGAAGAGTTTACTTAAGTGCAACAGCTCACTCTCAACAGCTTTGCTTTTCAACTGAATTGATGTTGAAACAGCGAAGGGATTGTCAATTACGAAGCCCAATAACAATAACGACTTCATTACTCAAATATCCTTATAATTTGAAGACTACTAAATAAGTATATTTCTGCAATTTATATCTTGTCTTTATACATATATTTTCTTTCAGCAAGGGCAATTGTCAAAGGCAGAGATGTCCCACCTGAGGCTGGCTGCAGGGGTGGCCATGCTGAAGATATGCGAACAGAAGGGGGTTGGGGACCAGATTACTGCCGAGCAGTTTTATAATCTCTCACAACTCATGGTGGTGAGCACACATTTCCTATCAATCAAAAAACTATTGAAGACATCAAAACTTTGTGTTGACATAATGTTTGAATTGTCATGAAATTGACATTTTCCTTTTCAAAAGCATCTTAGGCAATCTTTCACAAACAAGAAAGATTACCATTTTATAGATCGATGACATCCATGTACAGTACCCGGCGGTAAGTAATACACATCGGGCTTAAGAAAGAGACTGTCAACCATAATCGCCTAACTTCGGCTTTGTCGAGCGCCGTCTCTGTCATCCATACACGTGTTCCATCGCGATTTGTCAGTCGCTGTCAAGCGTTCTAGGGATGGAGATGACGCTCTACAAAGCCGAAGTTAGCCAATTATGACCAACAGTCTCTTTTTTAAGCCCGATATGTATTGCTTACCGCCGGGTACTGTGTAATGTTTCATCAGTTATCATAATCTTCAACAAGTTATGAAAAGGAATGGACTAGAAGTCAAATCTAGAAGGCCAGTTTGTTTAACAAACATGACTAATGATGCCATTACAGTGGTACCTCGGGTTACGAACTTAATTCGTTCTTTGATTCCGTTCGCGAGGCGAAATGTTCGCAAACCGAAATTCATTTTCTTGAGAGCCATAATGAGGGTTAATTTAATGCAAAATATATTTTATATATACTGTATATTATATATATAAAAAGCAAAAAAAAATTGTATCAAGAACAATGAACGCAACGACAAACAATGTTCACAACGCGTGCACATGAGAACAACTAATGTGTAATTGCGTAATGCGCCGTTACAACTAATTCGTGAGCCGAGGCATTGTACTCAGGTTGAGTCAAAATTTGTTGTGTTCGTAAGCCGATTTGCTCGTGACTAGAGGCGTTTGTGACCCGAGGTTTGACTGTATTTTTTTAAATACTCATGTTTTCCCTCTCAGAGACTTCTTCCTAGCCTTATTCCAAATCTTGAGTTCTAAGTCAGTTCTTCCTGTTCACAACCTGTAGTTTCTCCAGTTTTGGATACCATTCTCTGTCCATTCACTTGTAGCATTCTCTGCTCCACGTATTTTAGGTCCCTTTGATTGGATGGTTGATGGAGGTCCATAGTTTGCAATGTGTTTTTCAGGGTTTCTCATTACATACCATAAAAAAATGTAATACGTTACTATCATTCACCCAAATTCAAAGCCTCTGTATTGACATTTATGCTACTTAAATCTGTTGAAATTTTTATTCTCAGTTATCTTTGATTTTGTGGTATTTACATGTTTTTTTTTTTTTACTAGGACGAGGTGCCCCAAGTCCGCGAGGTGTTTGCCACAAAATTACACAAGGGCTTATCGAAAGGTATCCCCAACAAGTGCCTGCCCTTGGACTTCATGGGCATGTACGCTCTGGCGGGCCGGGAGTCAGACAAGAGAATACGCAATGTCATCCGCCAGTTCATGGTGGCCGATGTCGCACGACGTAGGGAATATATCAAAACTATTACAGTTGGAACACAGGGTAAGGGTTTGCTTTTTTATAGTGTTCAAAATTTTATTAATATTAATAAATCATGTTTTTTAGAACGTGATAGTTTTTAGAACGTGATAGGTTTTTTAGAACGTGATATTTAAAACCTAGATCCATCAGTATATTTTTTTGCTAAAAGCTGTATTATGTAAATTAAATACAAATAATTAAGATTGGAACTCTTATCACAATGGTAATAATTTAATCCAAATACTTGGTTCCACATTATGAGCCGTTTAAGGGACAAGAATGTCACTGAGCACGTATCATAAATGGTAGCAATTTGATCTAGATTATATATTTAAGATTAACTACTAACGTAACGATATAAAAAAAAATCACACTGGTAACTGAGAATTCTTTATTTTTGACAGCATAACTTATACAGTATCTGGGCAGATAAAAAAAATATGGGTTAGTAAAACAAAAATGTGATTTAAACCCTTTATTTACAAGGCGATCAAATCTCAATGTATTTGTTTCGTATTACCAGTTTTCGAAGGCCATTATTGAAAAGGTCAGAAGAATGTTCTACAAAACCCTTCTGACTTCACTCATCATCTGATGCGGTCTATTGGCCCCACAAGTTATCTTTCAACGTCAGGGGAACACGTGGAAGTCGTTAATCTGGAATGTGTGAAATATGAAAGAAAAGCAATCTATGAAACTTCTTTAGTGTGACAATGCAAGATTGCGCTGCAGAAGCCACAATTGAACAACTTGGTTTCTCTGTCCCGCCACATTAATCATTATATTAACTAGTATGATATTTCCAGTGGAGAAAGCGATGAGTCAACTGAAGCACATTCTCCCCGACTACATGCTGGTGTTCTCAGTACCTGTCCTAGCACATGACTCTTACTTCGAGAGATTTGACAATTTAGAACAATTAAAAGTGAGTATTAATCTTTATTTTCTTCACTCATAATACACAATATTCTTGTATAACTCCACAAATAATTGAACGTATTGAAAAACTTTTGTTTGCCTTAACTTCTAAGCGAGTGAGATTTTGTAAGTAAAATAAAAAATTGATTTTGTAAGTAATATGAAAAACATAATTGCTACCGCCATATACAAAATAATTGAATGGATAAAAACATTTGAGCCATGCCCGTTTTATGGATAAATTCATGTATTCAGGAATAAAAACATCGGACGTACCGTGTACGTCCTTACTCTCTTTAGGTAAAAATTCGCTCGCTGTACTCCGTACGGCCATACTCATTTAGAGGTTAATTAAGAATTTTGAATGCATCGAAAAGTTTCCTTTCATAAAGGTCTATTCAGTAAATTAGGCATAGTTAACTTTACAGGAGAAAACAAAAAGAAATCATAATATATTTTTAACGAACTGCAATTATTCTTCTCCGTAACGGTCAGCTAGCGAGGATTGGTGACATCTGCCTTCATCTCATGTCATGATGAACCCATCGCACGATTCTATAGCTTGCTTAGAGGCCCCTAGTCATCAAATTGACAACAGCGATGGTTAACAATGCCCGTGGGAAGTCGGACATTTAATGTTTTTTTCTTACATCAGAGTGCACCTCGGCTCCCCGTGGATGTGTCCAAGCTATTGAACTACCCAATCTCTCTCTGATCATGGAAACTTTTAATCTTCAATCTCCTCATCCATTCACTCCGTTTTGCACAACTTTTGCAGCCACCTGGATCAATCCACAGATCACGTTTTGCGGTACTGTGATGATAATTCAATAATTTCCGAAGGGATCTCCATTCTGCAATACATCAGTACATCTTCGAACTGATTGGCTACTCCGATGATCTAGTGGTGTCTAAGGATTGTTATGCTGTATTTCAAGTTTTTTGTCTTCAGGCTTAAAGCCACTTAATAAATATATTTACTGCATTGCGAATCATTTTCCTTCTTTCGTGGCATCGTACCTTAAGTATGTAGTCCTTGTTATTCTTTAAATGCTCAGGTGTGTCGCCGCCAGAGGATGATTCACTTTGGGCAGTTCCTTGTTCATCATTATGAGACGTCGCACTCGTAAAAAAATAAAGAAGATTTCAACTTTCTAGTGTAGATGACGCTGGATGGGGCACTTATATTATCTCTCATAACAGCGAGGGTGGTGGTGATATCGAACTAAACTTTTATTAACCAAACAATGCTATATACATTTTTGGTTTTGATTTTTATTACTTCTTAACCACGAAAATATTGATAAATTTTTTGATGCCTCAAAAAATACTATTCTCCAACACACGTATTGTGCCTAGGACTGTAAAAATCCATAAACTGATTTGATCACCATATTATTTATCAACTTATCACTTGTTGAGTACTGTTAAGTTTATTTAATGCGGGACAAAAGTGATACATGGTTCGCTCTTATATAGGGCAGGACAAACTTGTAACAATACTGTACAAAATATATTCAGAGCATTGTGACACAGAGTATTGTCAATATAGCGAATACAAAATGTACCCACATATCAACAAGTATATTGTGTTAAGGATGATATTAATATAATTCTGTTTTTTCTAGACAATAAAACAATGCGTATGGTTTGTGTTAGAGCCCTTAATAATGCGCAATGACAATTACTGCTATGGCTTCTATAAAGATCTCATTGAAAGGATGAAGAACCACAAAGATGCTATCAGCGAGGATGACGACTGTATGAATTATGTAAGTTTTTGTAATAATATTATCTTCCTTAAGAACTTAAAACGTGGATCATTTATGAACATTTTATAATTTTATTTTATACCCTAAATTAAGTGTTCGTAATTAGTATCAATTCATAGTGGATCTTGGCCTATTTAAAGATAGATACAAATCATACAATACATTAGAAAGTCAGTATAATGAAAATTAGGAATTAAAACGTCGGTTTAGAGAAAAACCTTTTTTCGATTTATAAATAAACTATTCGATTTGTAAAAAAAAAACGATTTTACCCCATCCCTTTGAGACATGACATTTCAAATGTCACAGGGGCTATCCTACATTTTCTCAAGTATAATAGCGAGTTTTATTCTTACTCTACTGGTTGTAAAAAATCAAAGGTTCGTTTTGTTCGTTGTCTCTCTTGAACATGTACATATCGCCAATGCAGATATGCTGAGGAGTACCATACAACTGAATGAAAAAATTTAGGTGTTAACATAAGTTGTGTCCATTTTTTTCCAAATTTAAAAATTAGCACCAAAAGTAAAACAAAATGGTAAAGGTTATACGTCATTCGAAAGAAAATTTTCTGCTCTACAAGATATTGTGTTTGCTTTTATGTTACATATATTATTTTATTTGATTACAAACCTTCAAAATGGAATGTCAAGTAGACGAAAGTGAGCATTTTTGACACCTCCTTCTGTTCGCGTTCAATCAAGGGAATAAAGCTGCCAAAGCTGCTCGCGATATTTGCGAAGTGTACGGTGAAGATGTTATGAATGAAAGGACAGTTCGTCGATGGTTTTTGCATTTCAAAGACGGTAATTTCGACCTGAAAGACATGGAGCGTTCCGGACGACCGGTGGACTTCGATGAGGACCGCTTAAACCATATTATTCACGAAGATCCCCTTCAAACATTTTTCATCACCATTTTCAAACCATTTTTCATTACCAGTAATGTTGCGGTAAAGGAACCTTTGCTTGTGGCGCCATGCATAGCTCGATGACGCGCGAGCAAACCAGCGGAAATTGTCGAACATTTATTTTTGTTGTTTTCACTCAAAACATGTGGAACCCAAGCCTGAACTTCTAGACTTTTCCCATTGATTTAAGATGGCGGTATACAGTCATGTGACTACAATTCATTTGCTCAGTGAATTCTATGGTTGTTTGAAGCAGATCTTCATGAATAATATGGTTTAAGCGGTCCTCATCGAAGTCCACTGGTTGTCCGGAACGCTCCATGTTTTTCAGGTCGAAATTACCGTCTTCGAAACACAAAAACCATCGACGAGCTGTCCTTTCATTCGTAACATCTTCACCGCACACTTCGCAAATATCGCGAGCAGCTTTGGCAGCTTTGTTCCCTCGATTGAACGCGAACAGAAGGAGGTGTCAAAAATGCTCACTTTTGTCTACTTGACATTCCATTTTGAAGGCTTGTAATCAAATAAAATAATATATGTAACGTAAAAGCAAACACAATATCTTATAGAGCAGAAAATTTTCTTTCGAATGACATATAACCTTTACCATTTTGTTTTACTTTTGGTGCTCATTTTTAAATTGGAAAAAAACGAACACAACTTATGTTAACACCCAATATAATATATATTTAAAAATATGGATGGCCGCTATCACATTTAGAAGCATAAACCTCATTTAGAACTAGTGGTTTTTCTTTCTTAGGACTAAATGTCACCATTTTTATGTAAGTTTATTTCCATACTACTTTAAGGCTTTGAATCCTAACCCCTGCCACTCTCAGAGCTCAGAGCAAATGGTTACTAAGTTTTAAAATCGGATGCTTACATCCGAATTCTGGACATTCAGGTTGCTCCAGTAGATCATCACGCTGCTGGTTAGGCCTCTTAGCTGGGTCTGCGTGTCCAGCTGAAACCCCTACCCCCTGTTGGCTTTCATCACTCTAGGAGACTTGGACAATATACATACATACCATTACGACGTTTCCTTGACAGAGTAGGCAGATATGACAACGCCACTTTCCATGTCCACGTACATCAATGTTGGTACTATCATCTTAACTGATACTCTCCGGTTCGAGCATATATATTTCAGTGCCCCATTGACTATGTTTCCTATCACTAGACACCGTTTCATACTCCTTGTAACTCTTCCATCATCTGAGAAATTACGACGTAAAATTATTTTTTCTTTTTCTAATCTTTTGTAACTCACCCATATATTGCATTAACTTATGAATTCTATTTTTCAGAAATTATGGGCAATATGTGACCTAGCGATGAGCCTAATATGGAGCAAAACTACCAACTACGAGCTCAAGGAATTCCCCTCAGAGACCAGGATCCCTCCCATGTACTTCTCACAGCAGCCAGAACACTTTGTCAACACACGTGTCTTCCTGCCACCAGAATTACAGGTTCACTTTAATATTTACATTTTACAATATAAATTTAAAAAATCAACCTAATGATGAAAAAGGAATAAAGTGCAGAAAAAGAAAAAAAATTCATAATTCAAGGCAGTTTAGTTTTATATTAAAAATATTTTACGACAGAGAAGTATTAATTGAATTGAGTGAAAGGGCGTAATTTTTAACAAAAATTTAACAGTATGGAAGAAATAAGCTTTAGTTTCTTTAAATCTATATATGGGCTGTCTTAAATCTAACTGTTAATCATAATTAGTGATTTTAATTAATTCCATCACAGAAATATCACTGATGGTTTTTTTATTTATGATGGTGGTTTAATTGTCATGTTACAGCAATAAGTAATGAAAAACTTTCTTAATATGTTTAAGTATTCTTTTATGTTATGTTCGTGTGTGAATGTGGTTGTATGTGACAGATAATACAAGGCTATAATATGAAGGTTTCCATGTGCCCGCAGTACCAGGCCAGCAAGAAGAGCGGCATCACCTTCGCCATGACACACTCCGAGGGCAGTCGCGCCAGCAAGAGGAAGATCAAACCAAAGCCAGAAGCGACGGGACCCGATGGGACTGATGTCATGGTAACTATATTATTAATTTCTTTTATTCTTTCAATCAATGTTTGGATTTCTCAATTGTCAAACATGGTTGGTTTCTATGTTTGTTATATTATCAATACGAGAATAAATGAATACCTAGTTCTGTTGCTAAGAATTCATTAATATGTTACCGCCGTGCTATTTTTCATCATAAACATCTAATTTCTTCATCATAATTATATGCCACGTTATGATTAAAGGCGCAATTCCACTGAGGCAACATGAAGCATGCGGCATTGACGCATGCTACACACAGTCTTTCAATCGAAGGAACACGAAGCGACAAGAACGAAGTATCTTTGTAGCATCCTACATGTTGATTGTTGTTACCGGGACGCATGCGTCACCTTTCGACATGTATCAGCGTGTCGAACAATGTCGGCGTTATCCGAAAGTCAGCGGATCGGTGCGGCTTGTAGCGTGCGACATGGAGTGGAATATTTATAAAACTACCTTGTTTATTGAAGATTATCATAATTCACCGGAGTTATGGAAAAATAAAATTAGTGATTATAAAGACAACAGGATAAAAAATGATAAACTGAAGCAGTTAGCAAGTAAATACGATTGCACGGTAATCGATGTGAAAAAAAAATCAAGAATTTGCATTCAGCTTTTCATCATTCTGAGCTTCTTGACTATCAACATATAATTCTCTTCTCCAACACCACCGTGGCTTTCTTTTTTTTCTACGATTCAAAACTATTACCAAATATGCAGCCGCCTCGATTGTTTGTAAAGACATAATGTACCAAACTGACATTGCCTCCATGGAATTGTTTAAGACGCATGCTACACGTATTGACGACAAAGCGCGTGCGACTCGGGGAGTCAAAATCCGCATGCGACATTGTTAAAATTTGTGACACATAGTCGCGCACCTAGGAACAGGCAACACTAGGAAACATGTTGCATGCCTCATGTCGTTCAGTGTTGCCTCAGTCGAATTGCGCCTTTATGTATGAAGGATTTGTTATTTGAATAAATGTAATTATTTGATTTAAACAGAAATTATTGATATCCTTCCACTATTTAACACATTCACTGCGAATACAATTATATATGCTGTGCTGAGAAATTTCACAAAGACACAAACATACTATTAACAGAACACACCTGTCGTTTGATGCACACTGGCTGTATGGTTGTGTGGACACGCAAGACGTGTCCTCATAACTGAGATTGTTAATGACCACTGACATATTTAACTTTTCGAACATTAACAAAATGGTAATTTTTTTATATTTTCATTGTCAAGTAAAAAACTGTTGTCCATATAATATTCAATTAATTAATTATAAATAAAGTTGTTTTATATTTTGAAATAGTAAGCAAAACGTAATACTGAAACATACAAGTATTATAAACTAATAAAAATATTTTTTTCAAATATTGCTGTTAAATATTCAGAAATCTTGTCAATACCATTATAAAATATTTATATACTTAAATGTCTTTAGAGTAAAGAAATGAGAATAGTTCATATGATATACAGGTAGTCGTCGACTTACGACCACAATCGGGTCCGATAAACAGGTCGTAAGTTGATCTGGTCGTAAGTCGGCTTATGCAATAATTTTGGTACACATGTGAATTATAGTGCGTGATGATATCATAACATAAGACTGTTTTCTATGTTCTTATTATAATCAGTGTATCACCACTGTCGTTTATGAGGTTTCTTTTTTTTTATTATTTTTCCAGTTTTTGTCTTGTTTGTTAAAATGTTAATTATGGTCTATGGATTACAAAACAGTTTGCTTTTGATTTCACTTTCTAGACTTTCTAGACATTAAAAACAGATTGACAAAACTTTTATAGAGCAGATTAGATCCTTTATTTTCTATAGGTTCTTTTGAATATTTTATTCACATAAATATTTTAATTTTGAGTCTCGGAATGAAATTCTACAATATTAATACCATTTCTGTAAATAACTATAATTTTACATTTGTATCAACATACACTCGTACATTAATATGATATTTAAGTGCCATAATAGTTAATGATAAAACTCATTTTTATTAATCAAACCCTATTTTCATCTTAAATTTATATGTACAGTAGTCCCCCTTTATCCGGGAGGAATATGTTCCAAGATCCGCAGTGGATGTCTGAAATTACGGATAGTACCAAACCCTATATATACTATACACATACATACATACATACCTATGATACAGTTGTATTTATAAATTAGGCACAGTAAGAGATTAATAATAATAACCAACAATAAAATAGAAAAATTATAACAATATACTGTAAAAATGTTTCCTGAATGTGGTCTTTCTCATTCAATATCATATTTTATTGTATTCGTGATGGTGTGGTAGATGAATTAAGTCGAATGACGTAGGCATTGTTACTATTGACTTTCTGGTGATGTTTTGTAATTTTGAATTTAATATTTTCAAACGGCGGTTGAACACGGATAACTAAAACCGCGGATAAGTGGGGCTCTACTGCACTAAATTGATTAAAAACTACTTTAGAAAAAATATCTACTTCATATTGTTGCCGATCTTATGGAATCTGATTATTTCATAGAAATCTTTTTAAGATGTTTTTTCCCGCTTAAGATTAATTTTTTTGTCTTAAAAAAATCTATATTGGAACATATCATCAGGTTTCTGGCATAAGTTGGGAAGTGCTAAATCGCCAAAAATATTTTTTGTTTATGACCGGTAAAAGTTTAGAACTGATATTTTAATTTGAAATCATATTTATATACAAATCATCACGCCGTGTCGCTTGCGGGGTAGGCAGAGAGTACAGATCTCCAAACTTTTCTATCCAACCACACAACTTTCGCCTCCTCCATATTCATACATCTCAAAATGCACAATCTTCTATTATTCATATTTGTCATTTGACTCTTAAAATTTGGTCCATTTGATCCAGCCTCATTTTTCTTGGTCTGCCTCTTCTATGCGCACTTTGCACTTCTGACTTGTATACTCGCTTAGTCATTCTTTCGTTATTCATTCTCTCCACATGTCCAAACCATCTTAAAGCTCCTTTCTTCATCTTACTTAAAACATCCATGAATTAATTTCTGATGTCTTCATTCTGTCTCATTTCATACCTTGACACTCCACAAATCTCCTTAGTGCACGTATCGCCATAGCATTAATCTTACTTTTATCCTTCTTCTGACAAGTCCAAGTTTCACTTCCACACATCTATGATACGTGGAAGTGAAACTTGGACTTGGTACTCTGAGACGGTTTGGGTTAGAACGAATGTCCTCAGTAAGATACAGGCAAAAACCTAGTTTAGAGACACTATAAATGAAAGGCAACAAACCCAGATCCATAAAAATTGTATGACTGTATTAAATTACCTGTTTTTTTTTTTAACAAATTTGATATTTAAAAAAATTCTTGTCATATATATAAATAATATAAAAAAATAAATGCATGGAGTAAGTGCCAATGAAATTTTTATGTTTTGTTAACATTTTTATTTAATTATCATTCCTGTTGTTTCTGTAACTGTTAAAGAATAAATATTTTAAAATTAATAACACCTTTTTTTTTCAAATCGCTGATTTAGTAACGAATTGAAATGTTTTAGAAACAGTAATGTTAGTTACCAACTTGTGTCCGAAATCCGGCGATGTGTAACCCTCTTTAATTGGTTGGTCTGTTGGAGAAATCTTAAAAGTGTTTATTTTTCTTATTTGATTTGTGACTCTTTGATTTGTTTTGTGTGTGTGTGCATTTGCTTTACCATGTTGTTTACCTTCCAAGCAGCACCATATGGAAAGGTCCAAGAGTATTGATGCACAGGTATAATCATTCCATTTATTTCTCCGTGTTGTACGAATGTGTTTATTTACAATATTTCACTAATGGCTTTTAAAATTTAGACTAGAAACTGGTGAATTTATGTCATAATCATGGTGGAATCAGGCATTTAGACTAGAAACTGGTGAATTTATGTCAATCACGGTGGAATCGGGCATTTTAAAGTTAAAATATAGTTTTCATTTAGTGACGAGAGTATATAATTGACACGGCTTTAAACAGGAATTTCTAGTTAGTCCGCCAGCAAGTATTATGGCATACGAGCATAACAATTATACATGATGGGGGAAGGGGAATAGATTTTTATATGATTATTAAAGTGTATCTTGTTAAAATGTTACTTATCATGTAAAAAAGGAAGAAATAAAAGTTAAAACAAGTTTGATGAAGGTGTTAATTTTGATAGTCTGTTAAGTACTGCTTAATTGAAACTGTCAAATGACGTCAAAGAATGACAAATAAATATGACTAGAATTAGAACAGTTTTAAAATAATTATTAACAATAATGAAAGAATACGGAATGAAGGGATAAGTTTGAACTTAAGTGTTGGAATGAAGGGATGAGTTTGAACTAAGTGTTGGAATGAAGGGATGAGTTTGAACTAAGTGTTGGAATGAAGGGATGAGTTTGAACTAAGTGTTGGAATGAAGGGATGAGTTTGAACTTAAGTGTTGTGCTGATGTGTTGAATAGGATGAAGAAGAGCACTATGAGATGGTTTCGATATGTGGAACGAATTAATAAAGACAGACTAACAAAACATAAATATACAGTTCAAATGTGAGTGGAAGACGTGGTAGAGGAAGATTAACGAAAGTATGGTTGCATTAAGTGTATGATATTTTGAAAGAAGGAAATGTAAAACGGTAGAGATATCGCACACGCTGTTTGAGAAGTGTAAGGAATGTAGCTGAGGCGAAAGATGTGTTGTGATAGGAAAGTTTGGTGTTATCTCATTTCTGCCTACCAATAGGGAGATGACGTGATGGTATGTATGTAATGAGAAAATAAATGTTACAGTCTTGACAGTCTGCTTGATTCGGTTGTAACAGAACGGTTAATTACAACTGTTTCGATGAAAAATCACATTTAAAAGCGGTTGTGTCACAGATCCCGTTTATATGCTCGTATATATTATTTGAGTATATTGATATCAAATTAACAATCGGCACATTTTTATGTAACTGAAGATTGATGGCTTGTTTGGAATATCATCATCCGACCAATGAAATTGTGACGAGCTCATACTTTTTGATATCGCTGAGTAAAATGGATGAATGCGAATGGAAGTTTGTTAAGCAGGATAAAGAACGTGGTATAAATGAGTCACAGAAGTCTGACAAAAGATGCGGAGGTGTGGTAGGAATAGACCAAGATTTTTTTAAGAAAAGAAATGTTAGTCCAAAGAGGAGTATAGATTATGATGAAAGGATAATTTATATATTGCTTTAGTTTAGAGAGCAGACTCTTCTCAAGGGCACTGTAATTCGAAATTCAGACCCATTATTATTGACATTAAAAATATAATAAAAAATAAGTTGAGTGTAAGAATAGGAAGGTGGTGTCTGCGACCATTAGATTAGAAACTTCCCCGCATCTGCATATGTTTATAAAAACACGTTTGGTATGAAAACTGATTATCAAGGGAAGACGAACTACAAAAAAACCTTTGTAGTTCTTCTGATATGTGATAGATAACACATTTGACTTTAGGTGGAGTGTAGTTTATGTGTGTAGTTCATATATAATCATAAATTTTGATAGGACCTCCCAAAAAGGACTATCTTTAAGTACTCCCTAAAGTCGTACATGCTACCCGTATCTCGTTGACAGTTTGAGGCAAAAAAATATTGATCTAATTTAAATATTACTTGATAAAATGGACATTAACCAAAAATAAAGAGAATTAATTCATTAATAATAATATGACTGTTGCAATAGTACAATAATCAAGTTCAAATGAGAAAAAATACACTGTTATACTAAAGAAAATGTAGCATGGTCCCTGTGATGTTTCACAAATTTGCCCCAATACAACCTTGTAACGACGTTCAGTAATTTTAATTATTTTATCAACTTTAATATAAGCCTCGATTCTAATAAAAAGCAAGTTATTTAGGTAAATACATTACATAAAACTAACAATAATGACAAATGAATACATATTGTTACAAATTAGCAAAAATGTGGCAGTTTGTTAAAATCAAATAATATTTTGTGACGTTTGTCAAAAGTCACTACGTTAGTCTGCATTGGTTAGGGATGGGGTATACGATAATTGGATTTTCGATTTTTTTATACATGAAATTAAATGTTCGTAATTAGTATTAATTCATAGTGGATCTTGGCCTATTTAAAGATAGATACAAATCATACAATACATTAGAAAGTCAGTATAATGAAAATTAGGAATTGAAACATCAGTTTAGAGAAAAACAATTTTTCGATTTGTAAAAAAACTATTCGATTTGTGGTAAAAACTATTTTACCCCATCCCTTTGAAACATGACATTTCAAACGTCACAGGGACCATCCTACATTTTCTTGAGTATAGTGACTAAAACCAATCGAGAAACAGAATCAGACTTAAAATAATGGAGTATCGTGCACATATCAGATTCAAGAACATCCAGATACTAATTCAAACAATGAAGGTGCGTATCTTGATCCTGCCAATGGCCTCTTTGCCTACCCCAATAGGAAACATGATAGTATTATTAGAACGGGTTGTTTAGTCGATTAAATATCTGATATCGTTACATTATTGTCAATTGAATTTTGTATTGATAAATTATCATTTGACAATGGCCTAGAGGTCTTAGTTACGCGACTGACAAACCGCTCGTTGATTCCTCTTTACTGTTATGTTTTACTTCCATTGGTTACAGAACTCTATTGCAAGCTGATCAAATATTGTTTTGTATGAATTTTTAAATGATATTATGTACAGACTTACAAAAGATATCCTTGAAAAGGGACTACAGGCGGCCCTCGACTTTCGCACATAATTGGTTCCTGAAAATGTGTGCGAATGTTGAATGTTCGAAAGTAGAGGGATTTAAAAAAAAACATCAAAAATTCTGTTTTAAAATATTTATTTATCAATAATAACATTTATTTATCAATATACATAATTAAGTTAACGAGGCGTGTTTAAGTGCTTTCAGGTGTTTTCTTTATAAACTTGTCAAGAGTTGAATACCACCCTATTTTTTATTTTCTTGATAAAGAGTTCTATAACATGCTGTGTCTTTCTCAATCGCCCTACGTATTTGAGATATATGTTCTCCATTGGGATCACATTCTTCCATGATAGTCAAAAATTTGTCAAGATGCATGAAGGATTCATTCATGTTTTTGACGATTTTATCAGCTTCTTCCTCACTTTCATTGTGTATTTCATTTAACTCTTGTTGCTCAATTAAGTATTCCTTTGACGGAGGTACTGAGTGAGATTCAATCAACTCATTAACATCTTCGTTGTTGACATTCAAATTTAGTTCATTCATTAGGCTAACTATTTCATCTGTGATAGTTTCCGGAGTTTCTTCAGAATTTATAAAATCACTCATCATTTGTGGGCATAATTGTTTCCAGGAACCCTTCATTGTTGACTCTTTTATTTCAGCCCATGAGCCTCCAATATTGTTTATTGCGTTCCATATATTATAGTTCTTCCAAAAGAGTGGGAGTGACTGCATGGAAGCGAAAAAAAATTGCATTATCTACAAAAATCTTTAAAATATAGAATTTAAAAAAATGCGCGAAATAGCGAATTGTGCAAAAGTCGAAGGCCTCCTGTACTTCATTGAGGGCAATATGGAATTTTTATAAAAAAAAATTACATAAATTTATATTCAATTTGAACACATAAAGAAATAAACAGTCGTGAATTTTAATAATTGATTTGAATTTTCAGCCCTCCGAAGCGTCAGAGACACAAATCCAACTGCCAGGCTTGACAGACACAACCGATTCAGACGCCATGGACTCGGGCCCACCTAGCAAAAGACAGATGGTCGAAATGGAGGAGTGAACCCCGCTTGGCCGATCCGCCGCGTCGCAGGGGTGTTGCCGTAACACTTAATCAATAATCCTTGGACGATTTCCCCGGTGCTGCCCACCCTCGTAACATTTTCCACGTAGTGGGGAAAAAAACGAAAAGATAAAACAAAAACTAAAAAAAAAAAAACAAAAAAATATATAAATTGTGCAGTATTGATTGTCTCAATGAAAACAACCACGAAACAATCACATTACAATATATTTATGTGTTGTGTTTTTTAACTTTCTTTGTTTTTTTTTTTCGTTCAACTCTCATTTTATAAAATAGACGAGGTCTCGACAGTGTCGTTTTGTAGGAAAAAGAAGGACTGAACCTTTGTTTTTTTTTTTCGGTTATTTTTTAAAGACTTCTAGTCAGTGTTATTGATAACCGACTTAAAAAAAAATGTGAATTAAGCATTTTTTCCCCCGATCGTTCGATCGGAAAATTTGCTTTTGATTAAATTATGTTCCGAGATGATTTTGTTCTATTGAAATTATTCTCTATTAAGTTAAAATAATTATTTTTTTCTCCAAACTTTTCTAACGTTAATATTTCAAATGACCGATTTAGTTTAAGCCGTAATCTATAATTTGGTGTTGTTAACTACACTTAGAAAATATGTAAAGAAGTGAAGACATCACAAATACATTATAATATTGTCAAATATATTTTCACACGGTATCATTATCGCTTTTAATATTGTAGATGGTAATACACTTCTCTCGAGGGACAAACAGTTTATTTTTTATTGTACTTTTATCTGACGCAAAATTACCAAAATATTCCTCAAATTCAACTAACGAAAGTTCTATTTCGCTTTCTGTTATTTAGTCGAATTCTTAATTTATAAAAAAAACCATTTACAAACATTTGCATGAAATAAAATTATTAATTTTTATATACATAAATATTTTTGATTAATTTAACTTTACAAAATTCCGTATTGAAAAAAAAAAATTAAGTCTTATACAATATATTGTTAAATTTTATATTTTCTCGTGCTCTGGGAGCGACGAGCTGGAGAAGAGACGCCGCAGCCACGAGTGGCGACACATCCTCGTTGATCAATGGCGACGCTTCCTCGGTTGTGGCCATCTTGATTGATATTGTTAAATTTTTCTCAAGTATTATTCAACGTAACGTGCTCAATTTTTTTTCCATCTAATTGAAGAGGAATAGAGGAAATGGATTTCAATTTTTTTTTTCACATTTGAATAAACCCGAATGTTTTGAAAAATAAAAATATTTATATATATATATATAACGATATTACTCTTAAATATATCTTGATTCATGTGTAAGTCGTTATCCCGATATGAACTTATCATTTGGGATAGTAAATTTGTAAAATACGGTGAAAATAAAAATTGAAAACACCCTTTTTATATTTAAATAATAAAATTGGATCGAATAATCATTACTGAATTTGGTATTCATAATCATAATTATTTTTTTTTTTTAATGTAAAAAAATCAAAAACCAAATATCTTTTAATTGGTGTTAAAAAATCAAACATGAGAAATAAAAAAAAATTGTCAATAGTTATTTAAAATATTTTCTATAAGATTTCCTTAATTACCAAATCTCGTGTTTGTTTATATTTTTGTGAGAATGAAAAAAAAAATTTGCTCTTTTTTATTTGAAAATGTTATTTAAGTTCAAACTCTCGTTTCGAGAGTCCTCTTTAGGTGGAATAAACCCGGTCTGTTACGAAAGCAATGCTTAGGTTCAAACGGTGTCGTGCGTTTCATTGAAAGTGGGCGTGATCTATTGATATAAAGGAAAAACTTTAATGAGAGATAAAACATTTTGCATGATTTGGTTATTTATTATTGTTATATTTTTGCTAATGGCTTTATGTATCGAATGTGTCTAAAGTCATTGTTTTATATAAATCTTGTAACGTATCTAATATTTGAACTCTACTTACTTTAAAATTTTGATTTATCTATATAATATGGTTTGTAAATTTTGAAAAGTTTTTATTATATAGACAATGGTTATGTTCTCACATTTCGCTATCTTTTAGTTCATTCGTCAATAGATTACACACACTTCTGATGAAATATGACACCAGTTGAACTTAACCCTTTTAATCCCACGGGGCCGATCATCAGCCCCAACTGGTTTATTGGAAAAATCCCACTTGGCCGATTATCGGCCTCAAAGTTTTCATACAAGTTTTTATGTTGAATAAAAAAAAATTTATTTTGTACAATATAAGTTAATTATTATTTTCCACACTACAGGGAGGTCTCCACAAAAAAATTAGGTTTTAAAACTAAATATTAACTGAGATAAAAAATAAAATATAAACTACTGTTTTTTTTTGCCCAAAGTTGCTTGGGATTTTTCGTATATTTTATGCAAAATATGCTGGGATTAAAAGGGTTAAGCATTGCTCACCAAACAAATTGGAATTTCACCTCGAGGGAACCTCGTGAGGTAGAAATGCGTTTCGTATAAGATAAAAATATGTAATTATTGGTATAATGAAGTAAGTTATTGTAAATTTTTGATTACCGAGTCCCACAAAGTTAAATTAGAGACCTTTGATAAACAATTTTGTGTAATTTATAATATTGATTTTTCTCTTAAAAATAGCTTGTATAAAATATGGAGATTTGGTAATTGAGAAAGGGATATATTCTCAATTAGATAACTCTTTTAATATAATAATTGACTCGCATTGTCTTCAAAATTTAGAACTGTATTTCTAAATTAATATTTTATACCAACGATTTATCAAAATGTTTCATAATGAAATTTGGACATAGTATCTTAATGTGTTCCTTCCCACTTTGCAATTAGTTTACTATAAAAGGAAGCAAAAAGAAAAGAATCATTGTTTACAAAGTGATTATTCCTATGATTTCTCATTATGAAAAGGAAAGAATGAATCTGATTATTTGGACAACATTTCTTTGTTTTTTTTTTAAGATACAAAAGGTCTAATATACGTTTAATATGTAAGGAACACTCGTTCGTAACGATGGCAATTGAATATTTGTAAGCTTAAATACATTGGAGAGTCCACCTCCAAAAGTGTGGGACTCATTGGACTAGAGAGATAAAAGTGTGGGACTCATTGGACTAGAGAGATAAAAGTGTGGGACTCATTGGACTAGAGAGATAAAAGTGTGGGACTTATTGGACTAGAGAGATAAAAGACATGTTATTTGGGACAATTTGCATAGTTTCCTTCGACATTGCATCCTGTCCGCGGAACGAAGTCGAGTATAGACAACTGAATCTTGGTAATTAACTGCTATGGTATTATTTATGTCATATGTTTGTTTATGGTTTTTTAACTTATAATAATATAAACCAAAACTTGTTAAGATGTTTTTATCAAAACCAAAAACACACTTATGTAAAATTATTTAATTTATATTGAATATAGTTATTTTTTCGTCTATTTCATACTTCATTTCCTTGCCTAAACCAGGGTTCTACAAACTACGGCCCGCGATCACCATCAATCCGGCCCGCTACCGGATGTGCCCGGTATCCGGCCCGTCATAGTTTATTTTGATTACATTGTAAAATTTATAATGTAAGTAAATCATACAAAATAATAATCAGATGTTTTTATTTAACGACTATAGTCACAAAACACACTAGTCACACTATTTTTCGCACATCGGCTATCTCCGCCGCAATGAAATGTCCTTGACACTTGTTCGTAAGTACCAACCGAAATTGCGAACGGAGCGGAGTCCACCCCCGCACCCTGCGCCATAGATATCTCACTCGCCGGCTAGTCGCAATACGAAAATTTGCGCGTAATTCAAAACTACAGTGTGTTGGTATGATGAGCTAGCTAGGTCTTGGCCCTTGTAACTTGGTGGAGGAGTCAGTGTGGCCCTTAGGCTAAAAAGTTTGGAGACCCCTGATCTAAACCATCAATTGTTAACTATGCCACGTGTTTCCATTAGGAGGCAACAGAGATCACTCTATCATTCGCATCAATCAGGTCTTACCCCGAGCATGTAGTTGTGATATTTGGATAAGTTAGCATGTGTTGTGAGTCCTGTTCCTCAAAGTCCCACAATCACATTCTATGCTACTATCTTTTAAGTCTCCCAACTCTGCATGCTCACCTTCCATCTATAGTATTTCATACTCTTATCAATTTTGTTTTATAGTATCTATAAAATCATACAAACTCAGTAGGATAGTTGATAGAACTCTTTACTTCTAACGATTTCTGATGGAAGAGTCTGGTTTTTCATAAAGTGCCTTTTAACACATTTATGATTGGTTGGAAAGAATTGCCATACGGCGGCAGGCCCACCAGTTTGTACTGTAACTAGAATAATAGAAAACTTTTCGTTTAACTTACAGTATATTTAAAAAAAAAGGTACTTTTTCCTCAATTAATTGTAAGAATCGACATTTTAATTAATTTAATTTTCTCAGAGGGAACTGTTTGACCAAAGTCGCTCAAATAGCATTTTCGTTCTCTTGATCTGATCATTATTGACATACAGATATGGATACTCGGATAAATCCTTTAGTGTACAATACTTAAATAGTTAATTTTATATGATATTTGCAGACGATATCGTTATATTCTCACAAAACCCGAATGATCTTCAGCACCAACTGCAAGAATTGGCAGAGGTCAGTAAAGAAGTTGGTTTAAAAATGAATATATCAAAAACCAAATATATGATGAACTGGTTTGCTACCCCAAAACCAATAAATGTAGATAGAAAGCCACTAGAACTTGTCCAGGAATATGTCTATCTGGGCCAACTTATTTCCTTTGTAAGTGGCATATCGGAGGAAATAGCACGAAAGACAAAACTAGCGTGGAGCTCATTTAGACGCTTAAACAAAATTTTCAAAAGTAATCTCCCAATATCCTTGAAGCGAAGGGTCTACAACCAGTGTATTCTCCCAGTACTTACGTATGGCTGTGAGACATGGACGCTTAAAGAACACACAAAAGCTCCAGACTGCACAAAGGGGCATGGAGAGATGCATGTTGGGATATACTTAAGGAGACCGTAAACGAAACACCTGGATTCGCAATATAACAAAGGTAGAAGACGTTATAAAGGTGTGCGAAAGAATGAGGTGGCAATGGGCAGGACACGTAGCCAGAATGTCAGACTCCCGATGGACATCCGAAATAATCCAATGGTACCCGAGAGGCATAAAGAGGCCCAGAGAAGACTGAAGGTACGCTGGATAGATGAAATCAGGAAGCATCACATGGCATCAACGAGCAAAAAACAACTATTTAGAGTCAACTTGGGGAGACCTTCACCCAGCAGTGGATCGACCCTGGTTAACAATGATGATATGATATTGACATTAAAAAATCAAATTTAGCCGTCAACTTATCAATAAACATGTACAGAAGATCATTGAAAATCACAAACCTGCTTATCTGCCAATGTTTCTAATCTTCTGTATCTACCTATGGCAATAGACGTGAAAATCTTTTGTAATAATTTATATCAATTAAAACTGAGTAACCCATTATAATTGTGAAGAACCCATTAACCCTTCAGGCTCGTATGCCTAAAACTGAGTAATCCATTATAATTGTTAAGAACCCATTAACCCTTCAGGCTCGTATGCCTAAAACATATTTTCAGTCCCATGGATGTTTAATTTCTTTTTATGGTGATAGAGATAAAATTGATATGAATATTTTATATAAGGTTTTATAGCATAATTTAATTCAATTAACACTTTTAGAACCACTGGAATGCTTTACTTTAATCACTTTAGATCATGGGTCGGCAACGTTTTGTTGTAACAGGGCTAAATATTTTACGTGGGGATTAGTGCGGGCCGCACTTGGGCCATATGTTATGTCATTACAGTATACCTACAATATTTGTGTACAAATATTTTAGTTTTGAAAATAAAACGCTAATTATATATTTTTACGACATTTATTGTAGTTAATAAAATCAACGAGATTTTTCTGACTACATTTGACTTGTAAGTATTTTTATATTAGCTTGCATTTTTGAAGTAGAGACGCGTAGTATTGCGTCTGAATGTCATACTGAACAGTGTTTGTTTTTTCGGTATCATCTGCGTATCTGTTGGTTAATGTCACGATAATATCGATCACGTCATTGGCGAACATGAAACAAATGAACGTGAAACAGGGCACTGTTTTCGTCCATCCTTGTGTGGGATTTTTGGTGCGTTATGCGGTGCACGTCATACGTCCCTGTGGGGAGTTTTGATGCGTGTACGGTGCACGTCATACGTGACTGAAGGGTTAAAATTATTAAGAATCCATTATTAACATGGTAAATAACATTAAAGTGCATTATTTATTACCAAGATTCAGTTGTTATATACATATAGTTATGTAATTAAAAAATGTCTGATGCGAGATGGCATGGCGAAAAGATGTGTGTTTTGTAATATTTATATAAAATTAAGGTATACTTATTATTATACGATTATATGATAATTATTATGATTATTCTAGTGTTTGGTGACTCCCCATTTGGATTGTTTTACTTCTGTTCAAGTATACTTACTGTACCACATTTCTTGAGCTATACTTTGCAGTGAATTGTTATTTTTTTTTCGATATGTACATTTAGAAAAAATATTTTTATGTATTTGGCATTAAAAAATTTGGACGAAACTATGTGTTTTACTATTTTTTTCAATTCTTTTTTTCTTCCAGACAGGGTAGCGACATTTTCCATTCTTAATTATTTTCTTTAATTTTCCTAAGTTATTTTTTTCATTTCCATGTGGCTCATTGAACCTTTTTAAAATTGTTATCACTTACCGAAATTATGGACCTTTTTTCAGATTAATGGACTTTTAAAGACACGTTACTTCACTAATGGTATATTTTCGTTTCTTGCAATTTTATCGAGTTTTCAACTGCAATGCTTCTCTTATTATGGGGAACCCCTTTCCGCGTATTTCCATGACGTAGTCTGCTACCTTCCTGTCAATCGATTCAAATCGTCCTTTTGTAGGCCCCCGGAATGCTTTTCTTGAGGAATGATGACGTTTATGATGATGACTTGATGACGTTGACAAAAATATGACTTTCATTTGTCGTGTTCCGAGTAAACTAGGCTTTTGCCTTTATCTCACTGAGGACATATATTATGTAGTTTGTGATAGTGTATAGTAGGTAGCATAAGTAATTTAATCAAAGTTAGGAATAAAAAGTCCCACTCGTATACGTACGTGGCAAGTTCAAACTGTTAGTGGCATAAAACTAGATATCCTTTCCTGGTAAGGCTTATTGTCTTTGTGCAAGTACAATATTTGTACAGCCGCATGAACATGCATCAACAAGATATTAAGTTTCAGAGGGGTGGCAAAGTCTTTGTATTATTTTATTTTACCTTTTGGGGGTTTTTTATTGATAAATTTACTGATACCCAAAACTCAACCAGTTCTATGAGGGTCATCTAGAAAGTAAAGTTACAAGGGCTCCTGAGGCCGGGGGAAATTTTTTGTTTCGAAGTTGGCGCACCTGGCGTGTACGGGGGATCCTAACAGTCAGTTTGTTTGGTTCCGCGCGTTTGTCAACCATTTTGTTCAGTCACAGTAAATTCTTCCGATGGAGAGGTCGTCGCGCGCTCCCGCCACCTCCCGTCCGTGCGAGGTCCGCGCGGTCATCCGTTTTTTGACTTCGCAGAACAATACCGCCGTGAATATCCATCGGAAGTTTATGGTAGTGATGTAATGAGTCAACAACATGAGAGGCAAGGCAGTGATTTCTGATGAACTTGTGCAAAAAATTGAAGAACAAGTGCGAAATGACCGCCGTGTGACGCTTGACGACCTTCACGGAGAATTTCCTGACATTTCTCAAAGTCTTCTTGGTGATATTGTGTCGGAAAAACTTGGTTACAAGAAGTTGTGTGCGAGATGGGTGCCCAGAATGCTCACACCGGAGCACCGTCAAAATCGCGTGACCGCCGCGCGTGAATTTTTGGATCGTTTTGCACAGGAGGGAAAAGCTTTTCTGGACTCTATCGTGACGGGGGATGAGATGTGGGTGTGTCACTACGCCCCAACAATTTTCCAACGATCAGGAGGTCGAGGAAGCTGTGAAGAAGTGGCTGAAAGAGCTGGCGGCGGAGGTATATGACACTGGCATACAAAAGCTGGTGCCCCGACTACAGAAATGTCTCGATCTCGACGGTGATTACGTTGAAAAATAGTTTAATATATTTGTGAAGTATCAAGCATTTTTCGATCCTACATAAATGTTGTAACCTTACTTTCTAGATGACCCTCGTATATTGAATTTTTTTATTAGATTGACAAATGTTTGTGTCCAAATTATTTTGATCTATGGTTTAAAATAAGACAGTGGAGAAACTGTATTCTGTCAACCCTATTTAGAGTGTTGAACAATCCAAGCTGTCCTCAGTATCTGCGTGTAAAATTCAATTTTCTTTCTCAGCATGAACTGTCCCTGCAATCTGGTGATGACAAAATACTGTGTGTACCAACGCAGCACACATTACGAAAATAGCGCCATATAAAACTCTGCCTAACAAAAGGCTGCAGTAGATTATACCTGCTGTTTGTCTTTGTATATTGATCTCTTTCCCATTGGTACTTTGGGCTTGATTTGTCAAGACTGTGCTTGCTAAAGTACCACAGAGTGCACACAATAGACCAATACAAACAGGTGTCTATCATCTACAAGATAGTTGACAGTCATAGTCGATCACAAGAGAGAGTATTGGATGCCAATGTTATTTTGTTTGTTAATAGAATCGCGGAAACTTTGAACAAATCATATGATACTGAATATTTGTAATTGTTCTGTATTGCACTTCTGTTGGATATATCAGATACATTAGAAAATGACATTTTATTTTTTATGTGAAAACCAGACTGAGTTCTTTGAAAATCAAATCCATACATACATTGTCACCATCACATTATTTTCTTGTCGAGATAGGCAAAGGACAAATCGCCAAACTTTCCTATCACAACAATCTTCCTTTATCTCCTCTACATCCATACACAGTTCTTTCTATTCATAATTTCATTCACTTGGTTGAATTGTACTTGGTCGTTTTCTACCACCACTCCATATTAATATTATAACATGCTTGCATTGTAAATTTATTAAGTCATTCTTTCGTCACCCATCCTACTAAACATATTAGTTTTTAGCTCTGTGAGGTTGTTGCCAAAAAAGTCTCAATTTTTTATGAGTTAATCAAAATAATTTGAATATAAAGAACAGGTGTTGCTATGATTCAATTTAATAAAACAGTTTTTCAGAGGAAATATTTATTATTGGAAATAAATACATTACAAAAATGATGTCGTTAAAGAAACTAAAACTGATATTTCAATAATGGTTAAATTGTGGACAATACATACATAATATTAGCTATAATAAATTGTGGACAATACATACATAATATTAGCTATAATAAATTGTGGATAATACATACATCATATTAGGTATAATAAATTGTGGGCAATACGTACATAATATTAGGTATAATAAATTGTGGACAATACATATAGTACATAATATTAGTTATAATAAATTGTGGACAATACATACATAATATTAGCTATAATAAATTGTGGACAATACATACATAATATTAGCTATAATAAATTGTGGACAATACATACATAATATTAGCTATAATAAATTGTGGACAATACATACATAATATTAGCTATAATAAATTGTGGACAATACATAATATTAGCTTTAATAAATACATATTTATTTGCTTTTTATATTGAAAACTTCATTGAAAATGAATATTCCATATCACAGTTTGTGGGAATAAAAAAAATACATGTATAAAAAATCTTACTTTCTACTTATCCTATTTATTACATTGAGAAAATAGACATAACTTAAAAACCAATAAAATTGTTCTTAAAAAATATTTAATCTAAAAATGTTCCCAGCTTAAAATGATGCAATTAAATTACCCAAAAATAAAAATGATGTAATTAAATTACGAAAATATGTATATTGTAACAAATATTAATTGTAACAAATATTAATTACGCAATATGAAAAAAAAAAAGCTTTTCGAACTAAAGCACACATCTCTTTGTATCCTTTAATGCAGCGGTCGCCAAAGTGGTGGTCCGCGGAGAAAATTTCGCTGGTCCGCAGAGAAATGTAGACATTATTTGCATTTTTTTAATCCAGAGCAAACCAACTGGGAAAAATAGGTGACGTGTACGGATGAACGATGCAAGATGCATGAAATCATGACAACCTAACCGTGAACTGATCAATAAATCAGACCCTCCACACAGTCTTCATCAGGCACCATTAGGAAAAACGTTGGAACAGGAGGTGGAGAGAAGAAAAAACAGTAACATCATTGAATCCAAATATCCATTATCTTATTTCAAGCAAGACGGAACATCCATCGCACTAGAAATGTATAATGCTAAAAGTTTAATATATCTAAACCATCTTTTAATTGTTTTGTTTTTACAATTTTTTTTTACTAACCCGTCCCTTACTATGATAAAAATAACGTCTGCTCCCATGTAGTAACAGGACGTTACCGTAAAAAATTTGACGTTTTAAGGCATTTTAAAAGCTGAGAGGCATTTAAGGCATTTTAAAAAATGAGCGCTTCAAAAGGTCAAATATGTTTTTAAATATTGTATTGTCATCGTTTTACTAAGTTTTTTGTGTGTAGAAATTGAAATTAACATGTAATTGTGTAAAACAACGAAATTAACATGTAATCGTGTAAAATAACGAAATTAACATGTAATCGTGTAAAATAACAAAATTAACATGTAATCGTGTAAAATAACGAAATTAACATGTAATCGTGTTAAATAACGAAATTAACATGTAATCGTGTAAAATAACAAAATTAACATGTAATTGTGTAAAATAACAAAATTAACATGTAATCGTGTAAAATAACGAAATTAACATGTAATCATGTAAAATAACTAAATTAACATGTAATCGTGTAAAATAACACTAAAACATCCTATTAGTGGTCCGGTAATAACGAAATTAACATGCAATCATGTAAAATAACTAAATTAACATGTAATCATGTAAAATAACGAAATTAACATGTAATCGTGTAAAATAACACTAAAACATCCTATTAGTGGTCCGGTAATAACGAAATTAACATGTAATCATGTAAAATAACGAATTTAACATGAAATCGTGTAAAATAACACTAAAAAATCCTATTAGTGGTCCACGGGATTTAAGATTATGAATTTAGTGGTCTGTGAGGTCCTAAAGTTTGGCGACCGCTGCTTTAATGTGTTTATTGCTGTAAAGACCTATATAGGCATTCATATAAACTTTTGATGACTGCTCAAAATGCCTATCTTTCTATTCCCAATTCATTTTGGTGAATTAAAATACAAGTGAACCCAGAGTGGCCTTATGGTACTGATAGGGTTTGTAAGGATTATATAGCAATGAAGTATACTTGACTTTTTAACAGCACATTAATTATAAAAGAAATTATTCAGCAGTCAATGTGTTATATTTGGAAAGTCTAGGATGAACCGTGCAACGTTTGTCACAAAGGGATGGGGTGGCTATATCCTACGCAGTTTCTGCTGGGCATGCTCGGGTATAACTCCTTGAGCGTAAGAAGAGATCTGCGTCTCTTGGTATACGTTGTCAAACTCGTTCGAGGAGTTGTGAGCTGTCCAGCATTACTACAAAGATTAGCGTTAAATGTTCCTAACAATTACACTAGACTGCGCCGGCAAGAACTGTTCTCAATAACATACGCAAGAACGGGTCTTCCAGCCGCTATGCCTGTTGGAAGGGCCTTAACTCTTCTTAACGGGACTGCTTCGGATATTGACATATTTCATATCACATTACCAAAAGCAAAAGTAAATTTTCTTCTTAGATTAAGCGCGTTAGAAAGCACGCATCAACATACTTAAGTGACTGAATATATATGTAACATACGTTTGTGTGTAAATACTCGTTTGTATACATATGCATTATTTTTTACTTTATATAATTTAAAAAAAAAAAAATTTCCCTGTAATTTTTCTTCTTTTTCAATGTCTTGTATTTTTCAATGTAATTGGGCTAAGCCTGTTTTGAAAAAATAAATAAATAAATAAATAAATAAATAAATATAATTGTTTTTTACAAATCGAATAGTTTTTTTACAAATCGAACAATTGTTTTTCCCTAAACTGACGTTTTAATTCCTAATTTTCATTATACTGACTTTCTAATGTATTGTATGATTTGTATGTATCTTTAAATAGGCCAAGATCCACTATGAATTAATACTAATTACGAACATTTAATTAAAATCGATTTTTGAAAATCCAATTATTGAATACCCCATCCCTAGCCAATGCAGACTAACGTAGTGACTTTTGACAAACGTTACCAAATATTTTTTGATTTTAACAAACTGCCACATTTTTGTTAATTTGTGACAAGATGTATTAATTTTTCATTATTGTTAGTTTTATGTAATGTATTTACCTAAATAACTTACTATTTATTAGAATCGAGGCTTATATTAAAGTTGATAAAATAATTAAAATTACTGAACATCGTTGCAAAGTTTTATTGGGGCAAATTTGTGAGCTGTCATACGGTTCATCCTAGATTTTCCGAACTATAGGTACTATTTGATAATCTGTGTATAAAATGTAAAGAAGCTGTGATCAAATATTTGTAGAACCAAGAAGGTAAAAATTATATCAGATGAAACAAAATCAGTAGACTACTTCCGTGACCTAGTTGATAAGATGCCTGTCTTCCAACCCGGTTATGTGCTATGGGTTCGATTCCTATTGGAACCCAATTTATTTTTAACCCTTATCTTGGCAAAGTTCAATTTATCCAAATAGTAACGTTTTTCTTTGGCGATTCCTTGTTATATGGTAAGTTATGAAGGAAAATTGAGGGGGAATCACAACTTTTCCTTATAGTTTTTTTTTATATGTAACACCTACGTTACTTTGCCAAAATATAATTTTTATAAAACACAAAAAGGGCTATAAAATGATTCTATAATCTAAAACATGAACAACATTTATATAGCTGAATTATCAACAAATAAAATGGTTTGAATAAATTTTTCTCTACATGTAGTGATTAACCCTTTCCGGTCCACAAAAAAAAAAAAAAGTTCCATCAGGTCCACAAAAGATTTACAGAATTACAGGGTAAAACAATACATCCAGGTTGTTTTTAATAAAACTATATTTATGTTCACAAGGTTGTTTTTAATAAAACTGTATTTATGTTCACAAGAAAAAAAAATTTGGAAGAGATTTCCACATGGCAATAAACTCGCCAGGTTAAAAAAAAAAAAAAAAAAAAATGTCGAATGACATTCGACATAGGACTCACTGGAATAAAGTCGATGTCGAATGACATTCGACATAGGACCGGAAAGGGTTAATAAGATATTTAAAGATTATTTACCCGAATTTTCAAAATGCACCCACACGCTGTCCAGACATGTTGACCCGATGTAGTTTGAAAGCTTGTAGCGTTGTCAATATTTATCACCAGATGATACCACAGCACACAATAGTGCATGTATAGTATTTGAATGTGTTGCCATATTTAAAATTACGTTACAGTTTCTGGATTTTTATTTTAAATCCCTAAATTAGTGTAACACCTGTGTTACAATGCCATGGTAAGGGTCCCAATCAGATTTTGACTTAAGGCTTCTTTAATATCTTTATAATTAGTTGAATGAGATTACCTCATCGTAATAAATCCATCAGGTTATACTATTGATATTATAAGAGATGAACTGCTTTGCAGTTTGGTAAACATTAGGGCTAAAAATTATGGAAAAATAATTACATCCTAAATGAAAATAACATCACACAGGGTTGTAACTGAGTAAAAGAGGAGAGTATGGTTATGGTAACTACTATTTCTATGTTGCTTGATAATAATAAGTCAAAAGTTTTATTAAACTTTTGACTTCCATTTTATAATTCACTGATTTCATAATTATGAGTAGAACCAATGTTATTAAAGATAGCTTGCAAAAGAAGCCGTGTTATAGCCATTTTTCCATATAAACTAGCATGCTACTCAACAACAGTATTGTTCAAAACATGCTACAAGTTGTATAAGGTTTTTCGGAGTGTTGTATGATAGCATCATAAGCATAACCACGTGGTACAACACTCCGAAAGACCTTATACAACTGATATAAAGAACCATGAAAGCCTCAAAATATATTTGACGCTACAAGTAATTCACTTTGTCGTAAGAGTAGCTGTAAAATAGTGCCGCTGTTACCTTTACTTGACTTTTTGATTAGCACGCTACTTAAGATTGAAAAGTTACTCTAACACCATTAACAGTTAAGTAAAAATAGTAATTGTGCTACTGTACAGCTATTTTGAAGATAAATTGTGCCACTTGTAGCATGTTACTTGATAACACTGTACAGACCTAGGAGGAATAATACCAAAAGTTTAGGAAACCGTAGGTAAGTCAAAGACGTACATTTAAAATATTTATTCCAGGCTTTTACTGAATATAATGATTCCTACCTCCTTGTCTAAGTACAATGGTGTTAAGTAACACGGGATGCAAGTAGTGCAATTTTAGACTTTTTGAGTAACATACTATTTTAAATTACATTTACAGTATTCCAGTTGTCTGTGGGATCTGTATTAAAAACTTGCGGTAGCCTACCTAAAGCCCAAAGATTAATATCAAGTCACCTGCTCCCAAAGATTAATAACAGTTGCGCTCCATCTCTCGCTGTGGTTCCCGGTATCTCAGTGTTTGTGTTCAAATAACGCTTATTTACCGTAATAATGCCTACAAAACATAAGACTACTGATGCTGGTGACTGAAAGACTGCAAAGATACCTCGTCAAGTGCTTGCAATAAGTGTTAAGCTAAAAACTTGACTTAATATGAAAAGAAAAGAAAATAAACACTGATGTTGTTAGATTTTGAATGTATGTTACACTTCAAATAAATAATCGGGCTCTATTTGATTATTTTTTTAGTTTAAATTTCCCTTTATCCATATAATATGGACCAAGATATGAAGCAAAACCTGAAACTTTTCTGATTATGAAGAGAAACATTTTATGTGCAGAGAGTAGAATTATTGCAGCAACATTATTATACTATGAAGAGCTTATACCAAAGAAAATATTATTAATATATGATTTAACATTTTTGCTGCCACTTGTCTTATATATACCACAATAATCATTGCATGTATGGAAGAAAAGCCTGTACATTGGTAGGTAATGATAAGAACAGTAGAAATGCATGTTTTGTGTAAAAATATCTACTATTACAATGTTTTACAAAGTAAAAATATCTGCTATACAATATTTTACAAAGTAAAAATATCTGCTATTACAATGTTTTACAAAGTGAAAATATCTGCTATTACAATGTTTTACAAAGTAAAAATCGATTGGGTAAAGGTTAGCAGTTATAAATAATATTAAGAAAAGGATCTTGAGATGGTTTGGGCAATTGAGAAAAAGTTATGAAAGATATACGAAACTAATATACATGTCTGAAATTAAAGGAGAGCGAGGAAGAGGTAGACTTGGCGTAAGACTGGCAGGAGATAGTTGGACAGATTTTGAAAAACAGGATAGCATGTATGAATTTGAACAAAGAGAGAGCTGTGTGCATGAATATTTGTCCTCTCTGCCAAAATAAAAACAATTGTTATCAAGATCAATATAAATTATCTTGTATTGTATTATCCGAAAGGTGTCCTACTTGGGTCATGTACTTAGAGGAGCAAAGCACAAATTACTGCACCAGATCATCCAAGGCAAAATAGAGGGTCGAAGAGGTGTTGGTAGGAGGCAAATCTCCTGGCTTCGCAATATACGTGATTGGACTGGTATAAGGAGCGTTGGGGCTCTTTTTCGGGCTGCCGGGGATAAAGATATCTACTCTCAGGTGATATTCAACGATGGGGGGACCTGACATGACACTGGGAAGAAGAAGAAGTCAACCTCGGTTGGAAAATATTAAAAGGGCAATTTCTGAGGAACGCGGTGTCTTGCACTGAGGAGGCTTGCTTAAGGGAACGTCCCAGTGCTGTCCAGGTAGCAAAATTCTGGATGGAAATAATTTAGTTCCTTTGACACAATAAGAAAAAGATTATTATCATTATCTTCACATAATTTTGTACTACAGTATATTGTTATGTTTTATGATTAATTCTTGTTTTTAATTTCTTACTGAATCTAATTTGTAAATTAACTGTATCTTAAGTTTGTATGTAAAGAAAAAGACATAGTACAGGATGCGTTTTATGTTCCAGGTCGATTTTGTTTGGCCGCCATTTTGATTTGGCTGACATTTGTCAATTGATATTCGACAGTCATGGAGAGAGGTCGATAATAATTTATTATAGAGCATCTAATTCCGCAACAATATGTTGAAGTAATTAAAACATTTTATTAAAATAATTGTGAATACGCGAAGAAAATTGCATTTTGTTTTTAGTTTAAATCATGTGCCAAGCAAGTCAACCATTCAGCGTTTAATGAATAATTTTGAAAATTTGCATACACTGGCAGATATAGCAAAGCCTGGGCGACAATGTAGCCACCGTACGCCAGAAAAGGTTTATGCATTGAGGCAGAGTGCTGGTGAACGTCCATGCACCTCTCATCGATGCCGTGCACAAGAATTGAGAATGTCTCTATCAAGCTGATCTCAATCAATAAATTAAATGTAAATTATAAAATTGTGTTTCATTTAAAAGTTATTAAAAAAAAACATCGGCCTGGAACATAAAATGCACCCTGTTTATGTAGGATTCAATATTATTGACTGTTTCAGGCATTCACTAGGGGTCTTGAAACATATCTCCCATAGATAAAGGGGTACTGCTGTATATGGTGTTTAAATCACAGAGAAATATTCGACATGTGGCAAATTAACGTTACGTAATAACAAAGTAGTGTGACAGCAAACATGTTAAAGCGAGGGTGTTATAGCTACAGCTTAAAGTACATTGGAACATATTATACTCTTCAGTATCTTCCGAGTGAGATCCCTTAATCTACTTGCAGCTTTCTAAAGCTTCCAGTAATTCCTGTTCCAAGTTCATCCTTCATGTCTCCATCCAGGTTGACAACATTCTCCACATCTATCTCCATATCATCAAGAGAAAGGATGGTTTCTCGGTAATCTTTCAGCCTCTTCTTCAAGTTCTCGATCATGTCAGCCAAGGGGACGTCACCGCCATACTCTTTAGGCAGGATTGAAGGATCGATTTTCTCTTTCATTTCGTCTACTGTTTTGTGAAGCTGAAATAAAAATTATTGGATATTTAATAAAATTGTGTAAAAAACTATATGTGCCGTAGTATTCTGGAGTCTCAGGAGATTGATGCCTGATGACATATTGGAGCTTTGCATTTATAAGTAATAGGTGTTCTGAATTTCAGCAATAATAATTTTGAGTCAAATCCTTTGCACAAGCACTAAAATTATGATTAATTAATTAATTAGATTATGTATTTGCTCCTTACCATTATTCTGTTCTTAAGCTTTTCACTGAGGAGTCCAATTGCAAACCCGACAATTTGGTTAGCATAGGACGGCAAGTTGACAAAATGCGTTTCTTTGTGTCGCATTGGTGTTGAATTCTGGAAAAAAAAAATTATGTATAAAGGTGAATTTTACACATTGATAATAATTCCTGTTTTATTTATTATAAGTGATACACTATGTTTTTTGTCGAGTTTCTATGTAACAATGTAAAAGTAGCGCACTTTACCCTAAAAGTAGCTGTAAAATAGTGCTATTACCACTTTTGACTTTAGATCATTATAAATTAGATTATAGCTGTCAAAGTGCTTTTTTTTGCGGTACAGTAATTTTATTTAAACAAATAAATGAATTCACAATCAGCTTGCAAAGAATATTTTAATTCACACAATGCTCATGTGAAGTGGCATATTGCTTTAATCAAATATGATCTGAGTTGATTTTTAAGAGTTATTGCTGTGTTTTGTTGACATAAATGATGGCCAACTTTTTGAAGGTGTTGCAGCATTGGTAATGTTTTTTGATATCACCCTGAAGATGAAGGTTACAATGCCTTTGTGATGTTGGTCATTATTAAGTTAACTTACCACAGCAACAATTTCAAAAGATATTTTATATTAGTTCTTTGATCAACACTCCATATTATCAATGGTTGATAATGTAGCATAAATGTTTTTTACAGTGAAAATTTGAACATCTAACTGTAGGAAGGAGCTATGCTGTGCCTTGTATAAGAAAACCTTTATCCTGGAAGACAAGTCTAATTTTATGGCAAAAATTAGATAGGCTTTAAACTTATGAATAAGTTAACAAACTTTATTGCTTCTCCACTTCATAAGCAATTCTCCTCTATCTGTAACAAAATATATAGTCCGTTTCTTCTTGTTGTTTTAATTTTGGTTGTTTTTGTATTTGTGTTTCTGTGTATATTTTGAATTTTAATTTTTATTTTTATTCTTATGATTGTGTGCGGTATATTGTGGAATGAATATTTTTGGTCTTTCTGGAGTGATGATGTGTGAGGAGTTGAATTTCGCAAGATGTTTCCAGTTGTAGTTGAGTGTCACTGTCAGGTTGATGAGAACGTGCAACGGGGTTTTGTTTTTGTGTAACCAAAAATCGGAAAGAAGTATCGATTTATTTTTTCATGCTAAATATCCTCAGTGAGATACAGGCAAAAGCCTAGTTTACTGGGGATACGACAAATGAAAGGTAACAAACCAAGAAAATCAAATTACCTGTTGTTTTTTCTCAAATTGTGTATATTTCTTATCATTTGTAATAATAATAAATAAAATTTAAAAAATTGTGGCTTTGAACGTTAAAAACTATCAATAGATTTAATCATCCAATTAATATTGGTAGTTAAACATGCATTAGTTACGTAAAAATAAAAATTGGTTCATATTATTTTCAGTTGAAGGGTTCTCAAATACTTTTTCAGACTTGAACTTCATTGTTTCAAGAATATTCTGTAGTGAGGTATTTTTTGAATATTTGTGATTTTTTTCTTAGATAATTTGGTATAATGCAGTTTCCCAACCACTAAGATCACCTCAAGAACACTTAATCCTAATCAACTTACAGAATATGTACAGAGGACAAGTGATTTTTTTCAATATTTAACCTCTAAACGAGTATGGCCGTATGGCGAACGAATTTTTGCCTCAAGAGAGTATGGACGTACACAGTACGTCCAATGTTTGTATTCCCGAGTACATGAATTTATCCATAAAATGGACAAGGCTCAAATGTTTTTATCTATTCAATTATTTTGTATATTTTTATATTACTTACAAAATCAATTTTTTATTTTACTTACGAAATCTCACTCGCTTAGAGGTTAACATATTCTCAATTATGGCAAAAGTGTTGTGGGGTATTTTCGACATTTGTAATATTTTGGACTTTTTCGATATGTTCAGTTGTATTGGACATATTTTTCGATTCATTTGAAGATTTTCAATATTGTACATGATATATTTTCGATATTGTGACGTTTTGAACATTTTTGAAGTGAAACTTCTATAGGCGCGGTAGGGCAAATTGGCCTGAACGTCACGAAAAGTGAAACGGTGTGTTATATTATTATTTTATTATTATTAAATTCTTATTTATTATTATTAAATATTTTATTTATTAATAAATTATTTTAATATTAATAATTATTTATAATAATTCATATTATTTTAATAATATTATAATAAGTGTATTGTATTATTATAATTACTATTTAACATATTAAAATTATTATTAAAAATTTTAAAAAGTATATTTTTAGTTAGATATTATTGTATTTTTATATTATAATAATATATTTAATAACTATTAATTTTATTTTATATTAAATTAATTTATTTTATTTAATATTTATTTTAATATTTATTTAATATATAATTAATATTTAATATATAAATATAATTATATATGATACATATATGTTATTATAATATTAATAATTATATTATTATTACATTATAATTAATTATAACATAATTAATTAATAATAAAATATAATAATATTATTAAAAATATATTATTAATAATAAAATTAAAATAATATAATGATAAATAAATAAAATTAAAATAAATAATTATTTAAAAATAATTAATTTAATAATTAATAATAACATAAAAATATTAATATATTTAATATTAAAAAATGTTAATTTAATATTATTAAGTATATTATATTATTATTAGTTATTATTAAAAAATATTTATTTTATTTTTTATTTAATTAAGAGAGATTTTCTTGAATTAAATTCCACATAACCATTTCCTATTCCTAAAAAAAAAAAACGTTAACAAATGAAAAAAAACAATGCATAAAATTCTCTTTTCCTAGGAGCTAAGAAGTTTCACTTCTACAGCGCGAGAGTCTCACGCGTCTGTTTTTTATTTGTTTTTGCGATATTTTCGGACAATTTAGATATTTTATTTGAAAACATTTAGATATCTTGATATATTTTCGAATTATTTTTGATACTTTTTAGATGTATAATATTTACAATACTATATTTTCGAAAATGTTTACTTGTACATACATACAAATGTAGAATGTTTGCTTGTCGTAGAATATTATGGAATATTTTTGATATATTTCAAATGAAAAAAAACCGTATAATTCTTTTCCTGTAGCATTTTTCAAAATACTTTCCGGTTTTCAAAAAAAAAATCGTGAAACTCCTTGCATGACATCTTAACATTTTCGTGCAAGCATCCACGCAGGTCTGATAATGCGAGAATTCCCAACTTGGTACGATCAGAGCGTTGCGCATCGCATATTACATATTACACCTTATGGATTTTTGTTATCTGAATCTTTGCCCAGCTGTACGTACACTCACTGAACATTCAAAAATTGCTACTATAGAAATAATGTGTTTTTTTAATTTCAGTTTTAAAATTTTCTGTGCAAATCGAGAATCGTAAACTGTGTTTCGGCATTTGTGGTTACAGTTTTTAAAACAGGACATTCCCTGGGATGGATCATGACGCATTCAGTTTCAAACAGGACATTCCCTGGGATGGATCATGACGCATTCAGTTTCAAACAGGACATTCCCTGGGATGGATCGTGACGCATTCAGTTTCAAACAGGACATTTTCTGGGATGGATCATGACGCATTCAGTTTCAAACAGGACATTCCCTAGGATGGATCATGACGCATTCAGTTTCAAACAGGACATTCCCTGGGATGGATCATGACGCATTCAGTTTCAAACAGGAGATTCCCTGGGATGGATCATGATGCATTCAGTTTCAAACAGGACATTTCCTGGGATGGATTATGACGCATTCAGTTTCAAACAGGACATTCCCTGGGATGGATCATGACGCATTCAATTTCAAACAGGACATTCCCTGGGATGGATCATGACGCATTCAGTTTCAAACAGGACACTCCCTGGGATGGATCATGACGCATTCAGTTTAAAAAAATTCATATGAAATATATGATTTATCCAGAAAACTGGAAGAGCTACATAAACTGCTGACAGTGCAAGAGTCTGACTGGGTAACTCGAACTCAACATTCGAAACGACTATAATTTACAGATATTACAAAATAAAAAAAACTGAGTGTAAAAATAGGAAGGTGGTGGCTGCAGCCATTTGATAAGGAAGTTCTCCGTATCTTTATGTTTAGAAAAATATATTTGGTAAGAAAACTTACCATAGTGAAGACGAACTACAAATACACTTTTGTAGAACGTCCGATATATAATAGTAAGTTACAGCGGCGGCCGGTCTAGAGGTGCGCAGGTGCGCTGAACCGGAGAAATAATTCGCAATAATTAAATTACATATTCGCAAACATGACTTCCAAAAATTTTAAATTATTGTTAAGATAAAATATGTATAAGAATACTGACAAATAGTACGAGGATTTTTATTTAAGGGAAAATAAAAAATAAAAATTAATTAAAAAAAATATTCCTTTCAAATTGACCGGCCAAGTTTGCCAATACTACCGGAGCGATCTCCAATACGCACCGGACGGAAACGCAGATTCATATAGGGCAGACAGAGATGTACAGTAAACCGTGATACAGCGATATTTCATATTCGCTCAGCGTCTAGAGGTTCGTTAGTGCTCAGCGCACCTTGGGACCGATCGCCGCGAATAGTAACACATTCGCCTTTAGGTGGATAGTGAAACGTGTGTATGTAGTGTTTATATACATATATAATAATAATAAATTTTAATAAGACCATACAAAAAAGGTTGTCTTCAAGTGATTCTTAAAACTGCACACATCACTCATATATCTAAAATTTAGAGTCAGACCATTCCACGCTACTGGACCAGCAACGGCAAAATCCCTATCATACTCGTAATACCCCACCCTATTAGATCAATATGGAATAATAAATTTATTCGATGAAGACGAAATCGAACTAAACATTCTACTTCTCTCCGAAAGTTCTACTCTTTTCCGAAAAAACATCTCTCAGACACAGATTCGAAAGATACAATAAAGACATCTTATTAAGGGACTTGAATCTCATTAATGATGTTTTATAATTATGTCTTCGGAGGCTGATTAAACATTTAAATGAGAAGTCTTATGAAATCTGTCATTGAACGGAATGGACCCTACGGGCAATTGTTGTCGAGGTCGACGAATAAAAAACTATCGAAAAACTCAGATCCGAAGTAACATGACCTGAAGTAGTCTTGAATTAACAGGAAAATGTTCCGTGGAATATTGATGAGTTTTAGTATATTAAGAACTATAGGTCACCAGGCATTACGTACACATTTACGTAACAACATTGGTTTAAACACCATTGGTAAGTAAACACCATTGGTAAGTAAACACTGGATCAGAAAAATGTCTTCATTATTCTTAATCTGCCATAATTATCCAGTGCTGCGGACTTCCCGGTCCACGTTGGGTCTAAACGAGAGCAACAAGGGCTGCTTTTATTGCAGAAATTAATTAGGCTCGTGTTTAGAGTTCAGTTTCAAAAGGAGAACACAATAGAATATTATATAGTAGATGTCCAATGGATAATGCTGTATTATATTATATTTTACTTTCGTTGTACACAATACAATCTAGCGGGATTTTTGTCAAATAGTAATATCTTCCAACTTATCAGAAATGTATTAAACAGGCTTCAAATGAAAACATATAAGAAAAAAACTAATCACACAGAGCGGATTTATAAGTGATCTTTTAAACATAAGTCTAGTGCATTAACCGCACGACTAAGTATTTTCTATTACAATTTTTTTCTACATATCAATATATGCACTTCATTAAGAAAATAATAGTTAGAACTGCGACAGTAGAATACATAATGGCACACAAAACGTCTATAATAGACTGACACTAATGTCTTGTTTATTCGTAGCAAGTAGCTGTACTAGGGACTCGACTACAAAGAGATAATTAAAATATAACGTATATACCACAAAAAGATCATTTAAACGTGCCATTGATAATATAAAATTTTCATTAAATGATGACATTTATATCACAAAAGATCATTAACTTATGGCATGTGTACAACAAAAAGTTCATTAAAGGATGACATAACATATATACCAAAAAAACATAATTAAAGGTATACACCACAAAAAATATAAAAGAATGCCATATATACCACAAAGATCATTAAATGATGATATATATACCATAAAATATCATTAAAGAATGACATATATACCACAAAAGATAATTAAAGGATGCCATTTATACCATAAAGATATTATTAAAGGATGCCATTTATATCATAAAGAGATTATTAAAGGATAACGTTCATACTACATTAAAGGATGGCATATAATAGCACTGAAGATCATTAAAATATGCCATATATACCACAAAAGATCATTAAAGGATGTCATATATACCACAAAAAAATCGTTAAATAATGACACATATGTTATACCACAAAAGATCATTAAAGGATGCCATTTACAAGTTAAAGATATTATTAAAGGATGACACTCATACCACAAAAGATCATTAAAGGATGGCATATATATCACAAAAAGTCATTAAAGGATGACATATATACCACAAAAAGATTAATAAAAGATACCATTTATGGTATAGAAAGATCATTAAAGGTTGATATATACAAATACGCCACAAAAATATATATGTGTAGATTATTAAAGAATGGCATATATGATGTACTATACCTATAAAGGAGCATTATAATTAATTTAATTGTATATAGAGATCCAACAGTGGGTGGCAGGGCCCAAAGATGAATAAATCGGCCCTGAGACACAGCAGTAACGGTACTGCAGAGTGTTATGACAGCGGCTGATGGCAAAAGGGAAAGTGGTCAGACCGGTCCCCGAGAGTGGCGTGAGGTCCGGGCGGAGCAGGGGGTAGGAGGAGGCTGCAAGCAGCGCAGAGATGCAGAGGAATGGTGGGAGATGGGCTGGTACAGTGATACGGATTCACGTACTTCCTGGCGGAAATGCTATCTAACCCATTGGTGTGTTGGATGACGCCAAGGTTGTATAAACAGAAAATATGAAGGTTTATATTTGATGAATTAAATTTTTTTCTATTTTACTTGTTCTTATTAAGGTTCTCTGCTCATAACGCCACAGTCCAGAACTAGTATGGAAATCCAGAACTAGTATGGAACAGTCCAGAACTAGTATGGAAATCCAGAACTAGTATGGAACAGTCCAGAACTAGTATGGAAATAAATAAATATAGGTTTATTGGTAGTAATATAGTATAGATCAGACATGGGCAAATGCGGCTCTTCGTTGAGTTAAGTATCTTATATGTGTATTTTTTATACTTTATATATCAATTAAGATTTGTGTAGAATATGTAATAAATTAGAATTAGCGTATTTAATACTACGTGAGAACGTGACTATGGCGTGGCTCTTTATATGAAAATCCAGAATGTGGCTCTCGTTGACCTCATGTATGCCTACCCCTGGTATATATGATACATACCATAAATAAATACATTCCGAAATCGCACATATATCTCAAGATAAATATCAGAAAATACATTGAAGACAAAAGCTATCAAAATGTCGGGCTCATCTCATGACATTCTCTCGGTCTAGATACACCCCACCAACATATGGCGAGCCCGGCCGCGAAGATATCAGATGTTTTTTAAGTCCGCACCCTTGTACAAGTAGATTAGGAAGAAGAATAAACAGAAAATTAATATAAACCAGAAAAAATAAAAAGTAAACCAACAATCCTTAGGGATATATATCAAGATAGGAATGTATAGCGCTCTGTCCTCTGCCTATCGCGACAGGAAAATGGCGTGATAGTATGTATGTATGGCCGCTCGGTAACGAAGTGGACTTCCGTGCGGAAAGACATCAGTTCGAACCCCGCGCTGTGCTACTCCCCTCGAATGGCACAGTATTTTTTTCCGCCTAGTGTTCGGGGGTGTAAGGATACCTATGACTTCGGTCGTATCTTATCTCTTAAAAAGAGAAAAAAAAACCATGCCGATGTGCTCCGATCGTCTCACTTCAGTGTGCCATCGGATCCAGTACAGCGGTGTGACCGGTGAGTTTGCTAGTGTGCAACGGTTCACTCACTTAAAAAAAAACCCACGGCATAACTTCACTTTCCAACTGACTTGAAGTTGGAATGACGATGGACGAATGTTTGTAAAAAATATCCATACAAATTGTATATAAAAAGTACGAGAAGGGCATATAAAAACATGGAACGATCAAATTAATAAATTTCTAAAAAAGGGGAGACTGAAAAACCTTAATAAAAGGAGAGTATATAAGACGAGGTGTATGGACGTGGTAAAAGCGAAAGACTGAGCCAGGTTAGAATGAAATTGAGATTTGTTCTTTCTGTCTGCCCCAATAGAGGCATAGCGCAATTGTGATGATGATGATATAAAAAATAAATGAATAAATACAATCATAATAAAAAATTAAACAACACATTAATTAGTATGTATAAAAAGTATGAGAAGGGCCTAGAAAAACATGGCATGATCAAATTAATAAATTTCTAAAAACGGGGAGGCTGAAAAACCTTAATAATAAGAGAGTATATAAGACGAGGTGTATGGACGTGGCAAAAGCGAAAGACTGAGCTAGGCTAGAATGAAATTGAGATTTGTTCTTTCTGTCTGCCCCAATAGAGGCATAGCGTAATTGTGATGATGATGATATTACAAATAAATGAATAAATACAATCATAATAAAAAATTAAACAACACATTAATTAGTATGCAAATTCCCACGCCAATACTCTCACTTTAATACAATAATTCATTCAACAATACACAATAATTCATTCAACAATATAAAATAATTCTTTCGATAATATATAGTCATAGTAATATAATAATTCAACAACATATATCAGAGCCGGGTCGAGGTAATTAAGTGTTTGGGGCACGCATTCGAAAACACGCTCTCGCAATAAAATTACAGTTTTTCATAACATTTTCGAGAACGGATAAAACGGTTGTAATATTTTAAAATGGTCATTTTTTTTTACTTAAAAAAATCATTCCCTCCCCCATCTTAAAAAAAGTGAAAATTGGAGGCGTAGTTCACTTTACTCCATAGTAAAAATCAACGAACGAAAATTAAAATATCGAACATTTATAATTTTATTAATCAACCTTTCAGGGCGGTGAAATCATGAATAAGTTTCTCGAAATGATTTTGTACGAAATCAAGAGTTCACAATAATAATAAAGAGGAGAATTTATATAGTGCCGTTCAGAAAGTAAACTCTCATCAAAAGAGCTCCAATTCGGGGCTCAAACCTACTATTATTGACATATTAAAAGATATAATAGCTATGTTATGTCTGATAAATTGTCTTATTCAAGACTAGATACAATACTCGTATATTACTATATTATCATTGATATACGACTCCATTTTATATACGACTCCATTTTTATAAATGTCATACATTACACTTCTAAAACGTCACAAGACCCAGGCAAGTTCGCAACGCCATCTGTGTTTTATACAAAAATTTAAAAAACCGCTCAATTTGAAAGACCCTTTGGTCTTGGAACGTACCCCCCGTGGAAAAGGGATGATAACCATACGAGTATTACGAAAATTACATAATTATCAAAGTGCGTGCAGAGATAACTGTTGTACAAAAGGTTAAACTATTATAGAATACGGTTGATTATTATCGGAAACGAAAATGTATATATTTGGCTTATACTCGTAAATACAATAATAAGCCAAGCCACAAAACATTTATTTTTCGTATACTCTCGTATTTATACTATATGTATCGTATATTTCTCGTATTTAAAAAATGATATTAGAAAACCTTTTTTAGAATCATTCAGTTTCAATTAGGGGTAGGTGAAGAGGACAGATTGACGAGACATCTTTCTATCCACAAACACAGATTTTGCCTCGTTCATATCCATACACATGCCACACATGTGCGTTTCTGTTTCCCACAATTCTCATATTTCTCTCAGTTTAAATTTCCCCAAGTTTCTCCGAATTGTTATAAACCCTAAAATTAGTTTTATGAAATGTCTGCACCTATAAAATTTCGGGTACTAACATGTAAAATTGTTAACTGTCCCTATTAGAGTATGCAGAGAGAACATATCTTCATTTTATTCAATCTCGGCACACATCTTGCGCTTCCGCCACTATGCGAAGTTATTTTCGGGACAACTTATTAGTTTCTTTATCTGGTTCTATTTTACAGCAACGGATAGCGATAAACACTAATATATGATTTCCCTACTTTACAACGGATAGCGATAAACACTAATATATGATTTCCCTACTTTACAACGGATATCGATAAACATAATATATGATTTCCCTACTTTACAACGGATAGCGATAAACATAATATATGATTTCCCTACTTTACAACGGATAGCGATAAACACTAATATATGATTTCCCTACTTTACAACGGATAGCGATAAACATTAATATATGATTTCCCTACTTTACAACGGATAGCGATAAACATTAATATATGATTTCCCTACTTTACAACGGATAGCGATAAACATTAATATATGATTTCCCTACTTTATTTCCCTTCTTGATAAATCAAGAGTTAAAGTAACATTTTTTTTAAAAGAATAGATATGACCGAAGTCACAGTTACAAACCAATATAAGACTCGTTTCGTCCTTGACATGCTTTAAGAAGTGACTGAAAAAACTTAATTTCTAGTCAGTAAAATAATGTGTTTCATTCCTGATTTTTCTTTTTCTTTCCTCTCCACCATCCCTTTCTTTCCATTTGATTGATGATATCTCACTTTCTATGAAAAATAATGTTCGGGTGATTGTCCATCTCTGTGGGACTCGTGGTCATATATATGCTCACGTATATGTTTATGGATTTCGTGGAGATGGATAGTCATTTGAATTATTTATGCGACCACGTAACTTACTTCATTTACTTTTGTCTGGTTGGTTGGAAGAGATTGCTGCCTTATAAGCCCGCCAGATTGTATTTGCAATAAAAGTGTTAAATACATTTTTAAAAAAAGTATCTTTATACCCTTGAATACTAGACGACAAAAATGCCTGTGTAATTTGAGTGGAGTACCACAGCGCGGGGTTCGAACTGGCGACCTTCCGCACGGAAGTCCAATGAGTTACCGCGCGGCCACGCACATTGGAAATTAATATTATTGAAAATACTGTATATAGAAGTGGGTTTATTATTTCTTCTTCATAGTGTCATGTCAGGTCCCCCAACGTTGACTATCACCTGAGAGTAAGCATATTTGTCCCCACCAGCCCGAAAAAGATCCCCAACGCTCCTTATACCAGTCCAATCACGTATATTGCGAAGCCAGGAGATTTGCTTCCTGTCAACACCTCTTCGACCCTCTATTTTGCCTTGGATGATCAGGTGCAGTAATTTGTACTTTGCTCCTCTAAGTACATGACCCAAATAGGACACCTTTCGGATTTTAATATTAGTCAGCAACTATCTATCAATTTTGGCTCTTTAAAGAACCCTCGTGTTGCTGACCATATCCGTCCAGGGTATCCGTAGCATTCTCCGGTGCATCCACATTTCGAATGCTTTCAGTCGGTTCATACTACCAACTTTGAGGGTTCATGATTTCACTCCATATAATAACACCAAACGTATCATTACTTAAAATCAATTTCTTTCAATCAACCAGCTATCTTGGATACGTAAAATTGTTTTAATTAATGACACATTTGAAAAAGAAAATATTTAATTAAAATTCATTTAAAAAATAATCAATATCTAAACAATTATAATTATGGGAAAAAAATTCGTTCCAAGTATAAGGAAGGGAGGGAGTCCTTTGGGCAGTTCCTCCTTCGTCACTAAGTGACGTCGCGCTCATAAAAAATAAAGACGATTTCGATCTCCTAGTGTAGATTGCGCTGGATGTGAGCTTATGTTGTCCCCCAAAACAGCTTGGGTGGAGGTGGGGTCTGAACTGTAGTGTTTACATGTATGCATCCCAGGATGGCTCTGATATCCGTGAGGGTCCGGATTGGGTTGAGGTGGGATCTTAACTGTAGTGTTTACCTGTATGCATCCCAGAATGGCTCTGATATCCGTAAGGGTCCAGATTGGGTGGAGGGGGGATCTGAACTGTAGTGTTTACCTGTATGCATCCCAGGATGGCTCTGATATCCGTGAGGGTCCAGAGGCTGACATGGCCCATGAGCAGGCCACTCTCGTCGTTGATGTACGTATATCCGTACACCTGATTCAGCTCGTCATCCATGAGCGCCTCACACACCAGCGAGTGGGCGCGGGCCATCTGCACTGACGTGAACTTATAAGGATCGAAGCGACCTGGAACCAGAAAAAAAAAACCAGTGAAAATATCTGAACTTCATAAATAGTTCAGTTTGCCTTAATTACTATACTAGAGAAAATGTAGGATGGTCCCTGTGACATTTGAAATTGCAGGTTCAAATCCCACTGTAATCCAGATTTTTAAAAAGGAATCTATTCTGATTTTCATTTAAGGCCTCTTTAACATCTTTCTGGTTTCCCATCGGTCTAGATAAACCCCACCAATATAGGACGAGCCCGACCGCGAGGACACCATATGTTTTTCAGTTCACACCCTTGTATATACAAGTAGATTAAGAAGAAGAATAAACAGAAAATTAATAGATGGCAGAAAAAATAAAAAAGTAAACCAACAATCCTTAGGGATATATCAAGATAGGAATGTATGACGCTCTGTCCTCTCTGCCTATCCCAACAGGAAACTTATCCCGACAGGACTTAATGTTCCTAAAACATAAGATCCTAACGAACTCCGTGGCCTGGTTGGAAAGACGCCTGTCTCCCAGCCCGGAGGTTGCTAGTTCAAATCCCCCTGGAATCCAAATTTTTTTAAAAGGAATCTATTTTGATTTTTACTTAAGGCCTCTTTAACATATTTCTGGTTGGTTGGAAAAAATTGCAACAATCCCGCTAGGTTGTATATGATAAATACAACGAAAGTACAATGCAATACAATAGATCTGTTGATAAAATACTTACCAGCACAGGAGAGTATGATGGTCCTGTTTTTTTCGTCCCTCTTGAGCAGCGGCACTATGTAACCGCCGCTAATAATGGCCTCCATGTCGGGGTCTTCGATGTGCAGGCCCTTGAACCAGTGTGGATAGAGCTGTCGCACAGTGAGATAACGCTCCAGCATGCTGCATGCCTGCGGCACCGAGAACTTCTTTGTACGCAGGAAGCGCAGCAGGAAGGGTTCATCTTTAAAAAAACTCTATATTAATAAAAAACGGTATGTAATGAGAGAGATGTGAAAATTAACATATCAAAGACAAAAGTTGTAATTAAAAGTATTTCAAGACTTAAGAGTTCAAATTTATTTTTCATTTTCAATATAAATGACGTATGGATTTCACCTGTAGAAAAATTACCATCTGGCTCTAACTATCCTGGAGAGCCTGAAAATTTCTCAACAGATTTCGAATCAAGGACAACATGTGAAGATGGGGAATGTTGCGTGATGAATCTTTTTCTTAGACTTTATACAGACTCTCAAGAGTCTGTTACTGCAGGATTGTCATCCTGTGATGCTGAGCTCCAGCTATCTCTCCATCGTTTCGGGGGTCTCCCTGGCGGACGCCGTCCATCCGGCACCCCATGCAGAGCTATGTATGGAATTCTTGTGGAATTCATTCTCTGTACATGTTGGTACCAGTATCGTTGACTCTGTCGTCCCCATCGACCACATCTTGGACCTCACAGACCTCTCGGATTGTAGTGTTCCTTACACGATCACGCAAAGTCTTCCCAGCAATAGCGCGCAGAGTTCTCATTTCCGTTGTCCTTAGCATACTTTTTGTCCTGACAGTGTCCACCCTCGCTTCGATGCCATATGTGAGGATAGGTCGCACACATGTCTTATAAATGCGTACCTTGCTATCCGTTCTCATATCTTTATTCCTCCATATGACATCTCTCAGGCAGCCCTCCACAACTGCAGCTTTATCTACCTGAGGCCTTACTTCTCTGGGGAGGTCATGAGAGCTGAGCAGTTCACTGCCAAGATATCTGAACTGGGTTGTTGTTCAATTGGCTCGTCACGTACTGAAATTCTGCACTCTAGTGGGTCTTTGGAGAATGTCATACACTTGGTTTTGGCGTGATGAATCGACTCTCTTTATCTGCAGTGAGGAGCAATCTACCATATACACTACTTGCTGTCATACCCGAGGATCCTGGTGTATTGCACCGAGGAGGCCTTGATGCACTTAAAGCCCAATGCTGTCCAGGTGGCAGAATTCTAAGCGGACATAATTAAGTACCTTTGACCAACGTTTCCCCTATTTTTTTCGTTGTGTGTGCGGCCCATCATTTCATACCATATGTGCAAGAAAAAAAAGGGAAGTGCGCAAATATACATATTCATGCATAGATAAAATTAAGTAGTCAACATAATGTACCATGAAATCATAAATTACATTGTTCAAATATGTAGGTTATATATAAAAAAAAATCTATACAAGCAAACATTTAAAACACCAATAAAATAACACGAAGACCTTTGAACAAGGGATAATTTACGAAGTCTTTATTCGAAATACGTAACATAATACGAGTAGGTATATAACATAGTGTTTCCATGTTCCGCACACATCTCAAAGAAAGGAACCTGAGAACCCATCATAAAATATCAAATAAAATATATAATTGCGCAAAACAAAATATGGTTACAAGTTCCTTTCTTTGAATGTGTACGGAAGATTGAAACATGTGTGCGGACAATTTTTAACAGATGTGCGGCCGCACACGCGCACACCTTAGACGTTGCCTTTGACATGATAAGTTATTATCACAAGACGAAAAAGGGTGAGTTCAGAACAATGATATTTTAAGAGAGAAAGATGAATCAACTTTATTTATACACCAATACGTCATTCCCCTGTCGGGTTAGGGTGTCCGATGTTTTGCATTAAACAGGGCTTGATTCGTAGAACGCCCAGTACTATCCAAATGGCAGAATTGGAGTGGATGAAGTATAGTGCCTTTGTCACGAAAAGAAAATTAATGAGAATAAAAACAATATTACTTTTATTCAAACCTCATCTAAATGGGCCTTGTCATGAATCTTTGTATTGGGTGTTAACATAAGTTGTGTCCGTTTTTTTTTTCAATTTAAAAATGAGCACCAGAAGTAAAACAAAATGGTAAATGTTATACATTATTCGAAAGAAAATTTTCTGATCTACAAGATATTGTGTACGTTACATATATTATTTTAATGATTACAAGCCTTCAATGTCAAGTCGACGAAAGTGAGCATTTTCGACACCTCCTTCTGTTCGCGTTCAATCTAGGGAATAAAGCTGATCGCGATATTTGCGAAGTGTACGGTGAAGATGCTATGAATGAAAGGACAGCTCTTCGATGGTTTTTCCTTCAATAATGACGTCGAATTGCGGACATGGTTGGAATAATTCCTCGAGTCAAGACCGGATGGTTTTTATCGCACAGGCATTGAAAAACTTGTAGAACGTTGGCAAGAAGTTGTAAATAATGAAGAAGAATACATTATTGACTAATTTGTTGTAAAATAATGAAGGAGAATACATTATCGACTAATTTGTTGTATTTTTTTTTTGCTATGACCTCTTGTTCTCTTCATTTGGAAAAAAACGAACACAACTTATGTTAATACCCAATACATTGGAGTAAAAACAATATTGCTTTTATAAAAACAACATCTAAACGGGCCGTGTCATAAATCTTTGTATGTACAGGAAGTAAAAACAATATCGTTTTTATTAAAATAACATCTAAATGAGCCTTGTCATGAATCTTTGTACATTGGTGTAAAAACAATATGGATTTTATTAAAACAACATTTTAATTAGTCTCGTAATGAATATTTATATATTGGCGTAAAAAATTACTGCTTCCAACATAAAATAACGTATGTTATTTGGATATTACAGAGGAACAGCTGGACAAATTACAGCGTCTTCAAAACGTTTCTCTAAAATTTATTTTTAACCTAAGAAAGTACGATCATATAACTTCATACCAGAATGCACTCAACTGGTTGAACGTGAGAATTTACATAATATATCTATTGTAAAATATCCTTAACTGTCCCGCCGCCCCCTCTTATCTCGCCGAAAATTATCAGCGTATTTCCGATCATGGACTTGCGTTACGCTGGAACAGAGATTGTTTAATAGCCTTCCCAATTTACGTCGTATTTTACTATCCATGCAGTGAAACTCTGGAATCAGTTACAAACCAATTTTAGATTCGCTCTGTCCTTGGCATGCTTTAAGAAGCGACTGAAAAAACTCTTAATTTTTAGTCCGTTATATAACGTGTTTCATTCCTGATTTTTCTTTCCTCTCCACCATCCCTTTCTTTTCCTTCGATCGATGATATCTAACTTTATACGAAAAAGGACGTTCGGGTGATTGGTTCGTCTTTGTGGGGCTTGTGAGCGTATATAGTACTCACGTATATGTTCATGAATTTCGTAGAGATGGGTAGTTTTTTTAATGTTTTTTTGCGACCATGTAACTTGCTTTATTTATTATTAAATTGAACGCCGTATTCAACCCAGCAGCCTTAATTTCATCCATAATCACTTTATTACGTTACTTTCATATCTTATCACTCCATGTATTCTTCTCAGTGCACGCATTTCTACAGTATTTAATCGACTCTTTTCAGTATTTTTTCACGTTCACGTCTCACTCCCATACATCAAAGTTGGCACTAAAATGCTATTGCTGACTATTTATTTATTTATTTACTTTACACATGACAATAAATATACACCATTTGTTAAAAAAACAACAGGTATTTTAATCGGACACACAATTTTAATGGTTCTGGGTCTGTTGCCTTTCATTTGTCGTGTCCCCAGTAAACTAGGCTTTTGCCTGTATCTCACTGAGGACACATAGCATGAAAAAATAAATCGATACTTTTTTCCGATTTTTGATTATATAAAACCCCGTTGCACATTCTCATCAATCTGACAAACAGTGACACTCAATTACACATGTATACATCACGCGAAATCAAACTCCTCACACTTCATCACTCCAAACAGACCAAAAACATTCATCCCACAATGTACCGCATATAATCATAAAAAAATATAAATATAAAACAATAAAAAACACCACACTCAAGAGTTCACACAAACCTTTTCCACAAGTCATTCCTCTTGCAAGTCCAAGTACTCAAACTCCTGTCGCAATAACAACCACGCTCCGATCGACTGCCTAAACTGCCCTGTACCTTTATTGAATTCGGCACCCCATTGTATGTCATGGGAGCTAAATAGGCATATTGCCTTTGGGCAAAATATGTTTTGACTCTAGGGATGGTGAACATTTAATCAGTTGCCATGCGTGTCATGTGTCTCTGCTGAGTCTGCATCTTCCCTTCCTGTCGATGATAGTGCCAGAGAATAAATTGGCTATGTTCAGGACCCAATACTCCCTGAAAAGCTCCGCTTTGGGATACCGGGCAGGAAGTTTATTAATTATTTTTTTAATAAATTTTTGGGAAACCTACAATATGTGTTTTTGTGTTAAGGTGCACCCCCCAAGGTGATATATCGTAAGAAAGTGATATATCGTAAGAAAGTGATATATCGTAAGAAAGTGATATATCGTAAGAAAGTGATATATCGTAAGAAAGTGCTGACTGACATAAGGCGAAATATATACTTTTAAGAATATTTTCACTGAGCACATTTCTGATTTTTGTGCTCAAAGCGTTAAAATGGACCTCCCAGCGAAGAAACTGATCAACAAAAACTCCAAGATACTTGATACTATCAACCCGTTCCAAAGAAACACTACAATCAGTTGTGAGGATATCATCTTAGCATTTTGATAATGGCCGGTTTGAGTTAAATGTTTTAGTGCCACATGTCAACTAATCGAGACACATGACAACTAATTACACGTTCACCATCCCTAGAGTTGAAACATCCTTTTCCCAAAGGCAATATGCCTAGTTGGCTCCCATTACATACAACGGGGTGTCGAATTCAATAATGGCAAAAAAAATAGGCAATCGATCGGAGCGTGGTTGTTATTGCGACAGAAGTTTGAATATTTGGGCTTGCAGGAGGAATGACTTGTAGCTAAGGTTTGTGTGAGCTCTTGAGAGTGGTGTGTTTTAGATGATTGTGTGTGGGACATTATGACATGAACTTTTTGGTATGTCTGGAGTGATGAAGTGTGAGGGGTTTGATTCACGTGATGTATACATATGTAATTGAGTGTCACTGTTTGCTGACTTAATGAAAGTATGCAACGGGGTATCGTATAATAAAAAAATCGGAAAGAAATATCAATTTATTTTTCCATGTTATATGCCAGGGGTGGGCATACATAAGGTCAACAAGAGCCACATTCTGGTTTTCATATATATAAAGAGCCACACCACAGTCACGTTCTCACGTTGTATTAAATACACTAATTCTAATTTATTACATATTCTATACAAATCTTAATTTCTAATAAAGTACTCGTATAAAAAATACACATATAAGAAAATATAAAAATAGCGCAGAATACGGTTTGCCTGGTTTGTGCACATAGAGGCAGGAAATGCGCACGCACCCTGCATATTGAAATCACAGCACACACGTATACATCAATACTTGCGTCTTTGACAGTTGCATCTTGTCACTTACAACATTTAGATCGATTGTAAAATCGCAAAAATACAAGTATAATGGGAAAAGAAAGTATCTATATTTTATAAGAGACATTGCGAGCCGCACTTAAACCAACGAAGAGCCACATGCGGCTCTCGGAGTCGCATTTGCCTACGTCTGTTATATGCCCTCAGTAAAATACAGGTTTACTGAGGATACGATAAATTAAAGGCTTGTAAATACCTTGTTTACTGAGGATACGATAAATTAAAGGCAGTAAATTCAGATCCATAAAAATTGAGTGTCCGCATTAAATTACCGGTTGTTTTTTTTTCTTAAATTATGTATTAACATAATTTATTGTCATACATAAATACAATAAAAAAATCTGAGAAAAAACTACCCAAATAGCAGAATCTACTCCAAAATATAAGAATTATTTAGATCAAAAAATTTATTAAAAATCAATTTTAGTTAGTAAACAGTCAAAGAGTAGTTTGGTATGTAAATTAAGTAATAAATATTATAATGAATGTAAGTTATTAGTTATTAATGTAAATATATAAAAAAAATGTTGTTAGTTTTAAATATATAATTATATAATTAATCATTATATGAGTAACCGTTCAGCACACGCAAGAACAGAGTTATTTATTAGTGAGCTGCTTTTGAAATCTACTATACAATGAACTTATTTGCTTATTTACATGGTATACTGGAATTTTGGCAAAAGGGAGCAAACAATTTAGGTAGTGGATCGGATCATGAATTGATCATTTGAATACTTGGGCTTGTTGGATAATAAATAAATCCCAACTCAAAAAAGTCTCATAGCAGAGAATAAATTAAAATGGGTGCAGTTTTACTAACTTATTTTACTGTTGCAATATTAATTTTGTTGCATCTTGTTGCATAATTCTTGCATCTTTGGACACTTCAATGTCTTGATGACCTTACGAACACAACTTTTACCAAAGAAAACAAAGGCCATATCTTACAACATCTCAAATTGCATTGTTCTTAATGTATAAACAAAGACGTGGGAAAATAAAATTATTTAATTTATTTTTTCACTTTATCACATTTTATTTTCCATTGAATCTGGAGGTCCAGCGTCGCACCCTTATTATACTTCTCGGTAAGTGTCAACTCACGAGGATAGGTGATATATTTCATCCCTTGCCAGGGATGATCTCTCGGACAGTACTTAAAGCTAATTGCTTGTTAACTTAGAAATATTAATTGTCGACATGCTCTGTAGGAAGACAGACATTTAAAAATTGCATCAGTACGCGTCTCGGTTCGCCTTGGATGTATTCAAACTATTGGACTATCAAATTTCTTTCTGATTATAGGAACTTAAACGGCATTTTTTTAGCTTTAATCTTCCACCTTTACCCTGTCATACTGTTTATAGCCATATGGTTCCATTCTCATATCAAATTTTGATATACTGCGATGATAAAGGAGTTAATTAATAATTACCATTCAGTCTTACATCTTCGGACTGACTAAAGACTCGGATCTAGTGGCGTCAAATGATAGTTTCACTGCATTCAAATCGTTCTGCGTACATACTGCCAACTTGCTGGACTATTTCAACTCCAGGCCTTAAATTGCTTTGTAAGTATATTTAGTACTGCGAGTAACTTTCCTTCTTCCGTAACATCAGACCTGAAGTATTTTGGTCTTATTATTATTTATACTCTTGCTTCGCCACCAGAGGAATCTCTTTGGGCAGTTCCTTCTTCGTCTTCTAGCAAAGATCGCACTGAATAGATTGTTCCCCATAACAGTATGTGAGGCCATTTTTTTCAACAAGGACATCATATTTGGGATACCATATTACCGAAATGTAAAGATCGTTCAGCCAGAAGAATCATTTTGCAATAGTGGGAGTAACACTCTCTGTATTATACAACTTATGAAGTTGTATTGCTTTTAGAAAGCCACACGATTGGTTCGCGCAGAGCGCACGTTTGTATTGTTGTTAAAATACTCGGTTATTAGAAAAACACTACCATGTCGAAATTAGGAGTGCGATTTTTGTCTAATGTAATGTATAATTCAAAATGTTTCGAAAGCTTACAATGTACTTTGTTATAACTTAAAGTTTCCTAGAATTTAGTATCACTCCATCCCCTATTATTTTAAAACTTTATTATTTAGCATTGTAATTATGATACATTAATATGTTAAATAATCTTACATTCATTTTATTTTTATGTGCTATCTAATTTATGCTGACGAACATTTTTACTTTATAATACTTGTACTTATATTTATTTTTAATCTTGAAAAATTACATTATTTTTATTTAATGTTTCCTAGAATCTGCCATGCCTAAACAATTAATACGTTAAATAAACTTACTTTCATTTTATTTTTATATTTTTTTGATTTTTCACTTCATTAAAAAAATAAAGTGACGAGTTTTTGTAAACACACTGTTACTCACACTATTGCAAAATGACTCTTCTTTCTGACTGAACGATCTATAATTCAAACTTGTTACAACCCAACTCGAGACATCATAGACTTTTAGGCTACCGGAAATCAAATGGTTGACAGGAAAGAGTTCTCGTAATACTTTTAACGATACAAGTCGATAAAGTAAAATTTAATTTAAAACTCTAAAAAGAAGCCACAGTTTCAAAATATCTTTTCACCAAATTATATTCTCATTAAACTATTATTTTTTCATGTAATTATTTGACAGGAAAGTGACAATTTTCCATGTATACAATTTGAGTTATTGATTTAGAATTTGGACGTATATTTGCAAAAAGGATCCAACACTTAAAATAATTTTCAGTACTTCTTAACATGCCCGAATTTATGATGTATACATGTTGAAGAGCGTGGCTGTGGGACAATTTGTCTTCGATTCCAGATCACACATCTTGTTGAACGTGAAAAACTTTAAAAATTCTCACATACTGTCACTTCTATATAATAAACAAAATTAATACAGCATAGTTTAAAGAGCAGACTCTCCTCAAAGCGCTCTAGCTCGAGATTCGAATCCACAATTATTCACAGATTAAAAATAAATACATACGAGAAAGAAGTTGAGTGTAAGAACAGGAAGGTAGTGACTGCGGCCATTAGATTAGATACATCCCCGCATCAGCATATGTTTGGAAAAAAATATTTAGTAAGAAAATAGCAGAAAACTTTATAGATCTTCCGATATACGAGTATGACAGTTTTCCATTCGGCTTTAGATTAAGTAACTCATCACTTCATTTCGTATTCTTCATATAAAGGGTCTTTCAAATTGAGCAGTTTTTTTTTATTCTTGGATAAAACACAGATAGCGTCGCGAGCTTGCCTGGGTCTTGTGACATTTGAGAAGTGTTATGTATGACAATTATAAAAATGGAGTCGTATACAATACAACAACGCGTTCAAATTGTTGAATTATTTTATGTATCTCTGGAAACGGTGATGTTAATTGGCCGCCAAGATCATGTGATCTGATACCGTTGGACTATTTTCTCTGGGGTTACGTGAAAAGACAAGTCTATAAGAATGACCCCCGATCAATTCCTGAGCTGGAGGATGAAATTATTCGCGTTATTGGTGAATAAAATCAATTAAATTTCAATTAATTATGCCTAAATATCATCGAAAGTTTTGACAAAAGAGTGGGATATTTTTCTACGTTCATAACATTTTTTCCGTCTATTATTCGGGGGTATAAGGATGCCTATGACTTCGGCCATATCCATTCTCTCAAAATAAAAAGGAACAAAATATGTTCGTGTGTTCCGATCATCCGATCCAGTACAGCGGTGTGACCGGTGAGTTTGCTAGTGTGCAACGGCTCACACACATAAAAACAAACAAAACACTCCACGGCACACCTTTACTTTCTAACAAAATTGATATTGGAATAATGGTGGGATCCTCGACTACGAGGCCCAGAAACGACACACCCATTTCTACAGTACCCGGCGGTAAGTAATACACATCGGGCTTAACCCTTCCTTCCCTGTGATGTGTAACTAGTACACATTGCTTCTAAAAAACTTTAATATCTCTATAAATATAATAAATACTGGGTTCAGATTTTAGGTATTCCTCCGTAATACATTTAGGCATTGAATGAAAAAATAATATTAATAATAATTAGCACTTATCGGCCACTTCAGAGATATTTTGTGAAAATCGGGAATAAATTCACCAATACAATCAAACGTGTGCCAGTGTGTGACGTAGGTATATTCATTCTAAAAAATCGCTATGAGTGAGGAAGCGACGCTATTCACATCTCACTCTCACTCTACTTCGGTATATGGGGACGCAAGAAATAGAATCTCAGTTCAAAAAACCGAGTCCCGTCTTAGGTCTCAGTAGCTCTTGGGCATCCATTTGAGGTGGTCTCTTCGCCTATTTTGTGAACGTCGGCTGTTTTTTGTTTGTGTTTTTTTCATGTTTTCAGCAATAAAATTTCAATTATTATAACTTTTGACTTCAAATTTCATTAATTTAAGCGATTAGCTATGAATATTCTTATTGTCCGATTTTAAATTGCTCATTTTTACATGTGTATTGAATACACAGCACCGTATCGCGAGGATTTTTTTTAGCACAGGGAGGGAAATGTTAAGAAAGAGAGTGTCGGTCATAATCAGCTAACTTCGGCTTTGTAGTGCGTCGTCTCTGTCGCACGATGCGCTAACAGTCTTGCGACGGAACACGTGTATGAATGATAGAGACGACGCTCTACAAAGTCGAAGTTAGCCGATTATGGCCGACAGTCTCTTTCGTAAACCTGGTGTGTATTACTTACCGCCGGGTACTGTACAATACTTATTTGGCTCCTCTTAGTATTTTTCTACGTCCATGTTTCAATTCAAATATCAAAGTTGTAATATCAAGGTAAACTAAGAAATAAATAACAAATCGTTCTGTTTTATTGGGAAGTATGTTCGCAGATGACGGAATAACGATTTCATGGTTAAATGCCGTTTTTAAATAATTGTTCCATGTAAGGACATACAAAGTAGCTGGATATTTCTTCAATGTGGATTGGATCCTTTATGTCTAAATACATCAATTTGGGGCAATGTTCTAGACAAATCAACGTATGTAATTACGTTTTGTACGAACTATAGTTCGGAAATTCTAGGATTGAGTCCTGTGACAGCTCACAAATTTGCCCCAATACAACCTTGTAACGATGTTCAGTAACTTTAATTATTTTATCAACTTTAATATAAGCCTCAATTCTAATAAATAGCAAGTTATTTAGGTAAATACATTACATAAGGTTGTATTGGGGCAAATTTGTGAGCTGTCACAGGACTCATCCTAGAATTTCTGAACTATAGTTTGGAACAAAAAACATTAAGTCGTAATTTTATCATAAAGTATCTATTAAACTGCTTTAATATTTTAACATACACACAGGATTGATCTATGCTTTTTCGATATTTCAAACAAACACAAAAAAAACGTGTTTTGTGGGTTTTATTTCATACATCCGTTCAAAATGTAAGTACACAAATATAAGTACACATCAACATGGTCAAATGTAATGATCCCATGTAAGATAAATATTATGTTTGATGTCATTTTTGCGTGTTTGAATCGAATATTTTCCCATTATTTCGAAACATTCACAATTTAAAAAAAATTACAGAATACATGCGATTTTAAATCTTCATTAAATCTTCTTTCGCATGGCAACTTTCGACATATCCGAATTGGTAATTCGGACGCGTTGTATTGAATTTGTGCAATCTTTAATTTCTTGGTTTTCTCCAATTTTTTTATATGGCTTATATGGCTATATGTCCCAGAAACCTGGAATACCTCCTTAAGGCACGTCCGTGAGATGAGAATGTTGAGATGGATGTGTGGTATCACAAGGCTTGACAGGATCCGAAACTCCTACATCCGTGGGAGTCTAGGTGTACGCGACATCTCTGACAAGATTCAAGAGAGCAGGCTGCGATGGTATGGACACGTCAGCAGAAGACCGTCAGAGTATATAGGAAACAGGGCGCAGACACTTAATTCCCCTGGTAAGAGGTCCTGAGGAAGACCCAAGCGCGGGTGGCGTGAGGTGGTTGGGCGGGACAATAAGGATGCCGATATCGCTCCGGAAGATGCACAGGATCGGGCGAAGTGGCGGCGAATTATTGGAAGGGCAGACCCAACCACCATGTGGGAATAATAATGCCAAGGAAGAGAGTGAGAGAGAGAGAGAGGTATGCTCCGATCGTGTGCCCTTTGGTATGCCATCGGATCCAGTACAGCGGTGTGGTCGGTGAGTTTGCTGGTGAGCAACGGTTAACTCACTTAAAGAGAAGAAAAAAAGAAAAAGACGAAAACTCCACGGCACAGCTTCGCATTTCAACTGAATTGACGATGGCATGGCGAGGGGATCCTCGACTACGAGGCCCAGAAACGACGACAACATATCCGAATTGGTAATACGGACATATTAGAGAGCATGGCAGGAAGACAATATTTTCTTCGACCCCAGTAATCGAGCCTTAGGACTTGGAACTACTGTATAATGTCCAATCTAAAAAACCCATAAATTGAATGTCAATGCATTAATTAAGTAAAGAAATTGTTTTATAACTCATATAATTCGAAGTCATAAAATGTTTTATAACTCATATAAAATCCAGGACTTTGCGCTCTTTTGAACTGACTGCAATTTGGTTTTTCCCTGCAATACGTAAGTAAGCACTGGTCGAATATGTCAGGGCAGGCAGAATAGTTACGTGGCCTAGTCGGTAAAATTTTTGTCTCCAAACCAAGAGGTTACTGGTTTAATTCCCGTTGGATCCCAGATTTTTTTAAGGAGGATTCCAGTCTGGTGTTCACTTAAAACCTCTCAAACATCTTTCTGGTTAGTTGAAAGATATTGCCAATAAGCCCTCCAGGTTATACTGTATACAACGGAAATGTAATGCAATACAATAGTTCCACTACGTATTATTTCAGCGCGTCTCATTCTAAGCCTCGTTTTCCTTACTACTTCATGACAGTGCATTGATCGTCTTGCTTAGTTATCGATTACCAGGGCAGTCCTAATACAGTATACTCGTAGTGCCCTGGGCTTACAATATATTTTTATCCACTTTGCATGGATTTCTCCTGTTACACAAAGAGGGTCTGCTTCTAGCGTTAGCTTATTCGTTAGGAAGAATATCAGCCAGCATTCTTCTCATACTACTTGACGGTATCGAAAATACATCAACAGTGTCACTCAGTTGGTTCAATATCTCTATACCACGCGTGACTGGGTGTTTAGCCATGATATTCGTCCTGTAAGTTGGTATGTAGAACAGAGAATGATTCTTGCACGGCTATATTTATTAGTTACATATAAACTTAGTGCTTCTAGAATCGCGGGACAGTTAAAGCAACCTTGAAAAACCTTAAGTAGGAATATCGCAATGGATTCTTGCCTTATTGTTTCGAGACTTCTGTAGTTACACACCGTGAGAAGTTCGACATGGTGAACATATTTTGGGTAATCGCCCTTTGTTCTGTACCATAGATATCTGAGGATTTTTTTTTTGTATTTGTTCTTTATTGTATTTATATTTGAGCTGATGAGGAGCCCAAACTGTAGATGTATATTCTAATTTGGTCCTAATTAGATAATTATATAAGTTTCGAAGGATATCGGTACTGTTAAATTCTTTTGATATTCTCATTATAAAACTGAGTAGTTTGTAACAGTCCGATATCAAACGTGAGACATGGTTAACGAACATCAAAGGTTACGCCCAAATCTTTGAATTCAGAAACTCAGTTTAGTGCCACTCCCTGTATAATATACTGATAGTGGATTGGTGAAAACGATAGACTATAAGATACACAGACACATTTATTAATGTTGAACAGGAGATGATTTTGCTCAGTCCAGGAGACTTGGGGAGTCTAGGTCCTGTTGTAACTCTGCACACAGTCGTGAGGTTAATTAATCTTTTTGAAAATGTTCAAGTCGTCAGCGAACAATAAACATGTCGAGTGACTTATGGAATTTAGAATATCGTCTATTAATACTTGTGTTAGGAATAGCAGGGGACCTAAATTAGATCTTTGTGAATGAAATGATAATTTTAGTTACAATACTTTGTTTTATAATATCTTTTATTAAATTGTTTTATATATTATTTACAGTTAAGGCATTACCATTGTGGAGGTTTAGATACATTGTAATTTATTTTATTAAACACTGTTTATTCCACTTTTTGTAACGGTATAACCCTACCGGCTTCAAGGCTTTCATCTCAACATCAGGGGAGCACAAATAAGTCTTGTTTGTGCTCCCCTGATGATGAGGGGAACACTTTGAAATCAGTTGGGCTATACCGTTACAAAAAGTGGAATAAACAGTGTTTGACAAAACAAATTACAATAAATCGTTTTATTTAATAAACAAAATTTAGTATAAAACATATGGGTACAGTACCCGGCGGTAAATAATACACATCGGGCGTAAGAAAGACGACGACGACACTCTACAAAGCCGAAGTTAGCCGATTATGGCCGACAGTCTCTTTCTTAAGCCCAAGTAACAGGCGTCCGCATAGTCCAGAATCGGAAAGAGCAGAGATTGCACGAGTAGAATATTGGTTTTAGTAGGCAGGAATCTTTGCAACACTTTAAAGGAATGAAGGCTGAAGAAAATCCTTCGGCTTACCTCATTTAGTTAGGATTGATACGGAGTTTTTTTCAGTCGCTTCTTAAAGCATATACGAGTACGTGCCCACATAAAGCAATAAAGATATAAATTGAAATAAAATTAAATAGTCGATTTATTTACAATGTGATAAAAATATTGTATAAAAGACAATTTTATCAGTAAAAAATAAATGAAAGAACCCTTTGAGGTGGCGACAGCCAGCGCCCTGCGACGCGTGACGTTCTAAGGATGCGGCCCTATAGCCCAATAATTAAGACGGCCCTGTCGACGACATTATATTAAAGTCAGAAGGCTAATTTAATTGTAGATCAAATATCATTCATAAGCATTTAAACGAGTTTGGTATTTCTATAAGATTTTTATTTAAACACATGAACTAGTGCGCAATTCGATGGCGTGATGGTAAACCTTTCCTCTTTGACACACATTAAAAAAGCTTGATTTAAATGCGGCCCTGTTACCATAAAGTACAACCATAGAGTAAATCAGAGTTGGAACCTCATTAAAGCAAATATACACTGTCGACCATAAATCGAAAAGTCATTTGTCAATAAAATTCATAAGAGCTTTTGAGACGAACTTCACATAAAGGCGTTGCATCACCTGTTTGAGCGTGTCGGACAATTCTTTTGTTCCCATGTGAAGGAAATACGGATTTGTCAATATGTTTATTACTTGTAACGATATGAAAATAGTCGACGTTTCAAATGTTGTGATATTGTCATTGATGCCAATTGTATGGCTGTCACGGATAGTGTGTACAAGGACAAGTTTTGAAAGGAATATATTTTTTGTGAGAAATTTTAACAAAATATATATTTTTTTCAAATATACTAGAAGATTAATGAGTTGTAAGTGTAAACAATAACTATAATAAAAAAACATCCATATAAAAACTGGCTTGCCTTATTTCATTTTAAATGTATGTGACAGAGTTATGAGATACGACTTTACTTATTATCCTCCTCCATTGACGTTTGTAGCCTAGTTGGTAGACATCTGACATAACTTAGAACTTGTGGGTTCAAGTCCCGTTGGGAATCAGTTTTTTTTAAAAGGTTACCTGTCTGAGTTTCAGTTATGGCCTCTTTAACATATTTCTGGTTAGTTGGAATATATTGCCAACATGGAAATAAGCCCACCAGGTTATACTGTATATAACGGAAATTTAATACAATACAATAGTTACGCTACATATTATTTCAGCGCGTCTCATTCTAAGTCTCTTTAACCCTTCCTTCCCTGTGATGTGTAACTAGAACACATTGCTTCTAAAAACTTTGATATTTCTATAAATATAATAAATACTGGGTTCAGATTTTAGGTATTCCTCCGTTAATACATTTACGCATTGAATGAAATAATATTAATAATAATTAGCACTTATCGGCCACATCAGAGATATTTTTTGAAAATCGGAAATAAATTCACCAATACAATCAAACGTGTTCCAGTATGTGATGTAAGTATATTCATTCTAAAAACAGCTATGGGTGAGGAAGTGACGCTATTCACGTCTCACTCTACTTCGTTATATGGGAATGCAAGAAATAGAATCTCAGTTCGCTCGCTTCTCTCGCTCAGTAGCTCGCTGGCTTTCGTTCGAGGTGGTCGCTTCGCCTGTTTTGTGAACGTTGGCCGATGTTTTTTTTTCATGTTTTCAGCAATTAAATTTCAATTATTATCACCTTTGACTTCAAATTTTATTAATTCAAGCGATTGGCTATGAATATTCTTATTTTTACGATTTTAAATCGCTCTGTTTTACATGTCTATTGAATGCACAGCACTGGAATGCGCGATTTTTTTAGCACTGGAAGGGAAAGGTTAACATCCTTCTGATAAGTTGTAACAGATTGCCACGTTGCAATAAGCTCACACGGTTGTACTGTATATTACGAAAGCGTAGTACAATACAAGACAATAGTTTCGCTACTTATTATTTTCAGCGCATCTAATCCTAAGCCACCTTATTTTTACTTATTCCTGACAGGGCACTGATCGTCTTGCTTGATTTACCAACAATCAGGTCAATCGTAATACAATAATCAGAGGGAAACGCGTATTAAGCAATGATAAATCAAAATGATGCATTGTTAAAGGCGATGATTACCAATTCATCATGATCTGTGTAAAACACAAATTTGTGTTATTAAATATGTTTCAATGTATGTTCACATATTTATATATTTGGCAATACAAAGATGAAATAACGCGCGGATTTCCTGCATGCGACGACCTTCATAGTCTAAATAGAGCGTCATATTTTGAAATCGTCTTATTTGAGCTTAAAAACCATAACGATTTTTTTAGCGAGATAATACTATTGACAAAATCTCATTTCTCTATGGTTCAAGTGAGTGGAACAGGGATGTGTCTAGAATTTGTGACGCTCGTTCGTTTGTTTGACAGGACTCATAATTCCAAATAGTAGGCCATCTGACTATAAGTTTGTATTGTATCATTTATTTATTAGAATCGAAGCTTTTATTAAAGTTGATAAAATAATTAAAATTACTGAACGTATTTAGGTAAGTTATTCAGGTAAATACATTACATAAAACTAACAATAATGACAAATTAATACACCTTGTTACAAATTAGCAAAAAATGTCAGTTTGTTAAAATCAAATAATATTTGGCGACGTTCATCAAAAGTCACTAAGTTAGTCTGCATTGGCTAGGGATGGGGTATATGATAATTGGATTTTCGATTTTTTGTATACATAAAATTAAATGTTCGTAATTTGTATTAGTTCATAGTGGATCTTGGCCTATTTAAAGATAGATACAAATCATACAATACATTAGAATGTCAGTATAATGAAAATTAGGAATTAAAGGTCAGTTTAGAGAAAAACAATTTTTCGATTTATAAAAAACCGATTCGATTTGTAAAAAAACGATTTTACCCCATCCCTTTGAGACATGACATTTCAAACGTCACAGGGACCATGCTACATTTTCTTGAGTATAATCAACCAAAACTATGTTAAAAGGTTTAAGTGAAAACCAGACTGAAACGTTTAAAAAAATGGACATCAATGGGAATGGATCCCACAATAATCTGATTTGAAGACAAGCATCGAACCAACTAAGCCACGTTGTCGTTATTAAAGTTTCAAAAAAAGACAAGTTGAGTATAAGGATGGAAAGGTAGTGGCTGCGATCATTAGATTAAAAACTTCTCCGTATCTGCCTATCTTCAAAAAAACATATTCGGTAAGAAAACCGCAGAAAACTTACCGCAGGAAGACGAACTACAAAGAAACCTTTGTAGATCTTCCGATATGTGATAGTAACACATTCGGCTTTAAGTGTAGTGTATGTGTTTTATTATTATTCAAACTACACTAAGGTGGTGGCTTACAGCAAAACAATTATGGTAACTTTGATTTGAAGGAGCAAACTAAGGATGTTTAAAAATACTGAAAGGACCCGAATAAATAGAGCGAGGAGTGAGTAGATTTTGGAGGTCTCCACAGAGGCATGTGAGTGAATGACTGATGCGAATGTAGAACGTATGATAAGAAGTAGTTGGACATGATTTCGATGTGGATGTTGAGATTGTGTGATAACTTAAGATTTAAGTATGCGTAATATATGAATGTCGGTTGTGAATATTTTAGCGGAGTGTTTTAGTATTTAAGTCAAATATATTAAATTCGTCATAGGTCTTGCATAGTGAATTAGTTCTCTACATAACACATCGATCAATAATTCCCTGGACTGACTACTAAAACAACATTTGTTTGCCAAAATTCTTCTTTATTCATCCACACAGTCTACTTTAAGAGCGGTACATTCATTCCAACGCTTTCCTAACTTTTCTATGCCAGCCGTGTAGAACGATTTATCTTTGGTTTCAAAATAGGCGTTAGTTTCGGCAATCACTTCTTCATTGGAGCCAAATCTCTTTCCCTGGAGCATCTTTTTGAGTTCTACGAACAGCCAATAGTCACTGGGGCCCAAATCTGGAGAATACGATGGGTGCGGAAGCAATTCGAAGTTCAACTCATGCTATTTAGCCATCGTTACCATCAACTTGTGACACGGTGCATTGTCCTGATGAAAGAGAACTTTTTTCTTCTTCATATGGGGCCGTTTTTTGCAATTTATGCCTTCAAACGCTATGTAATATTCGCTATTGATGGGTTTTCCCTATTCAAGGTGATCGATGAATATTATACCATGCGCATCCCAAAATATGGAGGCCATAACCTTCCCGGCCGACTGTTGAGTTTTTGGTCGCTTCGGACGACTTTCACCGGCTGCTCTCCACTCAGCTGACTGCCGATTTGATTCCGGAGTATAGTGGTGGACCCAAGTTTCATCCATTGTTACATACCGATGCAAAAACTCCTGTTTATTTCACGTTAACAGTGCCAATCAGCGCTCTGAATCATCGATGCGTTGTTGTTTCTGTTCCATTCCAATAGTTTAAACACTACCAAATGATATCTTCAGGATGTCAGCTATCTCACGCAACTTAATTTTGCGATTTTCCATCACGATTTTGAGTTTTTTTTATGTTTTCTGGTGTAACAGCCTCATTTGGACGACCAGAGCGTTCAGCATCATTTGTGTCTGTACAACCGCGTTTGAAATCAGCATACCACCGACAAATGGTTGTTTTCGATGGAGCAGAGCCCGGATAACACTTTTAAAGCCATCGCTGAGTTTGAACGGTATTTTTTCCTATTAAAAAGTAATGTTTTATCAACACACGAAATTCGGTTTTTCTATTGATTTTAAAATAGCAAAAGTAGCGTCACTAAAACCACTGATACAATGTCGGAATGTCAATGATACAATGTCGGAATGTCATGAAAGTTTGACACGTAACTTCTAAAGGTTGATACTAACTGAAAATGGTATGGATTTGTTATTAGAGGCGCTATCTGTTGATTAGTCCCGGGAATTGTTGATTGATACGTTATATACACAAAATGGATACTTTTTGCTATGACATATTTTTGTTGTACAACACAGGTACAAATACTGTAGAATAGGTGGATGGTTGTTGCTTAATCTTTGATTTCAGTGATTTCAGTAAGTCTCAGTGAAGAGCAGGGTAAATAGATTCCTAGTTGGTTGGTGGAAGTTTGTAGTAATAAAAACTAGCTCCCTGTTTGGAGTTTCTCATGTTTTCTTACCTTTCCCTCAGTTAAAATTTCTCCAGTTATATCCATCCATTCTTTCATCAGCCTACCTCTTTTTTTTACATGGCATTCACTCCAGATATGAGTGGCAGAGTGGCATATCCAGCTCATTCACCTTGAATCTGTTCACACCTATTCACATATCTTTGTGCATATGTATCGCGTCCGTAGGTCAAAACATTAATGCCATTTTTTCCGAGTGAAAATGTAAGATGTCAAAGAAATATAAGGCTCTGTCCTCTTTGCCTATCCCAATAAGACAGAAACGTGATAGCTAACATGAAAGAATGTTATATCTAATATAGCTACCTGTTCTGCACTTCTTGATGGCTGGGTGTTTGGCTATCCATTCTCTCATCTGCTGCAGTGCCTGCTCCCTAATGGAGTCGTCTTCGCGAAGCTCCTCGAGGGCTACCGCTCGAACCACCTCCGGCAGAGGAGCAACTTCTGTAGCCATACCTTCAAAAGAAGAAACATACGTTTTTATAGTCATAAATACTCCTAATAATAACTCATCCAACATAAAAATCAACCTCATGGCCAGAGGTGTAGCAAGGTTTTTGGGGCCCACGGTAAAATCTTTGGCAACCATTTTCCATTATGAAGATACATTTAAAACAGAGTGTTTTGACACTTAAATGTGCAAAAATCTACACAGTAAGTTAAATTAAAATGACAGATCTGTTTCGCGTTACAAAAACGTTGTCAAACTGTACTTAATGCATTGCTTACCAAGCAATATATTTTACAATATATGACTTAAAACTAACATTAAAACTTAAAAGGAGCCGACTATCCTGATATGTTGGGAACTATCAACCTTAGTTTTGGCGTCAGGTTTATTTATTTATTTAATCCATTGATCAAATAAATAAATCTCCCGCCATTGTCTTTCGTCCTATACAGGTAGAAAATCAAATAGCCTAAAACTGTTGCTAGTTGTCATGGACCTAATGAAGAAAGAAGCTGGTGACATACTCGAATAGCAATTACTGAAACTCCTTGCCAAATATGCAACAGGATATGCTTATTACAAATTGGCTAAAATAATCATCTCCGGTGGCACCAACGTCAAATACTCTGATCCTTCAATTTGCATTGTGCCTTCAATTATACTCATCATGGGTAATGGACATTAATTTATTACAGCCTGGCGGGATTATTGCCGCGTGGCAATCTCTTTAACCCTTCCCTCCCTGTAATGTGTAACTAGTACACATTGCTTCTAAAAAACTTTAATACGAGTATCTCTATAAACATAATAAATACTGGGTTGAGATTTTAGGTATTCCTCCGTAATACATTTACGCATTGAATGAAAAAATAATATTAATAATAATTAGTATTTATCGGCCACATCAGAGATATTTTGTGAAAATCGGGAATAAATTCACCAATATAATCAAACGTGTGCCAGTGTGTGACGTAGGTATATTCATTCTAAAAAACCGCTATGGGTGAGGAAGCGACGCTATTCACGTCTGACTCTCATTCCACTTCGATATATGGGAACGCAAGAAATAGAATCTCAGTTCGCAATTGTGTTTCTTCCTTCAAGGTATAACAGTCCGAGACCGAGTCCCGTCTCAGTTCTCAGTAGCTCAGGGGCATACATTTGAGGCGGTCTCTTCGCCCGTTTTGTGAACGTCGGCCGAGGTTTTTTTCATGTTTTCAGCAATGAAATTTCAATTATTATGACTTTTGATTTTAAATTTAATTAATTTAAGCGATTGGCTATGAATATTCTTATTTTTCCGATTTTAAATCGCTCATTTTTACATGTGTATTGATGTGTATTCAATACACAGCACCGGAACGCGCGGATTTTTTTTAGCACAGGAAGGGAAAGGTTAAAAAACGGACAACTGTTGACTAGGTCTTAAGAGGTGAGAACCAGACTGAAATCCTTTTTAAAAATGTTTTTTTTTTAAGTTTCAACAAGATTCGATCCCTGAACTAGAAGACAGTCCTGTCTTACCAACAAGGCCACGGAGATCGTCGGTTTCCACATCATTTCGGAAAAGTATAACTGAAAATGTATTTTTAGATAGCTTTGTAATTCAAGAAATGAATACAGCCTTAAAGTTTCAGCGAGGTCGTCGAGATAAATACCACTAGATATACAACTTTTCTTTCCATATAAATTATCCACGACCGACCGAAAAGATGAGAACAATTGCAAAATACTACGAATATGGTAAGCAATAAAGAACCAGGACTCAATTAACATGTAGGTACCTGTTACCGTGCACAGTTGGGTCCGTCGATAGGTAGATAACAAAACACAATTAAATCACCATTAAAGTTTTATTCGAGGATGCACGTTTTTTACACAACAGTCACAAAGTCAATTTACAATAAGATAACGTATACTATAGATTAAAGATAATTATCTGTTCAATTCGTAACGTAATAGTTTACGGCAGAGAAGCGCGGGAAGTAGATCGAAGAATGCGCGTGCATTCGCCGTCGCACATTAAACTCGACTGCCGGGGGGGCCGTCCGCTGCACCGAGCGGAAGCGAGTAGCGAGTTGCAGTGCGTATGCGCCGCATGCATGTTGGGTGCACGCGGACGAAGATTGCGGCGTGCGGCATACCACCACAAACAAATGTCTAATAATAACTCAAGACGTTTCGAAAATGTGTCGCAACTCGTATTCGCGCGTTACTATCGGGCGAGATTTACGAACAACATATCTGATTTGAATACATTATAATGTATAATATACAATGTGTCTATATTTAGTTAATTTGTTATCATAAAATATATTACATCAGAAGTTCTCAAAGTGCCGCGAAGGCTGCCGCGAGATATTTGAAAGGTACAGGAAGAATTCTCTTGCGTCAGTATATTAAAATGAATTTTTCAAGATGTAACTGGTTGAGTTTTGGATATCAGTAAAGAATGAATATACTCGTATTTTGCTGAGTGCTAAAGTTCTGCGAATCCTAATTTAATTTGTGACGACTTATGTCTGCAAAACACGACTTTCGGCGGTAGTGGTAATAAAAACTAGATATATAATATAAACCCTACACATATTACACTACATCTAAATCCTAAGAAGTGTATGGCCGTGCGGTAACGTACTGAACTTCAATGCGGAAGGTCGTCGGTTCGATCCCCGCGCAGTGCTACTCCCCTCGAATAACACAGGCATTTTTTTCCGCCTAGTATTTGGAGGTGTAAGGATACCTATAACTTTAGTTATATATATTCTTTAAAAAAAAAGAAAAATTAACATGCCGGTATACTCCGTTCGTCTCATTTCGGTGTACCATCGGATCCAGTACAGGTGGCCGAGAAGTTTGCTGGTGTGGTCGATGAGTTTGCTAGTATGCAACGATTCACTCACTTAAAAAAAAAGGTCGTCCTTCAGCTCGGGAATTGATCGGGGGTCATTCTTATAGACATTAATCATTATAGACAGGTCATTCTTATAGAAATATTTCACATAATCCCAGAGAAAATAGTCCAACGGTGTCAGATCACCATGATCTTGGTGGCCAATTTACATCACCGTTTCCGGATATTACAATACATTGAATAAAACACACAATTTGCTTTGATTTCAAAAAACTTTTTATTGGTCATTCAAATATAATGTATGACATTTAAACACAAAAAAAATATCCGCCAAATGTCCACCTCTTGCAGCTCCACAGATGTCCACTCTTTTGTTAAAATTTTCGATGACATTTTGGCATAATTGCGGTTCTAACTCACCAATAACGCGAATAATTTCGTCCTTCAGCTCAGGGATGATCGGGGGTCATTCTTATACACCACCTTTTCACATAATCCCAGAGTCTAACGGTGTCAGATCACATGATCTTGGTGGCCAATTAACATCACCGTTTCCGGAGATTACAATACATAAAATAATTCAACAATTTGAACGCGTTGTTGTATTGCATACGACTCCATTTTTATAAATCGCCATCAGTGTTTAATACAAAATTGAAAAAAAAACGCTAAATTTGAAAGACCCTTTAATTGGTTCGATTCCCGTGTTAGAGCGCCTTGAAGAGAGTCTGCTCTCTAAATTACGCTATATATAGTACATTGTCATTTTATTATTATTGTTAAAATATTTAATTATAAGTACATAACAACTTGATTATTGGGTTGAAATAACTCAACGAAATATTAGATGAGATCCGTACAATTTGCCAATAAATTTACGTTGCAAATACTCGTATATTGCATTACGTATTTTTGCAATAATACTTTCAGATGTGCATATCTCATATCGCTTTTGCAATCTCAGTGATAGTTATGGTTATTGTGTAGTAGTTATTCATTATTGTGTTACACTTTCGTTGTATAAAAAGATATGTTGAAAGATGCAAACATATTTCCATCAGTTAACAAAGTATAGTATTTAGAAATCTTTATATTAGATTGTTTGTATTGAAGTAAAAATCTTTATATTAGATTGTTCGTATTGAAGTAAAAATCTTTATATTAGATTGTTCGTATTGAAGTAAAAATCTTTATATTAGATTGTTCGTATTGAAGTAATTTCATATTTTTAGACCAAATTCAAATACAAAATAACACTAAACGTTCGTTTTAAGAATCTCGTTAATCTCTCGTATCGTGGAACAGTTATTCTGAATCAAAGCTTTAAATTGGTTATCATCAGTGGTAAATGTCCTTCCGGAGAGGACAACACCTTGGTGTACCGTGGCATACATTAAGGATTCTTTTAAATAATATTTGAAATCAAGATCACTCCTTGCATTGTCGTCATACACTCACTAGTGGTACATGTTTTTTTTTTGGTTTATGTGACATCTTTTCCTTTTCGGTAGTAAAAAAACATGAAGCACTAGAAAACAAACAACTTATTTTGTAACATTTTTAAAATTATGCCAAAAAACCGCTCAAGCAATTTCGTATTCTTCAGTTTAAATCCTGGGTATTGGTTAGCAGCAAAGCTCAGCATCTTTTCCTCCACTCCGCTCGGTCTTCAGCGATCCTCTTGAGCAATGTATAGGAGGTGCAGTCCATATCGTGGCATATTTGCTCCAGATACTCTCGGCGCGGACGGCCTCTGCCAATCGATCCCTCAATAATTCCCTCCAGTATATTGTGCAGGAGATTTTCATGTCGCAGCATATGACCCATCCATTCTGCACGCCTTTCTGATATGGTGTTTGACAGGTGCCTGGTTCCTTCGATCCTGCTGAGAACCTCGTAATTTGTAATGTGGTCTCTCCAGGAAATCCTTAGAATTCGTCTATAGGTCCACATCTCGAAGGCCTCTAATCTTTTTCGATCCCTTTCGCCTATACACCATGTCTCGCAACCATACATCAAAATATTCCACACATATGTTTTGACCAATTGCTTGCGGAGCTTCAGGTCCATGTTGTTGGATTCGAAAATCTTTGATTTCTTATTAAAGGCGAGTTTTATTTAGGTAAAAATGGCCGAAAAATACGCTAAATAATTACCTATTATAATATTAGGAGGACAAATTAGTTCGGTTCATTTACAAAAGATGGCTCTGGCTGTTAAGAATGGTTCATAGTGACAGCCGATTTTGGCGGTTTCATAGAGGTTAGACATCTGCGAATGATATTCAGTTTATATCGCTTTGAGTTTCATGCAAAAACCTTGTTTTGTACAGTGTTGAAAATGTCAAATTTTGTGTTAACCAAGCAGCATTTGCGGGAGGTTTTAATTTTCTGCTTTAATTGGAAGAAAAGTGCAGCTGAAGCCCATCGAATGCTTGTCGAAGTTTATGGTGACGCTGCCCCAACTGATAAATCATGTAGGGAATGGTTTCCACGTTTCAAGGATGGAGATTTCAGCGTCGAAGACAATCCTCGCTCTGGACAGCCAAAAAAATTCGAGGACAAAGAATAAGAGGCATTACTCGAAAAATATCAGAGTCAAACGCAAGAGTTAACAACGAAAATGCTGTCCTAACGATATCTATCTGACAACATTATATATTTAAAAAAAAATTAGTAGCAGAATTGTTGGCTTTTGCATATAAGTAATATTTCCTCTGGTGCCAGACTTGGTCATTATGTAGGCTTCAGGATATTAATTGTACTATAAACAAACCTCTTTTCTAACAGTTTTTATAGTGTCGCTTAGCCTATTGGAGAATATATCCGAGAAATACGATAATACTTTCTAGTTTCTTATGAATTAAATATATGAAATTACTTTTCTTATATTAACCGTGGTATCATTACATATTTCCAAGAAAATTACATCACTTTTATCAAATAAGGATATTTAATATCATATCCATATGTCATTTGAAATTATAAACTTTCTTAAAAACCTGTAAATGGAGCAAGACACGTTTGTAATGAACGTTCTCATATTGATTTTCCACTTGGTTTTTCGTCGAAATTAGAATTTTATAAAACGTCGGATACACACCATTCAGTGGACATACAAAGAACACGAGTATTATGATCTAACTGTTAACATAACATATATGGTATAACCATTGTGTATACGAAATAAACAAAGTGTCTATTAATAATATGAGTATTTCAATGGTGCCGCCTCGGCATAAACATCCATTTACGAATTTATCCATGTAATATATGTTATTTTAATGACGATGTATTCTTTCGACGTAAACAAAGTCTTTAATTAATACTTATTCCCAGTACAGCGGCTTTTTGCAAAGGCACTTGAACTTATCAAGCCTGACGGGAGATCCCTTATTATTTCACTCGTACAATCGAGGATTTACTCTGCTGCATAAAAGGAAGAAACTACGAGTAACATCGTTTCCAATCGTCCACTATTGTACCTTAAGAGAAGCTGATACCATTGACGAGGGATAACATAACGTTTCATCGCTGAGGTGAATTTCACACATGTTAAAACTCAAATAATATAAGAATGTTTATCAAAGAATCTTTATTTTCAATAAATCTAATCAATTCAACATTGTTCACTGGCTGCGAAGACCAACATTTGGCTGATTATCCATTTAAAATTTTAATAAAAAAAAAACGCTCAATTTGAAAGACCCTTTAGTACTGGTAGAAAAGGAAAACGTCTGAGGAGATAGATGATAGAATATGAATAATCCCAAGAGAGATAGATGGTAGAAAAGGAATAAGTCTGAGGAGATAGACGATAGAATATGAAATAATCTCAAGAGAGATAGATGGTAGGAAAGGAATAAGTCTGAGGAGATAGATGATAGAATATGAATAATCTCAAGATAAATAGATGGTAGGAAAAGAATAAGTCTGAGGAGATAGATGATAGAATATGAATAATCCCAAGAAAGATACGAGTAGATGGTTGAAGAGGAATAAGCTTAAGAGACATAGATGATAAGAATATGAATTATCCCAAGACAGACAGAAATAAATAATCCCAATAGAGATATGTTAGATGGTAGTATAGGACTATCCCAAGAGAGGTAGTCGTATAAAACGTACCGAGATAAAATGATAGGTTTGATGAATTAATGATATGTTGACAAAGGAAATGCGATAGTCGTGTTGGTGGTGTTTAGATAGTGTATTTACACTCGACCTTGCGCAGCGGACAAACGCTGCTTGAATACTACAATACAATGCACGCTAGATTAGCCATATTCCCTTGGCAGGAGCGAACTGGGCACTTTTCTGGTTCAAGTATTTTTATATGAGTTCCACAAGTCGACACCTTCAATTATTTAAAGTATGTTAAAAAAAATACTAATTATAATTATGGAAACCTTCTTGGTGGAACATCATGACATACAAAAATAAATCGAAACAATTATTTAATATTATTGACAACCTCCGTGGCCTTGTTGGTAAGACACTTGCCTTCTTAGTCGGGGCTAGCAGATTCCATTCCCGTTGGAACCCAGATATTTAAAGAAAGGGATCGCTGTCTGGTTTTCAATGAAGGTCTCTTTAATATCTTTCTGATTGGCTGGAAGAAATTACCACATTGCAATAAAGCCATCAAATTTTACTGTATTCAACAAAAGATGTAATACAACTGCATACGAAATACTTCTCCATTGCATGATTTTGATCCAATTGGAGTTTACATCCCGTTGGTACTCCATTTATTTTTTTAAAATCAGTCTGGTTTACACTTCAAGCCTTTTAAACATATCTCTGGTTGGCTGGAAGAGATTGCCACGTAGTAATAAATACGCTAGGTTGTATTGTATGTGACGAAATTGTAACACAGTAAAATACTCTGTTAACTTTTTGCTCTTTTTGGTCCATTCACCGTTCTGAGGATGCTCGTTGGGCGAAACAGTAACTGAAATAAAGTAAACTTTTTGTTTTGTTGTTGTATAGTTATAATTCTGAAGATGCTCATTGGGCGAAATCGGTATTTGGAAGAACGTTATTTAATCAACTTTTTATTGAATTTTTGTAACCTAACCTCGTTGTGCGAAACGGTAAAATGATTTATTTTTGTAATTTATTTGTGATGTAGAAATTAGTTGAGTGATACCAGGAAATGTGCAAAATATACATACATCCTAGCACACTGTTTCCATAATGCTGTAGGCATAGAGCACAGATCACCACACTCTCATATCTCAACGCACATATTTCGCCTCTACCACATATATACATCTTTTAATACAAATAACTTTTTAAGTTTCCCTATTTCAAGACATCATTCACTCGATCCAACCACACTATCATTGGTCTGCCTCTACCACGCCTTTGTATATTGTTTTTTAGGGTGTCTTTATTCATTCGTTCCACATGTCTAAACCATCTCAGAGTGATCGTATTAATTTTACTCAACACATCAGCCTTAAGTTCACATTCATCCTTTATCACTTAATTTCAATTCTGTCATACATTGTCCCCCCATATATTCTTCTCAGTACGTTAATTTCTTTACTATGTATTCGGTTTCTTTTTTCATGTCCACACATAATAAAATAAATAAATAAAGATAGATATATCGAAATTACCATAGTATCGGAAAGAAGTATCGATTTATTTTTTCATGCTATATGTCCTCAGTGAGGTACAGGCAAAAGCCTAGTTTACTGGGAACACGACAAATGAAAGGCAACAAACCCAGATCCATTAAAATTGTATGTCCAAATTAAATTGGTTTTTTCACAAATGATGTATATTTCTTGTCATGTGTAAAATAAATTAATACACATATTTATCCTGAAATCACACATATCTTTAAAGGAAATGAAAAAGATAATATATTTAAGAGAGAAGCTGTCAAAAGCCTTGAGCTCATCTCATAACATCTCCCTAGTCGAGATACATCCCCAGAAGTAGAGGGTAAACCCGGATCAAGGACATTAGAAATTTTTCAATCCACACCCTTCCACCAAAGTTGGTATCAAAATAGCGTTGTGGACTATTATTTTAGTAGATTGTAATAATGTCAAAATAAATTGGGATAATGTCAAATAAATACGATAAGCCACGGGTATCACAAGTACAGCACAACAGATGTAACGTGATGATTTAAAAAAACTGAAGCCTCCTCTGGATAATTTCACACAGTCAGTACTAGCGCACAATTTAGCACTCGTATTCAGTACAATATACATATTATCATAATCAATGTTACTTGTTACTCCCATATTCGCAGGGCCATCTTAACCATTGGATTAATAGTACTACAGCCCTAGGGCGCCACACACTAAGGTGTTTAGTTTTATTATTTCTTTCTTTTTTTAATTATGAAATTATTTTTTATGCATTTATTAAAATTCTAAATTAATCGACTTGTCAATTTTATTTTAATTATTGTATATCTTTATAGTTTTATTATGGTATGTTTATAATGTTAAATTTATAGTCTTATTTTGTTTTACTAACGTATAAATTAAATTACTTCATCTTTTTTATTTAGATCTTGGATCTGTTGTTGCGAAAATTATTCTTGGAAGGCTGAGCATCAGCTGTCTTTCCACCTTTTAGGAGGCTTTTCTATGTCCTGCGGGGATCTCATAGGACACTGCGTATGGGAGTCTGTCTTTCCCCTTTTCTATCCATAAGGTCACGCCAGTATCGTCTTATATTCGTACTCCATCTAAAGATATCTTCTGTGTTGCAGGTCTGTCGAATATGAGAATTTCTGACCCTATCTCTGAGAGATTTTCCTGCGATGGTTCATAATATTCTCGTTTTGAATGTTCAAGAAGGCTTTTTATTTCAGTTACGTCGGTCTGATTTCAAAGTTATAAGTCTAACTAAAGTGTTATAAAAAATATCACGTGTAATATAAAAAAAACAACGCATACTCTAAAAATGTCATAACGTGAAAGACACAAAATATAACAACACTTGTATAGAACAAAAAAATAATATACTAAATTACTATGTAAAATAAAAAGGTCAAACGCGTAATACAGTTATCGAAAACTGTTCACATATAGAAGTGATTCCCAAAGTGAGTCTGTGTGTTGAAATACTACCTTAATCAAAAAGTTTTAGGACCGGCCACCGTGTGGCGCTGTCAGTCACCCGATTGGAATTCTTTTTTTTTTGTTAGGTTACCACATCTATCATTGACACTTCCCTCCAAAGTTCAGCGTCATAGCTTGATATTTGTAAAAGTTACGCTGTACTGAGTACATCTACCTTTGTGCGTGTTTTCGATTTTTAACAAGTTTGAAAATGGCATCAACTGTGCATCGACGGATTTGCATTAAATTTTGTGTGAGGTAGTAATTCGTGGTTTTGAACCGAATCATCAATATGCTTATAATATAATGATACGAAGCGACAACTAACGGAAATGTGCGAACCACAAACTATTGGATGAGGTGTCAGTTAGATTTTGCTTTTCAATACTACCACTAACATAAATGGCGCTTGTATAAATTAATTTTAAATTTAATTATGTTACACCAACATATACGCAACTCTTAGATATGTTCTGACCTTGAGCGCTGTGTAAAAATCGTGAACCAAAATGTTTGCGAATCAATTCACTATGGTGTCGGCTGAAAACCATTTGATGTCCTCGCGACTTGGCTCGCCCTATATTGATGGGGTGTATCTCGACTGAGGGGATAGTTGGAGATGAGCTCAGACCTATTGATAGGTTTTCTCTTAAATGTATTTTCTGCTTATTAAATGTACCATATATAATAGAATTCAATAAAACATATTGTAAAAAAGTATTATAAATAAATTTGAAGGGGTGGTAGAGAAAGGCAAAGGAAAGTATGGTTGAATCTAGTTCGTGATATTTTGATAGGAGATAATGTTAAAGGTAAGAGAAATTGTAAGAGAAGTTTGAATTAAGAATATGATGAACAAACTGATAAGAAAAAACGATTAACAATATGGTGGGATTGAAACGTGGGCGTGAGAAAAGGCTAAAATGATACGAATAAATGCTGGAGAAAAGCCTGCACTGTGATGAATACATGAGGTGGCAGTTTATGACAGAATACAGTATGAATTAATTAGGGATGAATGCAAACTTAAGGCTGATTTGTTGAGTAAAATGAAGATCACTCTGCGATGGTTTGAGCATATAGAACGAATGAATGAAGAAAGACTAACAAAACCTTTATATATAGTGCAAACGTGACTAGAAGACGTGGTAGTGGATGGCCAAGGAGGATGGTTGGATCAAAGGAATGATATTTTGAAAGAAGCAAATATAAAAAATCAAAGCAATCCTAAAAGTTGTATGAAGAGGGGTTTGAATGGAGAACAGGCAGAAGATGTGCGTTACTAAAGAACAGTTTGGCGCTCTCTCCTCTGCCTACCCGTATCAATCCGATAAAACAATAATAGTACGAGTATCAACATTCTGATGTTAATATCAAAATGATCATTTTTTTTTAAATATGAAAAAGTGCACCTGATGTTTTTAGCCCAAGGCACATTCATGAAATAGGATGGCCCTGCATATTAGGACTGTGATAAGAACGTCTAATGAAAACGTGGAACACCTCTAATTAATCTATCAAGTGTTTATGGGTGTTTTCGTAGTAAAATCATAAAAACATATAACCATCTATCAAAATAACGTACATCTATCGGAACACATGGACGAGCGAATTTATCGATCCCCACTTTAGTTATATTTATGACTTGTTCAACTTTTTCAACTGGATGACTTATCGAATGGGATATTTTATTAATACGGTTCAATTTACATAACAGTGATTGAACTTTTAAATTAAATTTTTTGTCGATTATTGAACTTCAAAATGATTTTTTTTCCAATTTGTGAAGTGTTTTGTCTTCGCAATTTTCATATACGAATCGTAGACTATGAGAGGAAGCGAAATATGTAGAATAGACACATTTTAACACTTGCCACCCTATGATGGATAGTGAGTGACCAGGACTTACATAATAAAATAATTTTATAGCTAATTACAAAAAATAACCTAGCAGATTTTGCATAATTTTAATTTAAAACATACATTTTTCACTGGATGGTGGGCGTCCAGCATAGTGGCTGGCGGAATTGTTTAGCACAGTAAGGCAAGTGTTAAATGTCATGCTGGAAAAGGATGTTACAAACTCCATGAATGACAAGTCAAACTAATGCATCAATTCGCGAAGAAAAGAATTACCGACAGATTGTCGACAATATGACTACAACGAGTCTTTCGATTCTTTGGGCACAACATGGCCGTGGCCAAGGAAACAGTTTGCAGAGTCTTGTGGTCACTGGAAAGCGTAGAAAGATGACGCATAAGAGGAAGAATCTCAATTCGTTGGATAAGGTTACCCTTAACAACAGCTCTTTGAACTACGGAGTGGAATGATAGATGGAGAGGATTTGTCAAGGGCTATCATGGAAGTCGAACGAACGAAACTCAATCATGAGCTACGTACAACACGGTGGATACTGCTATTATTATCATATACATATGAGGAATAAATCATTTGAAAAGAAGCGTAATTAGCGATTTGCGGGGTGTGAGCGTATTTATTTTTTAATCTGACCACCTTATATGTATCACTGCCTTCACAACTAATTTAATCTCGCACATTCTTCAGCCACTATGGACCATTCTTGAAGACATTGGTTTGATAATTCAATGTACCAAAGACCTGCCTTGTGTCCCTGTGACTTCCTTTTATAAGGTATAGATGTAAACAAAGATCGAACTGTTGACATACTCAGATGACTTGTGTAAACGTTCTTCACCTTGACGAGTTGTGACACCTCGACAATACAATACGACGGTTAAACCTCGCTAATGGTGTGGCAGTCGATTTAAAATGACACGTTTTGTTCATTAATCAATACAATTATTAATTAGCTATCGCTATTTAAAACAATAGTCATAAAATATAAAGTAAAACCATTATTTTGACTTCATTTTTTACCTGCGCGTCGAGAGGACCTACGAACTTCTTCCCCATAAGAGACTCGTACCACAAATCTTAATGATCTAGATGCAGACTCACAAAGTTCCTCCACGTGAGGACCAAATGAGAGCCTACTTTTAGTACTTTGTATCCCGAACTCGTGTTTTAAGGATACGGTGGTACCTCGGGTTACGAACTTAATTCGTTCTTTGATTCCGTTTGTAATGTATCCCTACCAATGTTATCTTATCATACTCGTATACTCTTATCCACTTCCAATATATCATACAAACCAATGTCAACCATATCTCTGTACTATGTAATCTAGAACCTGTGTTATCACATGTATGTCAAACTTAACTCAATGTATTATGTTTAAATTTATTATCTTGTTGGCGGTTTTCTATCCAAATTCAATAAAGATTTGGTATCACTAAATGGAAGAAAACTGCGAACGAGATAAATCGCCTGATATCGATTTGACCTTAAGGGCAAAGATAACATACCCGAAACATTCCTTTTTAATATATCAAGGGTCGTACATGTGGTTATCTTTCCTTTAAATAGGACGTCATATCAGATGCAGAAATCATTATTCTTAAAGCCACTACGATGTTAACATCATCGTTATTATTACTTCTATAAATATTGTTAATATTATACTTCAATTTAATTCAACCATTATACAAATAAAATTACACAGTTGAAATTCTAAAAGTGTTTTTGTTGCAAAAGGCCATAACACGTTCGCGAGCCGAAATGTTCGCAAACCGAAACAATTTTTCTTGGGAGCCATAATGAGGGTTAATTAAATGCAAAATATATTTTATGTATACTGTATATTATATATGTTATATAGAAAGCAAAAAAATGTATCAAGAACAATGAACGCAACGACAAACAATGTTCACAACGCGCGCACCTGAGAACAACTAATGCGTAATTGCGTAATGCACCGTTACAACTAATTCGTGAGCCGAGGCATTGTACGCAGGTCGAGTCAACATTTGTTCGGAAATTGTGTTCGTAAGCCGATTTGTTCGTGACTAGAGGCGTTCGTCACCCGAGGTTTGACTGTATAAACTAGATTTGCATTTAATCTGGGTCCCGTGTTTTCGCGTGATCGATACTTCTTCCAAGAAATTATACATTACTGAAATGCAGTCATTTTTTTGCAAACAATTCAACCTTTAAACGATAGTCTCTTGATTTCTGATTTATAACATGGACCCAAGATAGTGTAAATATGTATGAATTGATTTATGATGGGGATTCAGTGTACAGTGAAGTGTCAGATATTGACGTATTAATCCAGAGACCAAGTAGATTCTCCGGATCAAAATAGAGTAAGGTGTTTGCAGGCTCTCCAAACCGGTTGTCAAATGGCGTATCTATGGTAAACATGCCATGTAATATATTAGTATGTATTCCATCAACTGACAAAAAGAAAAAACAGATGCGTCAGACTCTCGCGCTGTAGAAGTGAAACTTCTTAGCTCCTAGGAAAAGTTGATTCTATGCATTGCTTTTTTCCATTTGTTAAAGATTTTTATTTTAGGATTAGGAAATGGTTATGTGGATTTTAATTCAAGAAAATTTCTCATAATTAAATAAAAAATATTATTTTTTTTATTTTTAATAATAATAATTTTAATAATAAATAATAATATAATACATTTAATAATATTAAATTTATATTTTTGAATATTAAATATGTATATCATTATTTGTATGTAATATTTTTAAATAATTATTTAATGATTTATTTATTATTATATTTTTTTTATATTATCAATAATATTATAATGTTATATTATAATATAATAATAATATAATTATTAGTATTATAATAACACACGTATATTATTATAATTATTTGTTAAATATAAATTATATATTAAATAAATATTAAATTAAATTAAATAATTTAATATAAAATTAAAATAATTGATGTTAAATAAAAAAAATATGTAACAAATTTTTTTATTTTTTTTATTTTGAATAATTAATAATAATAATTTTAATAATAATATTACAGGTACACTTAATAATATTATAATAATATAAATAATTAATAATATTAAAATAATGAATAATAATATATTCATAAATAAAATACTTAATGATAATAAATAATAATAATATAATACACCGTTTCACTTTTCGTGACGTTCAGGCCAATTTGCCCTACCGCATACATAGAAGTTTCACTTCAAAAACCCTGCAAATCTTGCGAAAAGTGAGACTCAGTACACGTGTAAGGAGTGTGATTTATTTCTCCACAATTGAGTGTTTTGGCAGAATTATCATTTTAAACCAAAGTACAAAGCTATTTTAATCAAATATACAAAGTTTCAATACGATTTTCTTAAAATTTACGAAGACAAAGCAATTTTAGTTAACGATTTACAAAAATCAGAATTCCTCAAAAACAAGCAGGACACTGGGAAAAGTTGTCATGTTTTTGATCGGATCTTAAAGTATTAAAATTAATAGCCAAGTATTTGGTGGATTTCATTTAATCTGTTTGAAATAAACAAATAATATAAATTGTCTCGTTAGAGCGAGAAAGACGAAGGCATTTATTTGGTAATGCTTTCATAGAGCGACACAAAGGTTAAATTTCACGCAGTTATACTCGAGGTTGAGAGAAAATCCGACCTTAGGCTTTTAAAAATGTATAAATTCATTTTTAAATCATTTTTATGTAAATAGTTTCCAGTGATGACAATAGTTCTGCTCACATAACACTTTGGTGTCACGTTGCATAATGATATAATCGGTTGCGGACAATATTAGCATTTCGATTTTTGGGGCACCTTTCTCCGTTTCTTTTTTTGTAAGGAGTTTATACCATGTAATCGAAAGTTTAGGCTTCCCACCAACTAAAATACAAAAATATGTTGAAACTAACATACAATAAATTCCTGACATATTTATGGTAAAGAACAGAGGGTAATTATCCAAAATATGGACACCATATCGCACTTTTGACGGTATGCAATTAAAGAACGAAACAAGAACGCATAAGTCCATCGCGTAACTCATATTATAAGGGTTGCAATATAATTTCACTATCCCGCAATATTAGAAGTACTTTTTAATAATACAATACAATTATCGGGAACATAAAGTAGTTTTCATGTTCCCGATATTGTATTGTATTACGCTTTCGTTCTATACAGTACAACCTAGCGGACTTATTGCTACGTCAAAATCTCTTCCAACCAAACATGAAGATGTCAAAGAGGCCTTAAGTGAAAACTAAACTGCAGTACATAGTGTGTTTTACGACCTTCGTGGCCTATTTCAGCAGTCGGCTAACATTTTTTTGTAAAGCGCCAAATAGTAAATATTTTACGCTCTGTGGGCCAAGAGTCGGTTTCACGTATCTTGTTTTGAAAGTGACACGATTGAATGAATGGGTTATATTTTTTTAAACAATATAAATTTATTTGTAATAATCACGGATAATAAAACGATAGCAAAATATCGCTGAACAGCGATACACGTGGCACTGGAAACGCTGCCGAATTATAACTGCGTGGCGTCACTGCAGAGGCCACCGAATGCGAATCTATATGAGTGCCGCATGTGGCCGTATCTCGCCACTATTCAACTCGGAGTTCCGTTATAGCGCGTACTTTGAAATTGTAAAACCCATTCTTAGCTCGTGGGCCGTATAAAAAGAGATGGCGGGTCGGATTTGGCTCACAGGCCGTACTTTCCCGACCCCTGGTCTTGTCGGTTCACGCACAATTAATTTATTATACGGAGTAGTTCATTTTCATTCTCAGCTAATGCTGCCGTATCATTAGCATGCAACAATTCACATAAATTCCCGTTTGACATTTTTACCCCATATTTACTGTGTTTATTTTAAATTGAAATTAATCGTGATGAATTGAAAGCCGCTTTTAAATGAATTTTGAAAATTTTATTTTACTTGTCATATTTTTTACCTGTTTTGTACATAAATGTTTTTGTATTTTCATCGTGTGTTTAAGTTTTGATCTTATTTGGATTTTGTTCTTTTTGTAGTATCATCATCATCATCATCATCATCATCACTGTCAACCAGGGTCGATCCACAACTGGATGAAGGTCTCCCCAAGTTGACTCCAAGTAGTTCGGTTTTTTTGCTCGTTGATGCTATGTGATGGTGCCACACTTCCTGATTTCATCTATCCAACGTACCTTCGGTCTACTTCTGGGCCTCTTTATGCCTCTTGGGTACCATTGGATTATTTCGGATGTCCATCGGGAGTCTGACATTCTGGCTATGTGTTCGGCCCATTGCCACTTCATTCTTTTGCACACCTTTAAAACGTCTTCTACCTTTGTTATATTGCGAATCCAGGTATTTCATTTACAATCTCTTTTAGTATATCCCAACATGCATCTCTCCATGCCCCTTTGTGCGGTCTGAAGCTTTTGTGTGTTCTTTACTGTGAGCGTCCATGTCTCGCAGCCATACGTAAGTACTGGAAGAATGCACTTGTTGTAAAGCCTTCGCTTCAAGGATATTGGGAGATTACTTTTGAAGATGTTATTCAAACTTCCAAATGAGCTCCACGCTAGTTTTGTCCTTCGTGCTATTTCCTCCGATATGCCACCTACAAAGGAAATAAGTTGGCCCAGATACACATATTCCTGGACAAGTTCTAGCGGCTTTCCATCTACGTTTTGTAGTATAATAGTAATTAAAATTTTATTTCTGAAAAACCTGCTTCCATAAACAAAATTATCGACTTCCGCCAGGGGGATTTGGGGGCCATTATCGATGGTACCCAAAAAAATAAAAGATACGAAAAAAATCCCAGTTTGGTAATAATATTCGTGCTCGCGGTGCGATAATATTACCAACTATTAAAAATAAAGGTATTTTAATTTATTTTGTAGCAAGATTCATTCTCCACTCTGTGTTTAATATATTTTCGATTCTTTCGAAAATTTAAAATATTTTTAAACGTATTCGATTTTTTACACGAGACCACAGAGGCTGTTGAATATTTTCAATAAATATGTTTTGTCATTAAAATGTTTTTTTGTCGCAATCAGAAAATCAAACCATAAGTATTGAAATGGGTGCCAAATTTGTATTCCGATAGAGCACGAAGCACTTTAAAAAGACGTTATACTAAATAAAATGTAGCATGGTCCCAGTGATGTTTCACAAATTTGCCCCAATACAACCTTGTAACGATGTTCAGTAATTTTAATTATTTAATCAACTTGAATATAAGCCTCGATTCTAATAAATAGCAAGTTATTTATGTAAATACATTATATAAAACTAACAATAATCACAAATTAATGCATCTTGTTACAAATTAGCAAAAATATGTCAGTTTGTTAAAATCAAATAATATTTGGCGACGTTCGTCAAAAGTCACTACGTTAGTCTGCATTGGCTAGGGATGGGGTATACGATAATTGGTTTTTGGTGTTTTTTATGCATAAAATTAAATGTTCGTAATTAGTATTAATTCATAGTGGATCTTGGCCTATTTAAAGATAGATACAAATCAAACAATACATTAGAAAGTCAGTATAATGAAAATTGGGAATTAAAACGTCAGTTTAGAGAAAAACTATTTTTAGATTTATAAAAAAAACCATTCGATTTGTAAAAAAACGATTTAACCCCATCCCTTTGAGACATGACATTTCAAACGTCACAGGGACCATGCTACATTTTCTTGAGTATAGTGACGAGAATTTCTCATTAGGTTCGAAATTGCATAATATTGAACATAAATTTCTTTTATCTCATAGCTTGTCACATTTGGCCGCCAATAGACAACATTACGCCGCTATGTCAAGTCACGGATAGAACAGAATTTAACCATGAAGTATTAATTTAACTAGCTTGATGTTATCACACATAGAGGATTTACTTATAGTTTTTCGATATTTCAAATACAAGAAGAAAAAAAAAGTACTTGGAGACTTGGGTCTTTACTGCAAATCTGTCCATATGATTTAACATATATGAGGAAGTAATATTAAAAAAGAACATGTCCACCAAATCAGAATGTTGAGAAATCGCATAAAACTGTTTGCATTAAAAATATATGACATAATAATTCATTGTAAAAATATCCGAAATCCTTAAAATAGCTTAAGGTGACTTGATTTGTTGTTTAAAATCGAATCATAATAATTAAAATACGAATAGTTATTTTAGTTTAAAATATGGACATGATCCTTTTTGTAAGAACAATTCTACTTTAATCTTTTTTTATTGAACAGCTCTGGGGCATGATGTTTTTCGTTTGATTTCAAAAAATATTATGCAGATGTTGCCAAAAATAATCAGAAAATAATTGGGTAGAGTAATTTATTTTAATTTTTATCAAATACAATAAGTAGTGTTAAAATAAGAAGAAATATTACTATAAAACTATAAATATATGTAGGTAGATAAAACTGTACATTACACTGCACGTACGATTTAAAACTGACAGTTGCTGGTGAACTGGTATGAAGTTAGACACAATCGGAAAGTTATGATTGTTCAATTCGGACATGATCTTTTTTGATTGGTTTGAAGCCTGGACAAGATTCCTTTTGAAAGAAATACTTGTTTTTTTATTATGATTTTAAAATGATTTATGTGCTTTTTTCATTTAAATGAAAATGTTCAACGGCTCCGTACCATCGATAAGAAGAAATCTGCGTCATCAACTCATTTTTGTGTATCCGATGGACATAATGTTTTTTTAATGTTACCTCCTCATACATCGACACACCGTTTCCATGCTGGGCTAGGCACAGAATACAATCCGCCAGACTTCCGCTTATTCCACATCCATACACCTTCGCACGCAGATCCTACGATTTATCTTATTTCTTACTTTTACTTCTTACAAAATGTCATACACTTTATCTTAGTCAACAACGCCTTTGTATTTGCATTTAGACTGTGTTTGTTTTGTAATTCTTTCCTTTTTACATTTGTTGTATATGCCCAAACCATCTCAAAGTCCTCATCGTCATCTTACTTAACACATTAGTCGTAAGTTCACATTCATCCCAACTCACTTCATTCCATACTTTTCAATAAATTATACCTCGTGCATTATTCTAAGTGCATGCATTTTTACATCATTTATTTAGATTTTTTCAACGACCACATTTAATTTCCATACATCATAGTCGGTATTAAATACTGCTGTGGACTATAATCTTAGCATATTTTGATAATGTACGATTTGAGTATATGTTATATGTGTATAGCACAGGTACAAAGACTGTAGCAATATGTGGGTGGCTGCAGCTCAATGCTCGGAGAATTCAGCTACAGTGAAAAGAAGCAGGTCGGTCAGAAGTAGCAGGGTGAAGAGATTCCTCTTTAGCAGGTAGTAGATGGTCGCAAGTAAAAGGCAGTAGACAGAGTGAACTGAGAATATATTTTTTACGTTTGGCGCTCCTTATGTGCAGTCAATCACTCATCAGAAGCGCCTGTTTCCGCCCGTGCATGCTGTCAAAACTTGCGAAATGTCACAATTTTCGAAGTTTTTTCGCATACATGAGCCGATCGGCTCGTGATACTGTCTCGCGATGGCCGCATATACGGCACATTTCCGTTACGGTCGCGACACAGCACGGACCCCAACAAATACAAAATTATTACATAAAAACATCAAAAAATGACTAAGAATTTACATATCAAAAATACCAATAGTATACAAATATAAACAAACAAGGTAACAAATACAGTATATGTTTTAGGTGACGCATACGTCGGATACAATATGTATGTTTTAAAGCACCATTGTTTTTGTTTCCTATCGTTACACGCCATTTAATATCCTTCGTAACTCTTCCATCGTCTGAAGAAAATATTACCTAAATAGAAGAATTCTTCAGCGAAGTGTATACAATGCAAATAAATCAAAAGAAAATTAAAATATTTGATTCACGATACGGAAAAAAAGTACAACGAACTGACGTGTTAATTTAACAGCTAGATCAATTTATTATTTATGGCTTTAACAAGATCAAGCCTACTATACACGATACATAATCGCATGACATTTTATAAATTGGGTGTAATCATAATTAGGTTTGAAATTTAACGGCCTTGTCTACTACTAAGCCGTTTGGTGCAACCCTAAGATTTTGAAATTTATGTTACACATGACAAGAAATATACATAATTTGCGAAAAAACAACAGGTAATTTAATTTGGACACACAATTTTAATGGATCTGGGTTTGTTGCCTTTCATTTGTCGTGTCCCCAGTAAATTAGGCTTTTGCCTGTATCTCACTGAGGACATATAGCATGAAAAAATAAATAGATATTTCTTTCCGATTTTGGATTATGTAAAAACCCGATTTTGGATTAATTAAAAATGAATGTGAACTTAACCTTTCCTTTCCTGTGCTAAAAAAATCCGCCCGTTCCGGTGCTATGTATTCAATACACGTGTTAATGAGCGATTTTAAATCGGAAAAATAAGAATATTCATAGCCAATCGCTTAAATTAATTAAATTTGAATTCAAAAGTGATAATAATTGAAATTTAATTGCTGAAAGCAAACATCGGATGACGTTCACAAAATGGGCGAAACGACCAACTCGAATAAAAGCACGCGAGTCAAGGAAGCGAACTGAGATTCTATTTCTTGAGTTCCCATATACCGAAGTAGAGTGAGACGTGAATAGCGTCGCTTCCTCGCCCATAGTAGTTTTTTAGAATTAATATGCCTACGTCACACACTGACACACGTTTGATTGTATTGGTGAATTTATTCCCGATTTTCACAAAATATCTCTGATGTAGCCGATAAGTGCTAATTATTATTAATATTTTTTTTTCATTCATGCGTAAATCTATTACGGAGAAATATCTAAAATCTGAACCCACTATTTATTATATTTATAGAGATATTAAAGTTTTTAGAAGCAATGTGTACTAGTTACACATCACAGGACAGGAAGAGTTAAGACTGATGTGTTGAGTAAGATGAAGAAGAGTCTAATATGGTGTATCAACGTAGAACGAATAAATGAAGAAAGAATACTTAATGCAAATGTGAGTAGAAGGCATGGTAGAGAAAGATCAATACAAGTATGGTTAGGTCAAGTGAATAATATTTTGAAAAAAGGAAACGTAGAAAGTCAGCTAAATTGTACGAGTTGTATGAAAAGGTATATTATAGATGTGTGACGAGATAGAAAATTCAGCCTCTCTGTCCTCTCTACCTGCTTCGACAGTAAAATGGTGAGAGGGTATGTACTTTATTATATCAAACCAAGGGTCTCCAAACTTTTTAGCCTAAGGGCCACATTGACTCCTCCACTAAACCCCAAGAGCCAATACCTAGCTATAGTAGCTCATCATACAAACACACTGTAGTTTTTAATTACGCGCAAATTTTCGTATTGGGACTAGCCGGTGAGTGAGATATCTATGGCGCAGGGTGCAGGGGTGGATTCCGCTCCGTTCGCAATTTCGGTTGGTACTTACTTATTGTAAGTTTTTAGGATAAATCTCATATAATTAATTCCAGTTAAATTGTTCAATTTCATTGTGTATGTCAGTTATTGTGTTTCTTAATTGGTCGTTAAATAAAAACATCTGATTATTATTTTGAATGATTTACTTATGTTACATTGGAAATTTTACAATGTAATCAAAATAAACTATGACGGGCCGGATTGGCAGTGCTCGTGGGACGGTGTTGGACCGCGGGTCGTAGTTTGGAGATCCCTGTATTAAACCATGGTTTCAAATGGATATATTGTTGGATTGATTTATATCTAGAGCCCTTAGTTATACCAGATATATCCCAATCAAACGCCAATCGGTGCCAAGTCTTATGTTTAATTTTATATAAAAAATCACTTGCAGGCTGTGAAAAAAATAGATAGGGGACAACTGGTGAAACATATTTCCTTTGCCAAGGAATCAACACATTCATTACCAGTAATCCAAATATGTTCACTTATTTTACGGGATTATTGTATATGTTTTGACAGCTTTCCTGTCACCTGTTGTTATTTTACGAAATTCATAATAACTCGTACGAAATATTGTATCATGCCTAGTGGGCTTAAGTATCGCATCTCTCCGTCTCCGCGTCACGCTCCACGGACAAATAGGAGCAGAACCACATCAGACCATACTTTCCATTTTGATTGTTTGTACTCGAAGTATTTTTGGTACGATTCGCTCGATGTCGACAATTTGCATTTGAATTTACTGAATATAACTTTTACTTATTGTAGGGCGCATTGTTTCTCGACTGTGCGTAGTTAAATATATTTATTATTATAATCTCGACCGCCATGGCGTAGATGGCAAGATTTAGAGCTGATCGATTTATGGAACAAACTTTTTAAATGCTCTTTCTATGTTTTATGAATGGAACTAACTTGTTAGATGCAAAAAATCGGACTAACTTGTTAAATGCTCTTTCTTTGTTTCATGAATGGAACTAACTTCTTAGATGCAAAAAAATGAACTAACTTTTTAAATGCTCTTTCTTTGTTTTATGAATGGAACTAACTTGTTAGATGCAAAAAATTGAACTAACTTGTTAAATTCTCTTTCTTTGTTTTATGAAAGGAACTAACTTGTTAGATGCAAAAAAATGAACTAACTTGTTAAATGCTTTTTATTTGTTTTTTTAATGGAACTAACTTGTTCTCTGATGTGGCCGATAAGTGCTAATTATTATTAATATTATTTTTTCATTGAATGTGTAAATGTATTACGGAGGAATACCTAAAATCTGAACCCAGTATTTATTATATTTATAGAGATATTCAAGTTTTTAGAAGCAATCAGAGGAAAGGAAGGGTTAAAAATGTATTGAACAACAATGTGACTGTCTTGAAAAAAAAAACAGTTTTTTTATATCCTTGGGCCAGAAACTATTGGACCTAACTATGAAGCAATAGTGAATCATTTTTGACGGCCTTCAGATATCACGCCTAGGATAAGTGACTCGGTTACCAAATCCTTGTCCCAGCTCTGGCTAAGATGTCACTTATTTTAAACGTTTTAAATAGTTTATTAGGAGTAACATTCTATTGTATTCCGTGTACCTGCCGACCATCAATAATCAAACGCTGAAGAATCGCGCTCAGTGCGGGCGTGATCTGCCTCCTAATTATCTGAAAGACACTTGCAATAACATATAGCTCGTAGAGTGGCACCACACATCACTTGCAATAACATATAGCTCGCAGAGTGGCACCACACAATAACATATAGCTCGCAGAGTGGCACCACACATCACATCCGTCTTGTCTCCGTTTAGTCTCTGGGTCATTGCTTTATATTGTGTGTTACACGATCAATTTACATAACAACAAAAAAAACTCGAGCTATTTTTATAACTCCCAGAGACTATCATATCTAACATTATATTTCAGGATTATTGAAAATCTATTTGTTCTGATCTACCCGATTCGCTAATTTATAGACTCCAGTTTATTGACTCTACTCCAATCTACTCCAATATGTATTACTACTAAGCAAGTTACTCCAATCTGTATTAACCATCTAATTTTTGTTACTTAATTGTTATAAGTTACTCCAATCTGTATTAGCTTATTGTATTATCTTATTAGCTGTATTATCTTAATTGTTATAAGTTTAATTTTTTAATTAATAAGTTAATTAATAAGTTCAATTCAAGTAACCATCTAGCCTTAACTATTGAGCAAATTTAGCAAATCATTTCTATCATACAAGTATCTTATTAGCTTTATCATCTTAATTGTTATAAGTTACTCCAATCTGTATTGATATATTTATTTTGTTACTTAATTGTTATAAGTTACTCCAATCTGTATTAGCTTATTGTATTATCTTATTAGCTGTATTATCTTAATTGTTATAAGTTTATTTTTTTAATTAATAAGTTAATTAATAAGTTCAATTCAAGTAACTATCTAGCCTTAACTATTTAGCAAATTTAGCAAATCATTTCTATCATACAAGTATCTTATTAGCTGTATTATCTTAATTGTTATAAGTTACTCCAATCTGTATTGTTATACTTATTTTGTTACTTAATTGTTATAAGTTACTCCAATCTGTATTAGCAATCTACTCCAATCTGTATTACTACTAAGCAAGTTACTCCAATCTGTATTACTACTACTCTACTCCAATCTACTCCTATCTACTCCATCTACTCCCATCTACTCCAATCTACTCCAATCTATTGACTCCCAGAGACTATCATATCTTACCTTATTATATTTCAGGATTATTGAAAATCTATTTGTTCTGGTCTACCTGATTCGCTAATTTATAGACTCCAGTCTGTTTTCAATACAGCTGCTAGGCTGACATATTATGGTAGTCATAGATATTGTCACAGAGGTGCATGGCAGTGTGGTAACGTACTGGCCTTTAAAGTCGTCGGTTCGAACCTCGCACTGTGTGACTCCCCTCATAAATTAGAAGCCCTGTTCAAAAGTAAAGCGAGATTTTGTACAGAAATTAGATTATCTCGTCTAAGAAAATGAGCCGCGCAACGAGATTTTTTTTGTTTCCCCAAAAGTTAATGATTTCGTGTAAGAAAACGAACCGTTTTGTTTAAAAAAATATTCATATACTCGAAATCCTATGGGGAGGGGGCGATCGTACCCATCGCGATTGAAATCAAACTAGTGTTAGAAAAACTAGTGTGCAAAACTAGTGTTTTACTATAATACTGAAGAACTTTAGTATTATAGTTACCCTAGATTGATTTTAATTATTCTGAAGAATTACATTATTTGTCATTCTTTGCCATCAAAAAATTTTCCACGTATCACCTAGTGGCACGCGTACCATAGGTTTCCGACAGCTGCACTAGACTACACCTACTGTCACATATCGGGAGATCTACAAAGATTTCTTTGTAGTTCATCTTCCTACGGTAAATTTTTTGCGGTTTTCTTACCAAATATGTTTTGTTACATATGTAGATGCGGGGAAGTAATGACCGCAGCCACCAGACTAACACACAATACTTACACACAATTAGTTTATATTTATTTTGTAATATTATTATGCTGTCAATTATACTGGGTTCGAATCCTGAGGTGGAGCGTCGTTAATAAGAATCTGCTCTCAGAACCACGCTATATTATTTGTCTTTCTGTCGTTTGTCTTTCTATAATTATTTCTTGATTTGGTTTAATGCGATAAAGTATCAAAAAGTTCACATATTGTCAAACCAATATAATGTCCTAACTAATATATGCCATCGAAAACGTCCAACGACTTTCCGGTCAAAGACTGTCTTTACGCTCCAGCAGAGAATGTCTTTTGATTTTTCCAGTTCACCGCTCTTCATTTTTCATGTCGTCTTTTACTGTCTATGCCATAGTGTACCAAACTTTTTCGTCCCGTAAACCACTTGCCGATTTTTTTTTGTTTTCAAAAACATGTACAATTTTTATTCATTCCTTTATTGAAAATACACAAAATGCAAGTATCGGTAAATATTTGACTTTGGAACGAAACAAATCAAAACCTAGTAAAATTCTTACATAAAATGAATACACAAATAATACTGTTAATGAGAAGGATGCACCTGATGCTCTGATAGCAATGATTCAATATTTGGCTTCAAATTAGTGAGGTATAGTCTTAAATCTCCACGTTCAGTGATTTGCACTCGATTTCGTTTTCTCGTAAGAAGATTGTCAACCGCCCTAAAACCTCTTTCCACGAGGTATGAAGATGGAAAAGCTAACAAAAACTGTTTTGCAATAGTCCATAATGCAGGATAAGCAACAGGAATATCTTTCTAAAGATTCCCAAAGTGGTCCATATGGACCCCCAAGGGTCGATTTCCACTTGCAGGGGGTCTATATCAGCGAGAAAAAAAATGGGGGTGCACGAGATGTAAATGGGGGTCCACGTGAGCGGATCCCATTTAGGCAGATCATCATCAATATTTAGGCGTTCCGTACATGTCTTATTACACTAACATAGATTGTGTGTACATAATACTTATATTAGACATAGAAAATACTTATATAAATAAATCGAATGTAAATCACTGAACGTGTAGATTTAAGACTATACCTCACTAATTTGAAGCCAAATATTAAACTATTTCTATCAGAGCATCAGGTGCATCCCTCTCATTAACAGTATTATTTGTGTATTAATTTTATGTAAGAATTTTACTAGGTTTTGATTTGTTTCGTTCCAAAGTCAAATATTTACCGATACTTGCATTTTGTGTATTTTCATATTATTCAATGAATAAAAATTGTACATGTTTTTATTTTTTTACAATTGTCCACTCTACAAAAAATCTTATCAAGATGAACAGCACTCTGTCAGCTGTCAAAAACACATTTGAAGTTAATAAGTTTAGGAAATGTCAATATTAGGCAGGCAGGGGGTCTACGGAAAACAAAAAAAATCGGCAAGTGGTCTACGGGGTGAAAAACTTTGGTAAACTACAATCTAAACTGTCCACATCCAAAAATATTATTATTGATAAAAAATAAAATTGATAAGAGTTTTTCTCGTTTTTTCAAAAGAAACAATTATGACAGATGACTGTGTTTCTCAAAGGAAACAATTATGCCGTTTTATGGGTTTCTCAAAGGAAACTATTTTTACGTTTTCTGCGTTTTTTTCAAAGAAAACGGTATCGCGGCTAGCCATGCGTTCAACATGATCATTTTAAAGATCTTAAGACACGATACAATTTTACATCAACACATTCAAACCGTTTCTTCCGCCCAATTCATCGAAGCGCAATCAATTAATCCGTTGCGAACATTTCCTTGAGAGGAAAATTTACCCAGCCTATTTTTAAGATTCCGTTCTTAGACTGTTATATAAACTCTTGTCAAATGATGTTTTTTTTTATTTTTAAATTGAAATAGTCTCCGTGGCTTAGATGGTAAGACGTATGTCTTCCTACCTGGGGAATACGGGTTTGATTCTTGTTGGCACTCAATTTTTACAAAAAAAAGACAAATCTCAGAGTTTGACTTCGAAGTTCAGAGAACTTTATAAATGCAGTACTTAGAGGTATGTGAATAATAAAACGTTAATTTATAGCGAAGTTTCAAGCCCTAAGAAAGAAAAGATTCGTTGAATATAATTCAATTATTTTTTTTTTGTTTGAAACGTTACATGCACGAGTACAACCTCCATCGTCTAGTTCAGGGGTCTCCATTTTTTTTAGCTTAAGGGCCACACTGACTCCTCCACTAAGTCTCAAGGGCCAATACCTAGCTAACTCATCATACCAACATACTGTAGTTTTGAATTACGCGCAAATTTTCGTATTGGGACTACCCGGCGAGTGAGATATCTATGGCGCAGGGTGCGGGAGTGGACTCCGCTCCATTCTCATATCATTAATTACAGTTAAAATGTTCAATTTCATTATGTATATCAGTTATTGTGTTTCTTAATTGGTCGTTAAATAAAAACATCTGATTATTATTTTGTACGATTTATTTACATTGTAAACTTTACAATGTAATCAAAAAAACTATGACGGGCCGGATTGGTGGTGCTCGCGGGCCGTAGTTTGGAGACCCCAAGTCTAGTTGATAAAACACCTGTTTTACAGCTTGGGGGTTGTGGGTTTGGTTTCAACTAAGTAATCACTTTTCAACGCCATTCTGGTCAGTTGAAAGTTATTGCTTCATGGTGATAAACCCTCCAATATGCAATATATACAAATATAGTGTAATAAAATATAATAATGTACAGTACCCGGCTGTAAGTAATACACATCGGGCTTAATAAATTGAGAGTCGGCCATCATCGGTTAACTTCGGCTTTGTAGAGCGTCGTCTCACCGAGCGACCGCACCCTAGATCGCTTGACAATGACTGACAAATCGCGACGGAACACGTGTATGAATGACGGAGACGACGCTCTACAAAGCCGAAGTTAGCCGATTATGGCCGACAGTCTCCTTCTTAAGCCCGATGTGTATTACTTACCGCCGGGTACTTTTTTTTTGTAACACTGCTGCTGATGTCATTGAATAATTTCTTAAAACTAATAAAAAAATATATGAAAATTAATTGAGACTTTCAAAGTTGTTATTTGACGTCATTAGAAAAAATGTTTTTGTAAATGATGTGTTAGATTTTTGAGTACAGTTCTCTACGGTCCGTAACAAAGATTAATGTACAGTACCCGGCGGTAGTATATCCGGTAGGTCTTTTTTAGTATATCCCAACACGCATTTTCTCCATGCCCCTTTGTGCGGTTTGGAGCTTTTGTGTGTTCTTTACTGTGAGCGTCCATGTCTCGCAACCATACGTAAGTACTGGGAGAATACACTGGTTGTGGAGCCTTCGCTTCAATGATATTGGGCGATTACTTTTAAAGATGTTGTTTAAGCGTCCAAATGAGATCCATGATAGTTTTGTTCTTTGTGCTATTTCCTCCGATATACCACCTACAAAGGAAATAAGTTGGCCCAGATACACATATTCCTGGACAAATTCTAGTGGCTTTCCATCTACGTTTATTGGTTTTGGGGCAGCAAAGCTGTTCATTATATATTTGGTTTATGATATATTCATTTTTAAACTAACTTCTTTACTGACCTCTGCCAATGCTTGCAGTTACATATATTTCATATTTTCTACATTCGTACGTACACCTTCTCATACAACGCCTATGATTTTTCTGACTTTCTACGTTTCTCTCTTTCTAAATGTATTTTCCTTAACCCAACCATACTTCCCTTGATTTTCCTCTTCCGCATCTTCCACTAAGCACTGTATATTAATTTCTTATGGTTTGGCTCATGATGTCGACATTTACCATATAACCTTTACAAACCCTATTAGTACCTTAAGGCAACTCTTGGTCCACTTGTTTTATAATTCACCCAAAGAAATTAAGAATAGAACAACGATAGGCATTTTGAGCAATCAGCAAATATTTATATGAACGCCTATAGGCGTTTTCAGCACTGAACGTGTTAATATAAGTTTTATACAAATTTGTCACAGTTTCTTCAAATAAGGGAGACACGTGATATCGTTATTTCAATTTAAAGTTTGGTGCATATGAGGTCCGATTCTGAATTCAAATCACAACAAATGAAATGTTATCTATAAATATTTAGACATTGTAATTTGTTTTATCAATCATTATTTATTCCACTTTTTGTAACGGTATAACCCTACCGGTTTCAAGGCTTTCACCTAATCTTCAGGGGAGCACAAACAAGACTGAATTATGTTCGAACTGGTACCTATATACGCGATTTTAACGGTTGGGGATATTTGAGTTGGGGGGCTGAGGGTGGCATGGGCGATTTTGGCCAGCAGCGGAGAATTTTTTGGAATATATGTGTTTACCAGATGTACGCCTCGATGTAGTCACTTAGAAATTTCTAGGGTATCTAGACAGATTAGAGGTCCTAGAAATTTCTAAGTCAGTACATCGAAGCGAACATCTGCTAAACACATATATCCCAAAAATCTCTCCGCTGCTGGCCGAGATCGTTCCATGCCTCCCTCAGCCGTTAAAATACCAAATGTTCCCAACCGTTAAAAGCGTGTATATCTGTACCAGTTCGAACACAATTCAATTATGTGTGTGCTCCCCTTAAGATGATGTGAAAGCCTTGAAACCGGTAGGGTTATACCGTTACAAAAAGGGGAATAAACAATGTTTGATAAAACAAATTACAATGTCTTTAAACCTCCACAACGTTAATGCCTTAACTATAAACAATATATAAGTATTTAGTATTAGGAGTAGACTATGAATTGGGGACGTAGTTTAAAGCCAAAAAAATAATGTTTTAAGTATAAATACAAGTAACATAGAACGACAAAAAAAAACAAATCGGTAATAAAAATTGATGTCGAAGAAAAATTACTAAACGATAAAATTTTATCTGAAAAATAAACCATAACAAAGGCAAATACTTGTATTAAATTCAAATCATTCTCGAGATATTATTTGGAGACAAGTTTTGCGAGATATAGTATAGAACAAAAAAAAAACAACTTTCGTGTTTTTTGTCTAAAATGCGCGAATGTCGGTCATCGGTGAAGTTCTTGCAGAAAGATAAATTAATGTGCCCCACATTTATTGGACGGAATTGTTCACAGTTCGCATTCGCGTTCATTTCCTATGTTGGTAGAATCTTTGCAGCGTTTTTGCGTCAAATTTAAGTGTTGCAATCACTCACCGCATTAATTTTTAATAACCTCATTCATACATATTTGAATTATATTTAGTATTGTCGATTAGTAAAAATAAGATTTTTTTTTTAAATTTAGTGCTCTCTCGAATACTGGCCGCTAACTCTTATATATTAATCCAGTCAAGTGATGTCCGCTAGTATCAAGTGATATATGTTATATTAGTTATAATGAAAGATTGTTTATATTAACCTTTCCCTTCCTGTGCTAAAAAAATCCGCGCGTTCCGGTGCTGTGTATTCAATACACATGTAAAAATGAGCGATTTAAAATCGGAAAAATAAGAATATTCATAGCCAATCGCTTAAATTAATTAAATTTGAAGTCAAAAATGATAATAATTGAAATTTAATTGCTGAAAACATGAAAAAACCATCGGCCAACGTTCACAAAACGGGCGAAGCGACCACCTCAAACGAGAGCCCGCGAGCTACTGAAGCGAGAGAACTGAGATTCTATTTCTTGCGTTCCCATATACCGAAGTAGAGTGAGACGTGAATAGCGTCGCTTCCTCACCCATAGCGTTTTTTTAGAATCAATATACCTACGTCATACACTGGCACACGTTTGATTGTATTGGTGAATTTATTCCCGATTTTCACAAAATATCTCTGATGTGGCCGATAAGTGCTAATTATTATTAATATTATTTTTTAATTCAATGCGTAAATGTATTACGGAGGAATATCTAAAATCTGAACCCAGTATTTATTATATTTATAGAGATATTAAAGTTTTTAGAAGCAATGTGTACTAGTTACACATCACAGGGAAGGAAGGGTTAAACAAGATTTATTTGAGACTCGAAACGGTTATGACAAAATACTAGTGACAGGAGACAACATGGCTGCCGTGTCGACTAGTGATGTAACACGTAACATCCCTTTCTTTGAGATTAAATAATATTAAGCTAACATACTAGAGCTTCTATTAATTTAATTCAAAACGAAGTGTTACTAAGCCACTTCATGGGATCTCGTTAGTATCACTTCCACATCATGGAAAAGAGTGCAAACGGCAGTAAGTCATGTACAGATGTGCACTTATCTTTTTTTGACCGGGAGACAATTAGTACTAACTGAAGAATATTGTACCTTAATCTGAGTAAATGTGTTATTGTCTATAGTTCTTTCTATAGTATATACAAAGAAAAGTGTAATAGGGAAAAATATCGCAATATAAATATATAAATACAATCATTCTGTTTATCTATGGCAGCATTTTTCACCCGGGGTTCCCCGGAACACCTAAAGTTCCACGAAAAGTCGCTAGGGGTTCCGCGAGAAATTGTGATAAATAGGCTAATCATATGTAAATGTATTTTTGAGAGATATTTGTTTATAAAAACATTTAATATTTTTATGAGGGGGTTCCCTGTGACATAAATATTATTTCAAGGGTTCCGCAAGGGTAAGGATGTTAGTCAAATATATCAGATCTTCAGATGCTGTTAGTCAAATATATCCGATCTTCAGATGTTGGTAGTCAAATATATCAGATCTTCAGATGCTGGTAGTCAAATATATCAGATCTTCAGATGCTGGTAGTCAAATATATCCGATCTTCAGATGCTGGTAGTCAAATATATCAGATATTCAGATGCTGGTAGTCAAATATATCCGATCTTCAGATGCTGGTAGTCAAATATATCCGATCTTCAGATGCTGGTAGTCAAATATATCAGATATTCATATGCTGGTAGTCAAATATATCAGATCTTCAGATGCCGGTAGTCAAATATATCAGATCTTCAGATGCTGGTAGTCAAATATATCAGATCTTCAGATGCTGATAGTTAATTAAAAAAAACCGCCCCTTTTGAAAGACTCTTTAGAACGAATGAATGAAGAAAGACTTACAAAACAAATATGCAGTACAAATGTGAGTGAAAGACGTGGTAGAGGAAGACTAAAGAAAGTTTGGTTGTCATACATAATATTATATTATTATTCACCCATCTCAATTTACTTTACTTAAAAAACCTGGTTTATTTGATCCAGTCACGTTTTTCTTGATCTAACTATTTCACATACACCTTGCACTATACTTACTTAGTCGTTTTTTAGTTGTTCATTATCTTCACATGTCCAAACCATCTTAACGCTCCTTTCTCAATCTTGCTTAAAACGTTTAATTTATCCAGATATTCATTTCTGATGTCTTCATATCGCTTTCTTTTGTACATTAATCCACGATATTTCGCCTTTTTTTGTGCATTAATTCACAATATGGGGAGGCAAAAGTTGTGTCTTTAGATAAAAATGTTTGGAGATTTGTTTTCTCTGCCTATCCCACAAGGAACAAGAGATAATCATTAATATATATGTCCTCAGTGAGATACAGGCAAAAGCCTAGTTTACTGGGGATATGACAAATGAAGGGCAACGAACCCAGATACATTAAAATTGTGTATCCAAATTAAATTACGTGTTGTTTTTTCACAAATTGTGTACCTACTAGGCGTATCCAGAAAGTAGGTGTACTGAGGCTCTCACGACCGGATGGATTTTATTTTCGACATGTTGGCTACACTTCCGTGTAGCCTGACCCTTCCCCTCCGCAACGAGACCGGTTCGAGGTCAGTACGTTGAGAAGTGTCGACGCGACAACACGTTTCGTGAAAAATGTCAATCCAATCTCCCGCCAAGTGCGAAATAAATAATGCCGGGCAAGAGTTTTTGAAGCGCTGCAAACTCCATGGAGATGAATTTCTCCGCTCCATCGTTACTGGAGATGAAACTTGGGTTGCACACTACACGCCTGAAACCAAAAGGCAGTCTCAACAGTGGCGTCACACCTCTTCATCCTCCACCAAAAAGTTTAACCTACAAAAATTTAACCTACAAAAATTCAGTACACTTACTTTCTGGATATGCCTCGTATATATTTCTTATTAAAATAAATAAATAAAATATATTCTAACTGGAAATGAACTAACAATCTCCGGGCTGGAAGTCAGGCGTCTTACCAATTAGGCTACGGCGGTCGTCTACGTCATACTTTCGGACTCTTTTACATCAAAACCTTGTGCATCATAACGCTTGTTTACTATCTATTTTAATTATTTGTTTCTTAACAAGTTTGATTTCTCAATTTCACCTTATTTGTACATTATTAAATATCTTCTAAACAAGAACAATATAAATTAATTTTTCTTATTTGAGGGTTCAGATGAATGCAGGAGTTTCACAAAAAACAAATTGAATATCTTTCAACAAATTGATGTGAGTTTGACGTTTGAAGCGATTTGCAGACAGAAATTGATAAATTTCTAGTTTATGGTCCATCAGTTCTGATTGTTAAATTATTACACGGTCTTGTCGTCGAGCGAGAGATGATGACTCACCTGCTTAATGTAATAATACACCTCCAACAGAAGAACGTAATCAGAATTGTCCGCCATGTTTTACCACCTGAGAACTTTCTCCGGCGCCTTTCGGATACACATTTTTAGCTATACGATCGAGTCACTAAAATACAGAAGCACGCTTTTTTATTAAAATGAGATCAGTTTTATTTGATTTTCTTTAAAATTTCTCGGAAATCGTAATACTTTTTTTGTAAAGTGACTTAATTTTGCTTATTTTCTAACTTATCTATGGCGCTTGATCTGGACATAAAGGCGGGAAATCGAAATTTGAATTTTCGGAATTATTTGCCATGCGTGAAAATAAATTGTACTTGATATTAGCATATATATATGTACACAAATGTATTTTGAACCTTCTAAAGCGTGTATGAATAATATTCACCCGATCTTTTATAAAATTTTACCATACTGAATTCCATATTTATTTTATTTTATTTGACGTGACACGATTTTTTTTATGTTGCTAAATTTTTCAGTTTTGTATCAAATCTATGGCATCAGTACATAAAGGCAAGAATTTGAATTCCGAATATTTATGTTAAGTTGCCATGCGTGAAAATATTTTATCTTTCATTTTTATGTAACGAAAAATTGATAATTTCTTGTGCGTGGCTTAAGATTTTAATATTTTTCAAATAAATTCACATGAATCGCGATTTCTTTATGAAAATTTTCATTGTTAAAAAAATACTTAGATCCAATATATATTTTTATGGAATGTTCTAAAGGAATTAATCTCGTTTTTATTTAATTTGTCCGTGTAGTTAGTTTTACACGTATATTTAAAATAAAGATTAATTGAATTTAAAGCGTAAATAAAGGATAATCCACATTCTTCCACGTATATATTTTTCTAACTGTAATCAAATAATTGCATTAAATGTATCCAGTAAAAATCGAACGTAATCAAATAAAATTACATTAAATGAATCGAATAAAATTACGTCAAACATAAGAGAGATTGAATAGAATTACGTCAAATATGTATAAGAGAGATTGAATAAAATTACGTCAAATATAAGAGAGATTGAATAAAATTATATCGAATATAAACTTTGGTGAATAATATTTGGTGGAAAACATTATAATCATGGGAGTCAAACTGTTTAAATTATAAAATAATAAGTTTATTGACATTAAGGGGTTTTCCATCATTCTAGTCGATTGACAGAGATCTGCAATGTGGCAACAAACCAGTTAAATTATATTTCATTGCTTAATATTTTTTTAACAGTAATGTGCTAACCAACTACTCGTAATATGCTAAGAGGCCTTAAATTAAAACAAGACTAGAATCTTTTTAAATTTGCAGCCCCCGGTTTAAGTCACAAGCGTCTAACGAACTGAACAATGGAGGTATCTTTAAAAAAAAAAACAATTTAAAGATTTAACTGATTAAAGTTCAATAATTTAACAATCGATAAATAGAAAAGTTCTTCGATGAATAAAGAAATGCAGAATTTATTGTCACACAAAGGACAATAAAAAATACATGATCTATTGTCTCATCATCCAGTCCACTCTCGCAGCTTGGATCTTCCACAATACCCACTCTGTAAAGGTGACTAGGCAACCTGCACTGGCAACGAAAGTGTTATAAAATGATTTACAGTACCCGGTTGTAAGTAATACACATCGGGCTTAAGAAAGAGACTGTCGGCCATAATCGGCTAACTTCGGCATTGGAAAGCGTCGTCTCACGTGAAAAACATATGGTGTCCCTGTGGCTGGGCTCACCATATATTGGTGGGGTGTATCTTGGCCGGGGGGATGTTATTAGATGATCCCAGACCTTTTGATAGCTTCTGTTTTTTAATGTATTCTCTTTTTAATGTGTTCTTGAAATGTGTCTAAATGTATTATGTACATACTATGTTGCTATCAATAAACCTGTATTTATTTATTTATTTTTTATAAATAACTCATAATGTAAATGTGTATAAATGTGGAAAAGACAAAATAAGTACAGTACCCGGCGGTACTGTATCTCTGTCCCTAGAACGCTTGACAACGGCTGACAAATCGCGACGGAACACGCGTATGAATGACAGAGGCGACGCTCTATAAAGCCGAAGTTAGCCGGTTATGGCCGACAGTCTCTTTCTTAAGCCCGATGTGTATTACTTACCGTCGGGTACTGTACATTATTACTTCATACTCACTTACTTTCTTTTTTCGTTAACACTTTGGAAATCATTTTTTCCTCGAACAAATTTGCACTGTTGATAGGATAAACAAAATATTTCGTAATTGAATGTAAAATTTCTAAATGTTTCGCAATAAAAGTATAATATGTTGCAGAAAATATAAATATATTTCACCAAGTCTTGCGATATATCATAATTAATATTGTATTTGATATGCGAGTATTATACATGTTACTATTGCAAAGGAGATACTATTGACCATGTTGAAATTTTCAACGCATGATTTGGCAATAATCGATTGGACACTCGTCTTCTCAGCATCATCGAATAAATGCTATTGAAATGAGTGCACTGAGGTGAATCGTTCGTTCGTTCGTTGCTGAGACTTGTAGTCGAAGATACAAAAGACTTAACCAGACGGGTTTTTGTTTTTGGCGCAATTAACTTCAGTAACATATTCGGATATCTATCGTAGTCGAGGATCCACTCGCCATTCCAACGTCAATTAAATTAGAACGCAATGCTATGTCATGAAATTTGTTTTTTTTAAGTGAGTAAGTCATTGCACACCAGCAAACTCAACGGCCACACCGTTGTACTGGATCCGATGGCACACCGAAGTGAGACGATCACAGCACACCGCCATGTTTTTTTTTTCTCTTTTTGAAAGAGTGGATATGATCTAAGTCATAAGTATACCCTCGAATACTAGGCGGAAAAAATGTCTGTGCCGTTCGAGGGAAGTAGCACAGCGCGGTGTTCGAACCGAAGATCTTCCAGGCGGAAGTCCAGTGCGTTACAGCGCGGCCATGCACCACATAGGGTGGAATGAGTTGGGCCTCGGCCACACAGGTAGGAGCCTCGCTTGGTGCTTAGAGCTACGCTGCGAGCTAGGTGACATATCCTAGCGAACCAATGCACCCCATACTATCGCAATGGCCACACTGCACGCTTCGCGCCACGCTACATGACGATCAGTCCCCTAGTGAGTCTCCTAGCGAACAGACGTGTTGGTTAATTTTATTGTCACCAAGTGATTTTACAAGATGGCGGAATATTTAATAACAGCTGTGTATAAAAGGGAGCGTTTGTGGAACCCATCGAGCAAATTATACAAAAATGGACCTGTAATAAAATCACTTTGGAATGAAGTTGCACAGAAAGTATGTTAAATGAAGATAAGGTAAGTTGTAATGAAATTGGTTTGTTTTGAGAGTGGCATCGTTTGTTGACTCAACCGCTCCCAACTGTCAAATGAATTTGTGCGAAGCACTTTGGTGTGGCCAAGCATGAAGTCACCTAGTCTATTAGTCACGTAGCACCTAGCGACGCACTTTGGTGTGGCCTTAGACTTACATAATACGGAACGAAGTGACAAGGGATGAATGTTAAGGTGGCCATTTTTTTTTCGGGGTTTCAGGGGACGTAGAACCTTTTTTTATAAACAGCCCTCACCCCTACTCCTGGTAGAGAGTAAGGATAGTAATAATCATTTCATTTAAATAATTATTATTTTTTATAAACAGCCCTCACCCCTACTCCTGGTAGAGAATAAGGATAGTAATAATCATTTCATTTAAATAATAATATTTTTTTTTAAAACCCGTTTTACATAAATGTGTGCATTGCACTAATTAACTAGTATATATTTGTCTTATTAAACTTTGTTTGGGTGTTATTTGTCACATTGTACCCTATCTAGGTGCATGACTGAGCGGTAACACGATGGACTTCCATGCGGAAGGTTGCCGGTACGAACCTCGCACTTTGCTACTCCCCTCGAATGACACAGGCATTTTTTTCCGCCTAGTTTTTTTTTATTAAACAAAGTAATATATTGTACAAATATTTGTCAAGGCTATACCTATATATAATACAAATTTATTACTTAACTAATCTTATTTATATATTATAATTTATGAACTTACTTAATTTTATTTTCCTACATGGCATTTTATTTTTATTTTTTATAATCTTAATATATGATTTCTTAGAAATAATTAACACCTACATACTACGTATAACTAGATAACAATTCTTACAACTAACTATTTAGCAAGAACAAGTCCACTCGTTCAGGCTTTTATTATTCCATCACATTCACTCAGACCTTGGTCGTCCCAGCTAATACTGTAGGTGGACTAGTCAGGCAACAGATAATGCTTCGGGAGCTTGTGCTTATAACGGAAGGGTAGGTCGGATTTACTCCCGTAAGCCCCCAGGGTAGCGACTAAGGGATTGCTGTGATTTTGTTGGCTTTTATAGAACTTCACGGTCCAAGCGAGGATGTGGTGTTGTAGGGTTTCTTCTCGCTGTTTGGCGTAAAGTCGGGTAAGGTTTGTTCTGGAATGGGAATTTTCCGCCTAGTAATGGGGTGTATAAGAATATCTATGACTTCGGTCATATCTATTCTTTAAAAAAAAACATACCGTCGTGCTCCGATCGTTGCACTTCAAGTGTGCCATTGGACCCAGTACAGTGGTGTGACCGGTGAGTTTGTTTGTGTGCCACGGATCACTCATTAAATAAAAAAACTTTACGGCACAGCTTATCTTTCCAACTGAATTGATATTGAAATGACGATGGGGTCCTAGACTACAAGTTCCAGCAACGATAACGACCCTTTATAGGACTTTTACTCAATCCGGCTTCGTGCTATCCTTGCAAACTCCTACAGTTGATATCTCTAGCTCTCCCTCAATCTTACAACTCGATACCTTCTATCTGGTTCAGCCAAGACGACCTTTTAAGGCAGTCTTTATCATAAATATCTAAGAACTGACACTCAGTTTAGTTGAGATTGTTATTTGTAAAACACTAGGGTGTTGATTCTGAATTCATTGGTAAATCGTAACTTAAACGACGTATAAAACGATACTCGTAAGAATAAAGCGAAGTCATATTAGTATTGTATTACACTTTCGTTGTATACGCACAACTTGGCGGACTTATTGCCATATGGTAATATCTTCCAAGCAACCAGAAAAATGTTAAATATGCCTTTAGTGAAAACAATACTGGAATCCCTCTTACAAAAAAAACAGGGTTCCAGCGGGATTCGATCCCGCAACCTCTGGGCTGGGAGACAGGCGTCTTACAAACTAGGTCGTCTTTCGACGACCTCCGTAGATTAGTTGATAAATCGCCTATATTTCAGCACGACAGTTGTGGACTTAATTCGTATCATATTTTTTTTTAAATTTCAATTTGGTTTACTCTTAAAGCTTGTTGAATATCTTTCAAAGCTGGTTGAAAGAGATGACATAAAGATTGCAAGATTATTTATTTATTTTGTTGATTCATATTTATTTATATAAATAAACGTAACAATATACTCGTACCTTATAACAAAAATAATGAAAAAAAAGAGCCAGTAATGAGTGCTCAGCATATTAACCCTTCCTTCCCTGTGATGTGTAACTAGTACACATTGCTTCTAAAAACTTTAATATCTCTATAAATATAATAAATACTGGGTTCAGATTTTAGGCATTCCTCCGTAATACATTTACGCATTGAATGAAAAAATAATATTAATAATAATTAGCACTTATCGGCCACATCAGAGATATTTTGTGAAAATCAGGAATAAATTCACCAATACAATCAAACGTGTGCCAGTGTGTGATGAAGGTATATTCATTATAAAAATCCGTATGGGTGAAAAAGCGAAACTATTCACGTCTCACTCTACTTCAGTATATGGGAACCCAAAAAATAGAATCTCAGTTCGGTCGCTTCTCTCGTTTAGTAGCCAGCCGGCTTTCGATCGAGGTGGTCGTCTCGCCCGTTTTGTGAACGTCGACAGGTGTTTTTTTTCATGTTTTCAGCAATTAAATTTCAATTATTATCACTTTTGACTTAAAATTTTATTAATTTAAGCGATTGGCTATGAATATTCTTATTTTTTCGATTTTAAATCACTCATTTTTACATGTGTATTGATGTGTATTGATTACACAGCACCAGAACGCAAGGATTATTTTAGCACACAGAGGGAAAGGTTAAAATTGACAGAATATATAACAAAAATTTACACGATTACAGTAAAACATTCAGAAAGAAACAGATATCAATTCGTACAAAACCGCACTGCACATAAACCGCACTGCACGAAAAAAAAGACAAATAATTTAAAAACAGATCAGAAACAAAGTATTAAAGACCAAATCAGACAGATGTAACTTCACAAATCCTCTTGGGGGTGGGGGGGTGGGGGGGGGGGGTGGAAAATCACAAAAATAGACAAAAATAAAATTATACTGTATACAGCGAAACTGATTACACTTTACAATATAAGTTTGCCTCAGTAGGATCACAATACAATATTATTTTGACTCAGCAGTAAGATTATAATACGAGTACAATATTAGTTTGCCTCCGTAGGATTACAATACAATATTAGTTTGCCTCAGTAAGATTATATAATAATACAATATTAATTTGCCTCAGTAGGATAAACGTCTAAAATTAAACAGTGCTGCAAATCTTGAGTCATCCGACTCTCATCCGTTCTTAATTTTTGAATGGGTTTAACCAACAATTTCACAACCCATTACGAAGGAGAGGACATATAATTACGTCCACTCCGAGGTTAAACCAAATTAACAAGCGTCAGTTATCCACAAAGTGGCCCACGTTTAATTACTCATAATACCATAGTCATTGGAACTTTTGATGTCTAATAAAACCTTGTAATAATATTCTTCTCGGTCACTCCGCAGCAGCAACAACCTCCAGAGTTCCAGGTGACTGCAAAGACAATGCCAAAAGACGTTTAATAAGAAATTAGCAATCACTCCGTAAGAGGCCACGCGACAATACAATCGGATGCATACTAATTGTCAGCAGAGTACCGAATAGTCAAGTTCAGCCTGTGATGGCCTTTACTTGCTACGCATAATGTTAATGTTGCGAGATTTCTGCAACATATATTCGTCATACAGCCCTTGTTTACGTAAAAAAAAACAGTGCCTATGTAAAAAAAATATTTTTAAACCACATCAGCGTGCTCTTTTTCAACAGGTGTTGCAGAAATCTCTTTTCAACTCACTTGACTATCAAGGAATTGTGAATTCCTCTCGATTCATTGTCATTAATTTGAAACACTGTCAAAAAATTGTCTGAAAACCCTATCGTACTGCAAGTATGCTATGGTCAGCACAAAGGCAACTCGTGAGAAACTGATTGCGAAAGTATATAACAGACGTGGGCAAATGCGGCTCTTCGTTGGGTTAAGTGCGGCTCTCAATGTTTCTTATTAAAATATAGATACTTTCTTTCCCCATTATACTTGTATTTTCGCGATTTTCCTTCTTAAATGTTGTAAGTGACAAGATGCGCATGTATAGAATAAGAACAAAAGGAGGAATTACAGGAAGAATATAAACAAAAATTGGAGGAATTACAAATTGACTTCAAACATAGGCTTGAAGATTTCAAAAGTTTGAAACCTACATTTGCGTATTTTGTAAACCCATTTATTTTTGATATTTTTTGAAAATGCCTTTCCGATGTCTGAATTATTAATATTTGCTGAAAGAGGAGCTGCGGAATTAGAGTCATTAGAATTGAAAGAAGACCAGGCATTACTAATGCAGCGCAAGTCAAATACCATAATTGAATTTTGTAAACTTGTGCCAGAATTCAAATACTATACCCTAATTTAAAGAAAGCTGCTTGCCGATTATTTTCCATTTTAGGTACAACATATAGTTGTGAATCCTTGTACTCCTCCATGAAATTTGTAAAATCAAAACATCGTTCGCAGCTAACAAACGAGCATTTGACAAAATTGCTGCGAACGGTTGTAACAAATTTTACACCAAATTTGAGAGATTTGACTAAAAGGGATAAATAAACTTTTTTTTATATTATAATATATTATATTTTTATTAAATAAATTTTGAACAAATTATTTTGTGTCTTCTTTATCATTTTTATATTTTCTTTATATGTGTATTTTTTATACTTTATATAGCAATTAAGATTTGTGTAGAATGTGCAATAAATTAGAATTAGTGTATTTAATACTACGTGAGAACGTGACTATGGCGTGGCTCTTTATATATTGGGTGTTAACGTATTAACGTGTTCGTTTTTTTCCAAATGAAGAGAACAAGAGGACACAACAAAAAAATTACAACAAATTAGTCAATAATGTATTCTCCTTCATTATTTTACAACAAATTAGTCAATAATGTATTCTCCTTCATTATTTACAACTTCTTGCCAACGTTCTACAAGTTTTTCAATGCCTGTGCGATAAAAACCATCCGATCTTGACTCGAGGAATTCGTCCAACCATGTCCGCAATTCGACGTCATTATTGAAGGAAACGCCGCGAAAGCGATCGGAAAAGGTGGAAATCCGACGGCGCGAGGTCTGGAGAATATGGAGGTTGCGGCAGGACTTCCCAACCAAGCGTTTGAATGACATTTTTCGTAATGTTAGCGATATGAGGGCGGGCGTAATCGTGTTGCAGAATAACGCCATATTGTCGATCCGGGCATTTTTGTTGAATTGCAGTGTTGAGCCGCTGCATTTGGAAAATGTATAGTTCCGCGTTGACTGTCTGATTGCGTTAAATTATCTCGTAGTGGATGACGCCTTGCCAATCCCACCAGATGCAAATCGTCGTCTTGCGCGGATGCAAACCTTGTTTCGCTCTGGGCGTTGCTTGTTGACCATAACTCACCCATTCTTTCCATTTCTTCATATTCATATATGTTAAAGGCACCATTTTTCATCACCAGTAATGATGCGGTAAAGGAACCTTTACTTGTGGCCATGCGTAGCTCTATGACGCGCGAGCAAACAAGCAGAAATTGTCGAACGTTGATTTTTGTTGTTTTTACTCAAAACATGTGGAACCCAAGCGCCGAACTTCTGGACTTTTCCCATTGATTTAAGATGGCGGTATACATTCATGTGACTATAATTCATCTGCTCAGCCAATTTTACGGTGGTTTGAAGGGGATCTTCATGAATAATATGGTTTAAGCGGTCCTCATCGAAGTCATCTGGTCGTCCGGAACGCTCCATGTTTTTCAGGTCGAAATTACCGTCTTTGAAACGTAAAAATCATCGACGAGCTGTCCTTTCATTCATAACATCTTCACCGTACACTTCACAAATATCGCGACTAGCTTTGGCAGTTTTATTCCCTCGATTGAACGCAAACAGAAGGATGTGTCGAAAATGCTCACTTTCGTCTACTTGACATTACATTTTGAAGGCTTGTAATCAAATAAAATAATATATGTAACGTAAAAGCAAACACAATATCTTGTAGAGCAGAAAATTTTCTTTCCACTGACGTATAACCTTTACCATTTTTGTTTTACTTTTGCTGCTCATTTTTAAATTTGGAAAAAAACGAACACACCTTATGTTAACACCTAATATCTGAAAATCCAGAATGTGGCTCACGTTAACCTCATGTATGCCCACCACTGGTATATAATATATATACATCCTATAATTTCACATGACCATTTATTTTGTTTCCCAATACCGCTTCAAATGATTCTATCACATATATGTTTATAACGATCTGAAATTACGTTCACACATTGAACTGAAATATTTCAAAATATTACATTTAACATGTGTTTCAAAACGAATTAATTACCATGTTTTTTTTTTTATAACCAATTTTTGCGACACATTACAATATTTTCTGGTTTAATAATGCAATTTTATCACCTTGAACATTTTTTAAACAAATTTACAATTACATAAAAGTCAATGTCACGTGGTCAATAAGGTAAAATAATAATTATCCATCGATATAGTACAGAGTAATTATCCATCGATAAAGTACAGAGTTATTATCCATCGATATAGTACAGAGTTATTATCCATCGATATAGTGCAGAGTTATTATCCATCGATATAGTACAGAGTTATTATCCATCGATATAGTGCAGAGTTATTATCCATCGATATAGTACAGAGTTATTATCCATCGATATAGTACAGAGTTATTATCCATCGATATAGTGCAGAGTTATTATCCATCGATATAGTACAGAGTTATTATCCATCGATATAGTACAGAGTTATTATCCATCGATATAGTACAGAGTTATTATCCATCGATATAGTACAGAGTTATTATCCATCGATATATTACAGAGTTATTATCCATCGATATAGTACAGAGTTATTATCCATCGATATGGTACAGAGTTATTATCCATCGATATAGTACCGAGTTATTGTAAATACAAACATACATCACACTATGCCATTTCTCTGTTAGAATAGGCAGACAGAAAAGAGGGCCAAACTTTCACATATGTTACCTTCGCCTCCATACACATATTATCATATATTTTATATTTCTACTTTCGTTTTCTACTTTCGTTGTATACAGTATAACCTGGTGAACTTATGACCATGTGGCAATATCTTCCAACCAACCAGAAAGACGACCTCTGTAGCCTAGTAGTAAGACGCTTGTCTACTGATCCGGAGGTTGCGGGTTCGATCCCCGCTAGGACCCAGATTAAAAAAAAAATGATATTTCAGTCTGGTTTTCACGTAGGGCCCCATTGAAAACATCTACACTTAAGCTTAATCCCTCCTTATTTAAAATCCCTCCCTCTGGATACCCAGACTTGACCTGCCTTAAAGATTCACTTTCATTTTTCCCCGCCCCATTTACCATTGTATCACATCTCTTCCCCTACCTCATCACTCTCACATTATTTAGTAGAGGAAATATATTTTTTAACAATTTAGTTTATCTTCACCTGACGATGAATACGGTGGTCTTCGAAACCGGTTGTAAACCAAAATAAACCTGTGGTGAACACAAAAATATAAAATAAGTTTTTTTATTTACTTATTTTTCGTTTTATGTATTTATTTAAATTCATGCGCACTCAAAATTCTAATTTGAGACTCTTGTAACCTTTTTTAATGATCGATAAAAGACAATTCATTGTAATAAAATAAAAAATAAGATCCAAACGTTATGTAATATTAAATGTAACAACGCTCCTTGAACCGATCCTTCCACAAGTTATTAAGCCACGCTGACTTCAAAATTGACGCAATGTCCACTTAAAATGCGAATCCTGCCCGACAGGCCGTTATGCGACAAGTTTTCACTTTCCAAAATTTTAATCTTGCATCGAAGGCATAGATATAACGTCTTGTTACGCAACTTGGTGTAATTTTTCATGTAATTTCTGGTTCACGCAACTATTCCAAGGCAAAATTGTTGATATAACTTCATTCATTAATCCAGAGGCTTTCAAAATGTACGCCTCAGCGTTCGGATATACGAAAATACTTCACATGGATTCAAGAAGATAAGTTCACATGGATTCAAGCAAGAAGATAAGTTCACATGGATTCAAGAAGATAATTTCACGTGGATTCAAGAAGATAAGTTCACGTGGATTCAAGAAGATAAGTTCACATGGATTCAAGAAGATAAGTTCACATGAATTGAAGAAGATAAGTTCACGTGGATTCAAGAAGATAAGTTCACATGAATTCAAGAAGATAAGTTCACGTGTATTCAAGAAGATAAGTTCACATGGATTCAAGAAGATAAGTTCACGTGGATTCAAGAAGATAAGTTCACGTGGATTCAAGAAGATAAGTTCACGTGGATTCAAGAAGATAAGTTTACGTGGATTCAAGAAGATAAGTTCACGTGGATTCAAGAAGATCAGTTCACATGAATTGAAGAAGATAAGTTCACGTGGATTCAAGAAGATAAGTTCACATGAATTCAAGAAGATAAGTTCACGTGTGTTCAAGAAGATAAGTTCACATAGATTCAAGAAGATAAGTTCACGTGGATTCAAGAAGATAAGTTCACATGAATTCAAAAAGATAAGTTCACGTGTATTCAAGAAGATAAGTTCACATGGATTCAAGAAGATAAGTTCACGTGGATTCAAGAAGATAAGTTCACGTGGATTCAAGAAGATAAGTTCACATAGATTCAAGAAGATAAGTTCACGTGGATTCAAGAAGATAAGTTCACATGAATTCAAGAAGATAAGTTCACGTGTATTCAAGAAGATAAGTTCACATAGATTCAAGAAGATAAGTTCACGTGGATTCAAGAAGATAAGTTCACATGAATTCAAGAAGATAAGTTCACGTGTATTCAAGAAGATAAGTTCACATGGATTCAAGAAGATAAGTTCACGTGGATTCAAGAAGATAAGTTCACGTGGATTCAAGAAGATAAGTTCACATAGATTCAAGAAGATAAGTTCACGTGGATTCAAGAAGATAAGTTCACATGAATTCAAGAAGATAAGTTCACGTGTATTCAAGAAGATAAGTTCACATGGATTCAAGAAGATAAGTTCACGTGGATTCAAGAAGATAAGTTCACATGGATTCAAGAAGATAAGTTCACGTGGATTCAAGAAGATAAGTTCACGTGGATTCAAGAAGATAAGTTCACGTGGATTCAAGAAGATAAGTTCACATGGATTCAAGAAGATAAGTTCACATGGATTCAAGAAGATAAGTTCACATGAATTGAAGAAGATAAGTTCACGTGGATTCAAGAAGATAAGTTCACATGAATTCAAGAAGATAAGTTCACGTGTATTCAAGAAGATAAGTTCACATGGATTCAAGAAGATAAGTTCACGTGGATTCAAGAAGATAAGTTCACGTGGATTCAAGAAGATAAGTTCACGTGGATTCAAGAAGATAAGTTTACGTGGATTCAAGAAGATAAGTTCACGTGGATTCAAGAAGATCAGTTCACATGAATTGAAGAAGATAAGTTCACGTGGATTCAAGAAGATAAGTTCACATGAATTCAAGAAGATAAGTTCACGTGTATTCAAGAAGATAAGTTCACATGGATTCAAGAAGATAAGTTCACGTGGATTCAAGAAGATAAGTTCACATGGATTCAAGAAGATAAGTTCACGTGGATTCAAGAAGATAAATTCACATGGATTCAAGAAGATAAGTTCACGTGTATTCAAGAAGATAAGTTCACATAGATTCAAGAAGATAAGTTCACGTGGATTCAAGAAGATAAGTTCACATGAATTCAAGAAGATAAGTTCACGTGTATTCAAGAAGATAAGTTCACATGGATTCAAGAAGATAAGTTCACGTGGATTCAAGAAGATAAGTTCACGTGGATTCAAGAAGATAAGTTCACATGGATTCAAGCAAGAAGATAAGTTCACATGGATTCAAGACCGATTCATAACCCTTATTTACCGTAATAATGTATCCGAAACGCAAGAGTAGTGATGCTGGTGACTTTGAGACTGCAAATATACCTCAAGTGCTTGCAATAATCGAAAAGCTAAGTACGAGAAGAGAAAAAAATAATCACCGTCGTTGCTAAAATGTATTAAAAGAATGAATCTCCTATTCGTGAAGTGCTAAAAAAAAACAGAAAGAAATTTGTCCTTGTTTTGCTGTCGCAACATTAACTGCAAATGTCACACGAATTTATTTATTCTGGTTTGCATGATTCACAGATTTCTAGACTGCAGTCTGTGTTCAATGCAGCTGCTGAACTGATATATGGTGGTCATAAATATTGCCATATTGGTCCGCTTCTAAGTGTTGCAAGTGTTGCAAATGGATTGTTTTCAAACTTGGGATCTCAATATTGTATCTTGCGAATCTGTGTCTATGGGAGAAGAGGTCGATTTCTTCTTCATCAAATAAATTGGTTGTTTCAAATAAATGCAATATGGCGGGGTGTTATGATATAACTTTTGCCGTTGCTAGTCATACGGTCCTGAGTTGCCTCCTAGTGTCAGAGATATGGGAAGGAGCGTGCAGCTTTACGAAGCACTTTTTTGGAGACAATCCTTTTTGGGAGGAGATCTTATCAAAATGTATAAACGCATTCAAATCCTGAGAGTGCCCTTGAGGAAAGTTTGCTCACCTTTATTATTATTAACTAAAATATTGACTAGGTATTGGACGTCCAATTCAACGGAACGCAACATGTCCAATTCATGGAATGAGCCCATTTTTAGAAACAATAACAAAATATATTACTAAATATAATTTAAATCACGAAATCTACTTACCAGTCATTAGCTATAATATAGATTTATTCACTAAAACTAGGGCCAGTTTGTGGGATATCTGTATAACAGAATTATAGACTTCGTAAAATGCGCAAAATATTTACTTTTCACATGCGAAAACCTCCATCGCGCACAGCTAGCTACGTATTGAGATGCGAGCGCTCGAACTTCATGCGTATTGGCAATACACCACTACCTACAAAATGTAGTATTTAAGAATGTTGTTATTAGTATTAGAGATTCGATGAGTGTCCAATTCATAGTGCGTCCATTTCATGGGTACTCTCCCCTAACGGTATATTGAAAAATATTGTGGGAGCAAAGTATTATTATGATTGAGCTTTTGCCGTAACGTGTAATGGTCTGCCTCCTAATGTAAGAGATATGGGTGATGTGTGCAGTTTTAGGAAGTACTTAAAGACAATCCTTTTTGGGAGGTCTCACGAGTATAACAATTTATGAGTGCGTTCAAAGTTGGCAGGTTTAATCGACTGCAACTTTGTGTTATACAAAAGTTATATTTTTTGTGTTGAGTTTTGGATATCACTAAAGGATAAATATCATTTAAAAAGTGCTAAAACTCCCGATTCCATTTGTGACAATTTGCCTCTGCGAAGTTGGCTTTTCGGCAGTAGCTAATGAAAATTAAGTATCGCTCAAAACTCAACGTTGAACATGTTACGAGGGTAGCGATTTCTAGTTTGATTCTAAGATTTAAGAAACTGTGTGTGAACAACAACAAGTAATATAAATTGATTTAAAACATTGAGTTAAACTTTGAGGTTATATTTAAACTTTTAAATCAATATAATGTAAACTAACATCCATAATACAGCAAGTTGAGCATAATGGATGTCCGTTGAGGAAGGATCCTCGAGTTTAAAAAACTCAGGAGTCAACAGAACCATCTGCAGCTTAATGAATAGTTGGTCTCAAAAAATAATTAATTGCAATATGAATCCTTTAATATTTGGCAACAACAGGCTCCATATATTCTACTAATTGTTACGTTTTTTTAGGGCACCGTGAATTTTTTTTGTATAAAATGGGCGTTGTGAAACGAAAAAAGTTTGAAAACGACTTAATAATTAATCGATTAATTAGTTATTTAATGTGGAATTATGAAAGTAGTTCGATTCACACGCGTGATTACGCTTTTACCGTCTATAAAAATAATTGAAGTTACCATTTTGGTCCGACGAAAACATGAATTGAAGATGTATAACTGTGGAATTACATACGATTTTTAGTTTGATAAAATGCGGTTATAATTATGAAATGGATTTCCTGATATCTACGGAAATTACTCCAAGATTTTGGCCAAATAAAAACTTGTCTATGCGAATTTCTCGATTATTCAAGCACGGAACTGATTCGGTAGTTATCTGTGTCATCACTTGACACTGGCGTATACTCCTTCATATATAGGAGTTCATGGCCATTATTCAAAGAGAGAGAGTTATCTGTGTAACTCAGTTTGTCATGTTACACGTTCCTTGAAGGCCCACCCGGCTAATTTACCGGGTGTACAAAACGTACGTATAACAAATTATCTGTACAACTCCTGAATAAGTACACAGATTAGATAATCAGTATGGTTATTGCATAGACTTACATTTGACTACCTTCAAGGGTAAGAAGGAGGGTTTTGTAAAAGGGATAACTTGAGTAAATTATAAGGGTTTGCTTTGTTATGGTGTTGGGTTCGTCTTATATTATTTTTGAAGTGAAACTTCTATAGGCGCGGTAGGGCAAATTAGCCTGAACGTCACGAAAAGTGAAACGCTTCCCCTTCTCCAACTTTAATGATAATATTTTAAAATTTATAATTATTAATAATATAAATAAATAATTTAATAATTTGATAAATGAACGATAAATAAATAAATTTATTTATTTATTAAATACATTTTTTTTAAGAATAGATATGACCGAAGTCATAGGTATCCTTATACCCTCGAACACTAGGCGGAAAAAATGCCTGTGTCGAGGGGAGTAGCACAGCGCGGGGTTCGAACCGACGACCTTCCGCACGGAAGTCCAGTGCGTTACCGCGCGGCCATGCACCTCTGTAATATAAAATTAAATATAATAATAAATATTTATATTTAATTTAATTTAATAATATTTTATTAAATTAATTAATTAGCATTAAATTCAATTAATTGATTATCATTTAATTAAATTAACATTAAATTTCATTAATGACTTTACATTTAATTAAATTAATTACTTCACATTTAATTAATTCATTATAATTTATAAATATAATTTAATAAATAAAATATAATTAATAAATAATTAATGTATAATTAATATTAATTAATAAAAGTAATTATTAATAATTATTATTAATATTAATAATATTAATTAATACGAATAATTAATATTAATTATTATTAATAATAATTAATTAATTAATATTAGTAATTAATTAATGACATGAAACGTTATATTAATTAATAATATTATAATTATTAATTAATATTATTTAATTGCAACAATTATTAATTAATTATTAATTATTATAATAATTAATTAATAATTATAATTATGTTAATTGAAGCCATGGTAAATAGTTTGCAAGCACCAGAGTTGGGTAGTCCAATTGTTGGGGTGTACCCACGGGGAGCCGACGCACGCTCTGGTCTGGTGCAAGGAAAAAAAATAAATGTCTGTCTTCCCACGTCTAATATACTGTTATTATGAAACATCATATAGGATGATTTCGACATTATTTGGTTTGAGCATATTTATTTTAGTTGACTTTGTTTCCTATTACAACACACGGTTCAATATTTTTCGTCGCTATTACGTCATCTCAGAGTGCATTTTCATAAAAAAACAATAAGTCGTGTTTCAAATAAATTTATTGTGAAATAAAGACAAAGAAAAACAGTTTAAATCCACATTCTGTTGTGAAATTTGTTTTGCACACTTTCATTTTCTATGTAAATATATTTTTTTCACATTCTCCAAACACTAGTAATCTTAAAATAATAAAATACTGATTTTATATTTTACTCTTTTTTTGGACTATAACTCTGTGAAACTTCATATTAGTAGAATATTAAATTTATTCTCCACTAAAATAATGAAACAATCTAGAAGCCCGTACAATAACCCTCAACACAGCACTCAGTTTAAAGGTAGATATAACTTTGAGGTAGTTGATGACTTTACCTACCTGGGATCCACCATAACTAAGGATAATGAAGAACGCATAGAGATCAAACGGAGGATTGCGACAGGAAACAAAATATTCTTCTCTCTTCTCCCAGTGCTTAAATCAAGAAGTGTCCACAGAAAAACAATAATCACCCTGGACAAGACCATAATCAGGACAGTAGTGACATACGGGTGCGAAGCGTGGACGATGACAGCAAGATCCGCAGAGATGCTGGACGTATTTGAGAGGAGAGTGTTACGTAAAATCCTGGGGCCCGTGAACGATGGCAAAACCTGGAGAATAAGATACAATGATGAGCTGTATAACATCTATAAAGCTCTCAGGCTCTCTGTACATGCTAGACTGAGCAGGCTGAGATATGCAGAGAATGCCGTCATCACGGGTACCTAAGAGGATCCTTGAGGGACATCCGGGCGGAAGAAGAAAGGTCGGTAGACCTAGGCTCCGATGGGAGGATGTGGTGAAAAAGGACGCGGCCCAACTGCTACAAGTGACAGATTGGAAGGCCGCGGCGGGAGACAGGAGGAGTTGGAGGCGAGGATTGATGGAGGCCAAGGCCCGATATGAGCAGTAGAGCCGTCGAAAAAGAAGAAGACACTTGTTTCTACTTTCTATTCCAATACCTTCTTCAGGCGCAATGATCCTTGTTTGTTACGAGAGCAAAGTTTAAGACTGATGTCATGTCACGTCGGAAATGTATATATGATATGTTAACCCAAAGGATAATTGTTAATTCTATATCACGAGGAATAGTCTATCGTACTACCGTTTCATTAAATAAAACTAAGAAATTTCACACATTTTCTATGTTGAAATTAACATTACAACCATTAAAAGTTCCTTAGTATTTCAATATTTATCGAAAGTGGCAGTAATTACGGTCTTAATGTGGTTTAATCCAATAACGAGAAGAATTGAAACCACCGCACAGCCTCGGGTTATAGAGTTACCACAATTACTTTATGCAATATCCGTCAACTTCCACGCAGAGACGGGACGAAATATTTTAGCGCCTGGAGCAATTAATCGAAAACAATAACGTGACATTTTTTTCTAATCGCTCTCGAAAACACAAAAAATTGCTAAAATTGATATCTTCTCCTTATTTTATAAAAGGCAATTTTTTTTCTTTCTAAAATAATCACATCCTCCCCAGTCGTAAAAAAGGGGGAAATGAGGGATGAAGTGCAATATACGACGTGTTGTTTCGTTATATGTATATTCTTAAATGTCAAAAAATGAAAGCATTGAAACGTTATTTAATTTATGTCGCACTTTTCCCTTCTTTTGAAAGAAGCTTGATAACTGTGTAATATTCAGATTTTAACATTTCATAATATAACGAAACAACACGTCTTCTACGCCTCTAGTTAACAAGACGATATACAACTGAAGGTATAGGTATCAAATTTTAACTGCATCTTGCGTGGGCGGGCGTCTTACGTGATCGAGTATGATTGTCAGTCATCTCGTAGATAGAAAACGTCTGTGCATGTATGAGTTTATTGAGAGTAAGCTGTTACACTTCAACAAGCACAGTCTTGATAAATCACACACAATGTTCCGATACTAAGGAGATCAAATATCCAAGACGATCGCCAGATTGAATCTACTGTAGTCTTTTGTAAGGCATTACATATCGCTATTTCTTTGTTGGTGAGTAGCGCTATAAAAAATTATGATACATATCATATAAGCTAAGGTAAACATAAATTCTGATATAAAACATAAGTCTGGAAATAAATTCTCTAGGAATCGTACCTGGGGCACTCGCTAGCTAAGTGTGAATGTTAACCGTTAGACTACGGGCTCAACAAGCGATCATGAGGTATATGTATCGAAACTCAAAATAGATAAAAAATGTGCTTCGTAATTCCAATATTACATTAATCCCCGTTACACCTGTTTCTACTTCCTATCCCGAGGCTCTCTTCAGATAGGGTGATCATACTTAATAAGTAATTTATATTATTATTTCTAGTTAAGGCATTAACATTGTGGAGGTTTAAAGACGTTGTAATTTGCTTTATCGAACACTGTTTATTCCACTTTATATACTTTATATAAAGTGGAATAAAAAGTGTTTGACTAAACAAATAACAAAGTAATTTGTTATTAAATATTCTGATATGCAGTTTCACAAAACTAAAGTCAAAACCTTTGATAAATATAAATGCAGTTTTGTGTATCAGCTCATTTTTGAATGCGTACGTTGAAATGTTAATTAAAATTATTACAGTAGATTATTAATTAATTAAAATTAAAGATTATTAATTAATTAAAATTAATTAAAATTATTACAGTAGTTAATTGCAAATCCGGGTTATAAGTGCACCTGCTTATTTTTTTAAACAAATCTTGTCAAACATGAACAACAACAATTTTGTCAAACAAAAACAAGAAGAAATTATGCCTGAAATTGCTTATTCGGGTCGGATAACCTTGTCGCTAAATGAGACAGTGGCGGCTATGATCAAATCCGAGACAAGAGGGGGCCCCAGGTGCGATGCCTGGAGGGTGTCATAATATGTTCGTACAAATCCTCACGACAGTTCCCTGTTGGGGCAGGTAGAAAGGACATAGCGCTATGTTTACTAATCATAACACACATTCTTAGCCTTTTCTACATCCATACTGCTATTTTTCTATCTTATCATACAACTTATATGATTTATTTGACTTTCTACGTTTCCTTCTGTCAGAATATCATTCACTTGATCCAACCATACTTTCCTTGGTCTTCCTCTCACTCACCTTCCACTCACATTTGCACTGTACGCGTATATCTATGTTGTAAGTATTACTTCATTCAACCATTCCATATACCCAAAACATCTCAGTGTGCTCTTCTTCATCTTACTTAACACATCATCCTTAAGTTCATATTAATCCACTATCACTTTATTCGGTATTATATCATACATCAGAAACTTGATAATTATGCGTTGCGCAATCGATGGGTGCACCTCTTTCTCAGACATCGTGTGCCATACTAATGACGGAATCTGCCGAGGCCGACCGACCGCTCTCCTCACCCCTGATATCCCCCCCAACACTCCTTGAGGCGGCCACGCGCTCCGTTTAAAATTACGCGCTCTCAAACAAAAGTCTCTTTTATATTTGATCCACCCTCGTATTTATTTATTATGTTGCCAGTCTGCGTCCAGGTATTTATATCTTATAGACAACATTCAAATAATGAGGAAGATTGTATTTTAAATAATATATTTGCTTACCGCGTAAATCGAAGGATAGGCGTTCATAATATAGATTTACTAAAGTGTAGATGATATTTGCAACACTGGTGAAAAACTTTTATTGCCGTTTTACGCCGGATAGGCCCGAAGTTGCGTCATTATTTACAGTTCAAAAGTCTCAGGAAACGATAAACTGTTGCGAATTATTGGGAAAAGTTCTCAATTTCACTATTTCAATAGGTTAAAAAAATCCAAGTGCAGTAGACTCTCGATTATCCGGAATTTAATGGCCACGCACAATTCTTGGAAGGTTCTCCGTAAAGCGAGCGTGTCGATTCTTGGAGATCTAGAACTGAAAGTATGTGGATTCAATGAATGTAAGCAATCAATAGATACAGCCGTCGGAGTGCCTGTCGGTGGGATACCACCTACCATGGGACGTATGGAAATCACCTACGCACCAACTTGGGCAATCAAAAGAACATCTCCTCAGATGGAGGATTGGCACAAGGGGTTCACCACAATCCATGTATGTTATGGTGACATCCAATCAATGTCACACCTGATGGTTTGTCCATAGTGCCCCGTTAGCTGCTCGGAAGAAGACCTGCTGAAAGGAAATCCCAATGCCATCACAGTTGCGTCTTTTTGAACTAACACGATATATAGTATATCTGATGCTGGCGATACGATTGGAATGAAATCCAGGATGGTAAGGAAAACATTGACTGGATAATCGGCGCCAAAAAAGGAACAATCAAAACAAAAAAAATAAAATGATTCTTATTTATTTGAAATACGACGGCAAAAAAGTTTGTTGTACTCGTATGTCTCTCTGTTCACTTTTCAGCAAATTAATGTCTTTAAACCTCCACAATGTTAATATCTTAACTTTATCTGAAGAGAGCCTCGGGACAGGATGTAGAAACAGGTATAACGGGATTAATGTAATATTGGAATTACGAAGCATATTTTTTATTTATTTTTAAATTTCGATATATATACCTCATGATCGCTTGTTGATGCCCGTAGTCTAACGGTTAACATTCACGCTTAGCTAGTGAGTGCCCCAAGTTCGATTCCTAGAGAATTTACTTCCAGACTTATGTTTTACATAAAAAATTATGTTTACCCTGGCTTATATGATATGTATCATAAATTTGTATAGCGCTACTCAGCAACAAAGAAATAGCGATATATAATGCCTTACAAAATACTACAGTAGATTAAATCTGGCGATCGTCTTGGATATTTGATCTCCTTAGTATCGGAACATAGTGTGTGATTTATCAAGACTGTGCTTGCTGAAGTGTAACAGCTTACTCTCAATAAACTCATACATGCACAGACGTTTTCACAGATGACTAACAATCATACTCGATCACGTGAGACGCCCGCCCACGCAAGATGCAGTTAAAATTTGATACCTATACCTTCAGTTGTATATCGTCTTGTTAACTAGAGGCGATAGAAGACGTGTTGTTTCGTTATATTATGAAATGTTAAAATCTGAATATTACACAGTTATCAAGCTTCTTTCAAAAGAAGGGAAAAGTGCGACATAAATTGAATAACGTTTCAATGCTTTCATTTTTTGACATTTCAGAATATACATATAACGAAACAACACGTCTTCTGTCAGCTCTAGTTGACATGCTACTGAAAATTAAAGTATCACATTTTAATTGCGACATCAATTGACCGGCGTGGTATTTGTCAAAACAAGCTCTTACTTGTTCAGGTCAAAAACTTAAGAGTGTAGAGGTATATTGTTTTTTTTTAGAAAAAAAAACCTATAAAACTAGAGCTCACGACTTTGTGACACAAAACTACAAAATTGAGGATATCAAATATGTGTAAAAGTGATAAAAATAGTCAATGCTACACCAACTGCAATGCACACGCAATTTTCATTTTTAATTAGACATGATGCGCCCGCCTGCTTGCATCAAAAGTAAACACCGAATCTGCAATGCAAGCGGGATATCTGGTCGATAACTTGTTCGCAATTTCGCCAGTTTTACTATCTGTTACATATTACCAAATTCGTCAGTTTAATTTTCTGGTAAATATTGTACTATGTCGTCGAATGAAATAATATAATATTATTTTATTTTCTACTACTTCGATTAATCAGCAACCAGGTTTCTGCGACCCCGGACAGTTGCGAGTTTACTATATGAAGCTAGTTTCTTGTGAGAAACCCCCGAGTGGACTATCGAAATGGTCAACAAAAAGTCAACATGAGAAGTTTGGGAAGACAAACGTCCTAAAAAGGTATAAATCAATCTTATCTGTGCAAAACTATCAACCTATACATAAATCACGGTTAAATTCCATTAAAAAATGTTCCATACAAGCCCATACAAAATGGTGGGATGTTTTCTCAATTATACCAGAAAAGATAAAATGTGGATAATGTAGGTATGCCAAATTTCGTCAATTTGTGTCTATTTACAGGACAATATAGAAGAAAATCAATAATTGTATATGGAAAGCCGCTGGAACTTGTCCAGGAATATGTGTATTTGGGTCAACTTATTTCCTTTTTGTAGGTGGCATATCGGAGGAAATAGCACGAAGGACAAAACTAGCATGGAGCTCACTTGGACATTTGAACATCTTGAAAAGTAATCTCCCAGTATCTTTGAAGTGAAAAGTCTACAACCAGTGTATTCTCCCAGTACTTACGTATGGCTGCGAGACATGGACGCTAATAGTAAAGAACACACAAAAGCTCCAGACCGCACAAAGGAGCATGGAGAGATGTATGTTGGGATATACTAAAAGAGACCGTAAACGAAACACTTGAATTCGCAACATAACAAAGGTAGAAGACGTTATAAAGGTGTGCAAGAAAATGAAGTGGCGATGGGCAGAACATGTAGCCAGAATGTCAGACTCCCGATGGACATCCGAAATAATCCAATATATCACCAAAATTAAGTGAGGACCTGTTTTCTCTGCTTACTCCATTGGGGACATTTCAGAACAGGTAAAAACGCGTGATGGTGATGATATTGTACTATGTATTACACTTTTGTTATATATAATATGTTACACAGCCTGGCGACTTTATTGTTATGTGGTAAATTCTTCCAACCAGCTAGAAATATGTAAATGAGATCTTAAGTGAAAACCAGACTAGACACATTAAAAAAAACGTAATAATTACGGGAATCCAACTCGGGTTGAAAGACAAGCGTCTTACCAATGATGATGATGATTTATTGAATTGTTCTTTTTCTCTCTTATCTGATAATTTCTATGATTTGAACAACTAAAAGGGATCTCAATAATATGTTTCAAGATAAGAAACACATAATTTATGTAAAACCGTTAAATTAAATTTAAAAAAATGTTTAAACAACGTTATGATCAAACTAATTCAGTTACATTTCACGAAATGTATAAAAATAAGTTTCATTATTTCATGTAATACGTGAAAATAATTTTCATTATTACATGTATTACGTGAAAACAATTCTCATTGTTTCATGTTATACGTGAAAATAATTTTCATTGTTTCATTTGATACGTGAAAATAGTTGTCATTATTTCATGTACGAGTATTACGGGAAAATAATTGACATTATTTCATGTATTACGGGAAAATAATTGTCATTATTTCATGGAATGCGTGAAAATAATTCAAGAAAAACAAGAATGAAAAATATCCAAATTCTTCATGTTTCAATTTTCACCAAACAATTATTTATTAATTTATTACTAGTTAACATGTGCTACGAGTATTTAGGCAGTACTTTCTCAAATTATAAAAGATTAACGAAGAATATTGAACATCATTTAGCGCTAGGAAACAAAGTTAATGCGATACTAAAATATATATACTTGAACCAAACATGATTAAAATTACTAAGATGATAGTCCAGAACAGTATTTTAATACCATCTTTGACACATCTGAGTGAAACGAGAGCACGGGCAAAAGTCTGAAATAATTCTGTAAAAATGCGTATTCTGAAAATAATATGGGGTGACCATGCATGACAAAATACGGAATAAAGTGATTAGATATTAATGGAAATTTAAGGCTGGTATATTAATTAAAATAAATAAAACACTCTTAAATGGTTTGGACATATACAAGTATAACGAATGAATGAACAAAGACTAACAAAATAAATATACAGTGTTAATGTGAATCTAACGTGATAGAAGAAAACCAAATAATATATTTATTTAACACTTTTATTCCAAATACAATGTGGTGGGCTTATAGCCCGGCGGCAATCTCTTCCAACCAACCAGACAAAAGTAAATGAAGCAAATTACGTGGTCGTATAAATCATTCAAATGACTATCCATCCCCACGAATACCATGAACACATACCTGAGCATATGTCCACGAACCCCACAAAGACGGACAATCACCCGAACATTCTTTTTCATATAAAGTGAGATATCATCGATCAAAAGGAAAGGAAGGGAACGGTGGAGAGGAAAGGAAAAGAAAAATCAGGAATGGAACACGTTATTTTACTGACTAGAAATTAAGAGTTTTTTCAGTTGCTTCTTAAAGCATTCCAAGGACGGAGCGAGTCTGTAACTGATTCCAGAGTCTCACTGCATGGACAGTAAAGGACGACGTAAAGAAATATATCGTTGGACCAAGTGACTATTTTGAAAGGAAGAAATGAAAAAAAGGTCAGATGAATCGTATAGGAGTTAGATGAGAAGGTGTATCAATATAGAAGAGGCGAAGGATACATGTCGAGATTGGAAAATCGGGCGCTCTGAATTCTCTGCCTACCCTGACAGGTAAACAGCGTGATAGTATTTATAAATGCTGTTAAAATATTTAAGCATTCAGACAATTACTAAACTACATAAATAATAAAAAATATAAATTAAATATGTCACTTAATTTCTTTAGTAATCAAACGATTAAGAGATCTAGAGAGAATATTTAAAAAAAACGTATTTGCTTACCGATTGCTTAAGATGCAAGTCTAACTGAAAGAACCACAAAATTCTCCACTCCCACAAAAGATTTCACTTTCCAAGATTAATAAAAATCTACAATGTTCTTACGAAATATTTATCGATAAATAAACGTGTTGTTTTAATGTGTATAAAAAATAAATGCGAAAAAATATACAAAATAAAAGAAATTTATTATTTTTTTTTTTAAATAACTCGCAAGAAAGTTTGAATCCCGCCAAAATGTTAAGACCGCTTCAGACGATACTCGCACAACAAATGGCGGAGAGCAACTGAAAATCGAACGTAGTCGTCTATGGTCGCGTGTAACAACGAACCTTTTTTATGCGGAGGAGAAGTGGTCGTTGGCTGTTTTTAGGTCAAATTAATTTTACTTTTGTAAATGCATCTTTCTTTATTGTATACAGGGCCGTTCTAATACATTTAAGTGCCTTGGGTTAAAAATATCAGGCGCCCTTACTTAATGAATTAATTAGAGGTATTTATTTTACGTTTTCATTAGACACTTTTATCACAGCCCCAATATGCAGGGCCGTCCTAATAATTTAAATGCCCTGAGTTTTCATTAGACGCTTTTATCACAACCCCAATATACAGGGCCGTCCTAATAATTGGAATGCCCTGGGTTAACAATATCAGGTGCCATTTTTATTTATTTATTCAATCATAAATACTTAATGGATTAATTAAACGTATTCCACGTTTTTATAAGACGTTTTTATCTGTCCCAATATGCAGGGTCGTCCTAATATTTTAAATGCCCTGGGCTAACAATATCAGGCGCCCTTTTTCATTATTAAAAAAAACTGTATTTAATTCTACTGTACATCAGAACAAATGTATTATTATTTTTTTATCGGGTTGGTGCTTATGAAAATCTTATTTATATTATTTTATATGTATTATTGAACCGCAAGGTACGCCAACGTCTCTATCGCCAAAGAATTGAAGATTACCGAAAGACTTTCGCCAGCATGGAGAAAAAGATTCCTAACTTACTTAGGGCATGATGCTAGAAAAAAATATGAGAGTCTAGAGAAGTTGGTGATCACGGTGACAGTTGAAGAAAGATGGACAAGAGGAAGGTGACCTATGAGATGGGCAGATCAAATAAAGGAATTAACAGAATCCTCTTTAAGCGCAACATTCCCCAGGACCGGAAGGGATAGAAATAGGTGGTGCGCCGAGTTTGAGACATAGTAGTGGACTATGACGCTTAGCATTGAGAACACGACGAAAAAGAAGATTGTATTATATTACACTATATTTGTGTACAGTGCGAACTTATTGCCGTGTGGCAATCTGTTCCTACCAACAAGAAATATATTAAACACGCCTTAAATGAAAACCAGACAAGAATCCTTTTTAAAATGATCTGGGTTCCAACGGGAGTCGAACCCGTAATCCCCAGATTGGATGCCAGATGTCTTGCCAACTAGACTACGGAGGTTGTCATAATGCTTTGTTTTACGAAATATTTTATAAGATGTTTTTTTATTAATTTGAAACAAAATTTAGTACATAACACATATATACTCATATGTACGAGTATACAACAAAATGTCATTTTAAATTTAATCATTTAATAACTTATTTCATTGTTCTGAAATGTTATACTCGTATTTTGTGAATTTTACATTATGAAATTTTCGAGTGTGTTCTTTTCTGCTATACCCGTATTATGTTACTTACTATATTTTTTTAATGTCTGTCTTGATAGTAAACTCTCTTTCGATAGACAACGAGGTTATTTAATGTTGTCAGGTTTATATAATCTTAGAGAGTTAAAATTTATACGTCCGTGTCTTCCAACAAAATTATTCAAAACTCTTATTAATTAATGTAAACTCTTATTAACAATTTAGGCAGTCGATCGGAGCGTGGTTGTAATTGCGACAGGAGTTTGAGTACTTGGGCTTGCAAGAGGAACGACTTGTGAAAAAGCTTTGTGTGAGCTCTCGAGTGTGGTGTTTTTTGTTGTTTTATATTTTTATATACTTTTGTTTTTATTTTTATGATTATGTGCGGTATATTGTGGGATGAATGTTTTTGGTCTGTCTGGAGTGGCCGTAGTTTGTCTACCCCTGATTTTATAGAAAACGATAATTATGTTTCGTTTAAAATATTGTCGAGTGACAGAACGTGGACTTAACGATCACGATTAACCGATGTAAGTTTTAACTGATTGAAAAAATCCAAATTTCGTTGTAACACTCGTTTTTGGAATACGAGTATGTATGTTGTTATTTGAATTGCAAATAAGTTTATCAAAAAATGTTTTTTTACACTTCACCGGGTTTGAAATATGTAGATTAATAAAATACATTTTTTATAAAGCACTTATAAAAAACTTTCAGTAATATGTGAAGATGTTACAACAGGTTTTATTCTTGTTTAGCATTATTTTGTAATATTTTTTCCTTTCCGCAATATTCTGGCAGCTCTTTAGTTATTTTAAGAATAATTACACAACAATTACAAGAGGTGTAAATGGAACATTAGAGCAAGTTGAGGAGTTTTGTATATTGTTTTGGCAGCTCTTTAGTTGTTTTAAGAATAATTGCACAACAATTACTAAAGATGTAAATGGAACATTAGAGCACGTTGAGGAGTTTTGTATATTGTTTTGGCAGCTCTTTAGTTATTTTAAGAATAATTACACAACAATTACAAAAGATGTAAATGAAACATTATAGCAAGTTGAGGAGTTTTGTATATTGTTCTGGCAGCTCTTTAGTTATTTTAAGAATAATTACACAACAATTACAAAAGGTGTAAATGGAACATTAGAGCAAGTTGAGGAGTTTTGTATATTGTTCTGGCAGCTCTTTAGTTGTTTTAAGAATAATTGCACAACAATTACAAAAGATATAAATGGAACATTAGAACAAGTTGAGGTTTTTGTATATTGTTCTAGCAGTTCTTTAATTATTTTAAGAATAATTGCACAACAATTACAAAATATGTAAATGGAACATTAGAACAAGTTGAGGAGTTTTGTATATTTTATTTTATATTTAATACAGGTTTAACGAATGATCGAGTGGTTGATACAGTTTTTCAACAAATTATTGACATCTGACTACACACCGTAACATTGGAGGAGTGCAGGATTTTTTTCGTATAAAGGTAAGGGTGCAAGAATAGTGTGTAAGTTACAGATCCATTAGTTGATGAATGAGCACGAACCTTTTGGTGGCTTCTCACTTGAATGTATTTTTTTCCTTTGCCTTAGAATGTATACATAATTACGAGATATACTCGTATATTATATTTTGTATGCTATTTTTTTTATCTGTGAACAGTTTTATCGACCACCTCCGTGTCCTGGTTGGTAAGACGCCCATCTCCCAGCCCTGAGATGGCGGGTTCAAATCCCGCTGGAACCCAGATTTAAAAAAAAAATTCCAATCTAGTTTTCACTTAAGGCTTATTCAACAAATTGCTGGTTGGAAGAGATTGCCACATGGCAATAAGCCCGCCTGGTTATACTGTATACAACGAAAGTGTAATACAATACAATACAACCTATTATCGTATTAATTCAATTGATTGTATTGACTGTTTATTTATTGTCATTAATTTATTTTCTTTTTTTTTTTCAATTTACATTTAAAAGGGTGTGGGCTGAAAAACATTTGATATCCTCGCGGCTGGGCTCGCACTCTATTGGTGGGGATGTTTCTCGACTGGGGGGATGTTATGAGATTAGCCGAGATCTTTTGTTGCTTCTCTCTTAAATGTATTTTCTTCCACATTATCTTGAGATATATACGAGTATATAGTTTTAGAATATATGTATATATATTACTATACGAGTAAGTACCATATTTACATATGTATATTCTACAATATGTTGCTATCTATAAACCTATATTTATTTATTAATATTTATATAAAGTTTGCTGAGTGTGGTAAGTAAACTGTACAGATAAATTCTGAAAAGAGTCGAATGAATGCTGTAGAAATGCTTGCACTTAGTAGAATATAAAAGGAATGAAGTATTTAAGGAATGAATGTGAACTTAAGGCTGATGTGTTGAGTAAGATGAAGAAGAGCACTCTGAGATGGTCACTTGGAACGAAAATATGAAAAAAGACTAATAAAACAAATATACAGTGCAAATGTGACTGAAAGACGCAGTATTAGAAGGTGTATGGATGTGGAATTGGTATAATATGTGTGTCGAGATAGGAAACTATGACGTTCTGTCCTCTTTGCCTAACCCAACAGGGAAAGGACGTGATTATATATATATGTATATACTAACTAGGTCACGGAGGTCGTCAATGAATAACGATCCACTATTTAAAAGTCTTTGGCACCGCTTATACTGCCTGTAGTGTTTCAGCAAACACAATAATGACTTCTCAATGTTGAGCCTCACAGCCTCCATCAAGCACCGAAGCTAGTGAAATATAGTCTATTTTACAGACTCCTTCTTCTGCTATACGTTAATGTGACGACCTCCGTAACCTTGTTAGTAAGACGCCTGTCTTCCAACCCAGAGGTTGCGGGTTTAAACCTCGCTGGAACCTTATTTTTTAAAGGATCCCAGTCAAATTTTCACACATGACCTATGTAACTGCTTCTGTTTGGTTAGAAGAGATTGCCATAAGGCAATACGCCCGCCAGGTTGTACTGTATACAACGAAAGTGTAATACATTATACCTGATGATGAGGTGAAAACCTTAAAACCAGTAGGGTTATATCATTATAAAAAGTGGAATAAACAGTGTTTGACTAAATAAATTACAATAATTAATAATACACCCTGCTGCATTGTTTATGGTTACCTCCCAACGTTCTGGTAATTTTTCGATTCAACCCCTAAATAAATCCAGTTGTTTAGAAGTGGAAGAAGTCATCGAGCCTATAAGAACTTTGTCATCCCGTGGTATCTACTATACTATAATAGTCAAGTCAGCTCACAATCGAACTTAAGGATTGAACTGGTCGCAGTAAAACAAAAATTCTGCCTCGTTAACCTTTCCCTTCCTGTGCTAAAAAAAATCCACGCGTTCCGGTGCTGCGTATTCAATACACATGTAAAAATGAGCGATTTAAAATCGAAAAAATAAGAATATTAAATTTGAAGTCAAAAGTTATAATAATTGAAATTGAATTGCTGAAAACATGAAAAAAACATCGGACGACGTTCACAAAACGGGCGAAGCAATCACCTCGAACGAAAGCTCGCTGGCTACTGAGCGAACTGAGATTCTATTCTTGCGTTCCCGTATACTGAAGTAGAGTAAGAGTGAGACGTCAATAGCGTCGCTTCCTCACCCATAGCGGTTTTTTATAATGAATATACTTACGTCACATACTGCCACACGTTTGATTGTATTGGTGAATTTATTCCCGATTTTCAAAAAATATCTCTGATGTGGCCGATAAGTGCTAGTTATTAATATTTTTTTTTCATTCAATGCGTAAATATATTACGGAGGAATACCTAAAATCTGAACCCAGTATTTATTATATTTATAGAGATATTAAATTTTTTAGAAGCAATGTGTACTAGTTACACATCATAAGACAGGAAGGGTTAATAAAGCTAAGTATTATGCTTTCGATGTCTTCACATACAACCTAATAGTTCATTTGTTTACAATTTTTAATATCCCGGTTTTAACGTATATATTAGACTTCATTACATCAAAACTTATTTAATGGTAATATATTTATACTCGTAAGTTAAGGTTTTTGTTTAACTAAACCTCAAATTAGTTTGATTTGGTGATCGGAAAAAATCATAGCTTAAAAATATATAATCCATGTAATCTGATCAGTAGTCCTATAAGTGATTTTTGAGCGATATCAGAATTAAATTAAAGAACTCTAGTGATCAAAATTCTCTCTCTGTCTCTTGAATACAATATATTCACGAGTATCCAGAGTTGTACGGATAAAAAAACTTGAAAAAAAACAACTTAAAGTGATTCTATATATTTATTATACATTTTTATTTAAATACGTCAAAAAAACAAAACTTTATTTTATATTATTTAGCCTTAAGGTAGCCAACCAATAATTTTACAGTTCTTTAACCTTTGCAAAAGCTCTGGTTTTCGAACAGTTCCCACAACACACGGATTCAACAAATGAGAACTGGAGATATTACCACAACATAAAACAGTAAAACGATTGTATCAAAAGTAAAAATTGAATCAAATACGCCAATTTCCCCAGTTTTATTTTTTTTATGTATTATTTATTTTAAAAAGTTATATTTACCTTTTAATAACAGTTATAAAAGAAAGCGCCGTTTAAAGAGCATAATCATCTCAATGGCGTACTCAAAGAGCATATTCTTCTCAAATAATATTTCGAAAATAAAGTTCAGATTTTTTTAAGTACCCTGGTTAATACGATCCCGAATAATCGAGACTCGACTGTTTTGAGCGCTTTCATCACTGTAAATGAAAAAGTATGGTATACGCCAGTGTCAAGTCTCTTCCGATCATTTTTTTTCCTTTCAATTTCATCGTAGTCTATGGCTGCACTGTAGTCTATGGTTTTATCTGTCAAATTTTCCTTGCCATCAGTTTGGATTTCGACGAATTTTAAGGCCTGAAAAATGGCTAAAATTCCTATTGTTGGTCTTCGAACTCACGCTCAAAGAGTATGTACATTGTATAAAAATGCTTTGAGAAATCTCGAAGCGTGGGTTCAACCAAGGTACGCACGCATTCTTATTTCGTTTCATAGTTTCTTTAAACTAATTCCAACCTGTCAGTTTTACTACGTTACATAATGTTTTATTTGACGCTTTTAATAATCTATTTAAACAATATATATAATGGTGAAGAATTCTCATAAATAATCAAAATGTTTCTCCGATTATTTTGTTTAATCAAAGATTTTCCTGACCTATATATATATATATATCTTATTAAGTTTTGCCATAGATACAAGCATATCAAGACGTTAGCTTTTCCGAACCTCTGTTAAGAAGTATAATCAAGCGTCTTGTATCACTTTACAGCTAGTTTTATAATTATTGTAAAAAAAACGCATACATACATACAATAACGCCGTCTCCCTATCGGGGTAGGCAGAAAAGAGAGAGCTCCAAACTTTACAATCGCGACACATTTTTCGCTTCTACATCTCACACAGCTCCTATAATTTTTCTGACTATAAATTTCCTTCTTTTAAAATATCATACACTTGATTCAACCATATTTTCCTTGGTCTTCACGTTTCTTCTTCATCTTACTCAACACATAAGCCTTGAGTTCACACTCATCTATGTATTCTTCTCAATGCATGCATTTATTCAGCTTTTTTGTCTTTTTTTGTCCACATTTCCTTCCCATGCATCATACTATTGTGGACATCTTAGCAGATTTTGGTACTGTCCGGTTCGAGTATATATGTTTTAGTGACTGTGTTACCAATCGCCACACGCCATTCAATATCTCTCTTAAGGGCCTGTCTAGATGAGGCGTTTTACATGCGATTCAAGAAGCGATTTTTTTTATTTAATTAACTTCATATTATTTTTTATGGTTATACGGCATCAGTACAAAGACTATAGAAATAGGTGGTTGCTCAGTGCTCGGAGATTTCGACTCACGGTGAAAAGTAGCAGGGTAAAGAGATTCCTCTTAACAGGTAGTAGATGGTCGCAAGTAAAAGGCAGTAGACTGTAGTGAACTGAGAATGTATTTTTTACTTTTGGCTCTCCTTATGTATGGCCAATCGCTCATCGCAAGCGCCTGTTTTCGCCCGTGCATGCCGTCATGACTTGCGAAATATCACAATTCTCATAAGTTTTCGCATGCATGGGCCAGCCGACTTATGATACTGTCTCGCGATGGCCGCGCATAAGGAACATTTCAGTTACGGTCATGACACAGCACGGACCTCAACAAACATAAAAATTACCAAATAACATTAAAATATCATATCATAAAAAGTACCAAATAACAAACAGGAAAACAAATAACTCATATGTTTTGGGTGACACATACGTCCGATATAATGGTATTTGAGGTTTTTTTTTTTCAAATTTATTCTATACATTAGTGATTTCATGTATCATATTTTTTCTGATTTATGCTGATTTTTCGAATTTGTTGATATTTCATTTTTTATTTATTAAATGTTGTTAAGGTTTGTAAAGTACACTTAAGTGTTATATATTTTTCCAATAAATAAATACATGTTGGAAATACCACCGCTCATGAAGAAGCAACAACACACACACACAACTCTAGCTCTAATTAATTCTTAAACCATACTGGGACTTATTTTTTATCTTGGATACCACCAGGAATCCTCGGGTGGAAGACCGAAGTCACTCTTATCTGAAGGCTTCTATGCCATTAATTTCTATGTAATTATAATTCTAGAAAAACTATTTCCAATGAAGCTAACCATGACTAACTTTTTTTTTTCATTAATTTAGAGATAGTTTCCGCTACGAAGCCACGCTTTTGCGTGCCCGGTTTGACAAGAACACGGACATTAAAGATATGAGGGAAGCCAGGTTTCTAGTGGAGGAGGGTGAAGAATCACTTTTCCAATATCAGCACTATCAACCTCTTAAATGTAAGAATGATATATTCCTTGCTTTAACACAAGCTTTTCCTACTGCAGTAAAAGTTCGTTAATTCAATATTCAGGGGACCAAATTTCATAAAAAAACACTTAATTTTTGTGGCATTTCTGAACGGCTGGAAACATCGTGACAATTTTTTCTTACTATAAAAATATGTCCAGTAAAGCTTTGTCGACATTTTTTTTTAAACATAATGACATATTTAATGGTAAAGTAAATAAAGAAAACACACTATTTTTAATCATATTGTATTACATTTTCGTTGTATACAGGTCAACCTGCCGGGCTTATTACAATGTGGCAATATCCTCCAACCAAACCAACTAGAAAGAACACGCCTTAAAAATCAGACTGGAATCCTTTTTAAAAAAATCTGGGTTCCAATGGGAATCAAACCCGCATCCTCCAGGTTGGGAGACAAGCGTCTTACCAACTTGGCCACGGGAGTCGTCAATGCGTATGAATTAAAAAAAAACACTAATGGTCACTGATTTGATTTTGACAAGGTCACTTTTTTACACAGATTAATATGTATATGTTTGCACGCATATAAATATGATGTCATTGGTTTTATTTGGTCGCATACTTGATTAAGATATAATTGAAATTATTTAGTTAAGCTTTGTCCCCTGAATTTGGAATATACAGGCTTTTACTGCACGTGATTTTTTTACGAGTAACGTCTCTATATATATATATAATATAATTAATTGTATTTGTAAAAAATATATCAACATTTCAATAAAGAAGAAGGAAGAAACACTGAAAGGTGGGTAGTGATAAGGAACAAGATAAATGGAGCACTTGATGTAATATACAACTACGCTATATCAAAAGTAGAAAAAGTGACAATACATGTGTTCACCTTGACATATGGAAGTGAAACTTGGATTTGGTAGAAAAATAAAAGTAAGATTGATACTTGGAAATGTGTGTAATAAGAAAAAATTGTGGAATGTCAATGTATGAGAAAAGGCAAACGAAGACATCAGAAATTAATATATAGATAAAATGGATTGTCGTCAATATACCTTCGACGAGTCAGATTCTTTGGGGACATTGCTCGTGGCCAAGGAGATAGTTTGGAGAGATTTGTAGTTACTGGAAACATGGAAGAACCACGCACAAGAGGAATGTCAATGTATTAGACTAACCAAGTGAAAGCCGCAAATGGACTACCATTAACAACTGCCCATCTAGCCGCGGAGTGCAGAGATGGATGGGAGTCACGGTGCTGATGATGATGTACCATCTTATATATTTTATTTTGTACACTCGCACTCTGAAATTGGCATTAAGTAAATGAACAAAATAAAAAATATTTTCACTTAAGTATCGCTACTTGACTAAAAAGAATTAAGAAAATAATTTTTACTTTCCAGTCGCTAAAAGCCCCGGCGGCTGCGCATTCGAGCGAGATGTGATACCCCCAGACTGGGTGCTCGACTACTGGCATCCCCTGGAGAAGGCACAGTATCCCGAGTACTTTGCCAGGAGAGAGCAGAGGAAGAAGGAGTACGTTGAGTGGTGGGAGAAACAGTATGGCAAGCCCAAACCAGAAGAACTCAACCATCACTAAGTTGTCAGTTTGGATATATCTGTATCCAAATTTTGGGATATGTAACACCATATTATTTAGGTTAGACTATACCTAATATTTTGGGATAAGTAACACCATATTATTTAGGTTAGACTATACCAAATATTACAATGTAATATGTTGTCTGAAATGTAGTTTCATACTTTTTGGATAGATGTCATTCGGACAAAAAATTTATTGCTAACTTCATTCCAAATGTGCTGAATGTATTTTATTATGAAAGGTGATACAGTGAAACCCCGTTTTTACGTTTTTGAAGGGACTTATAAAAAAATACGTAATTGGAGGGAAAACGTAGAATCGGGGCTAGAAAAAAAAATTAAAAATTGAAAATTATTTTTTATTTAGATAATCACGCTAATCGGAAAACTTTTTTCCATCGATTCGCGATTTTTTATTATCGTAGCCAAAGTTGTAATGGGTATCACCAAAACACGCGCGAGCGAAACACATGAACCAACATGTTTATTCACTTTTTCGAGAATTTTCCTTTTCTCTTGAATCAATAATATTTTTCTTTACTGAGACATTATGTGAAGGGATTCAACGAAAAATTAAAAGAAATGAAAAAAAATGTAAATTGACACACAAGATACACGACAATTGAAATTGTATGTACACGACCGACACGTTTAAAACACTTGCACAGATTGACCTGCCTATACAGTCTGCCTGCCTCTGATTCGCTAAATTTGAATCATATTCCACGACTCGTGTAACCTTGACCATGAGCGCTGTAGGTGCACACGTGTCTTTAAATAGAAACAACATATTTCTGCTTCCTAATATTCATTTCAAATATTTTATAACGTCGCGCATTTAATTAAATATGTTTATAAATTGATTGGCATTTTAAATATTTCAAACGTAAATTGCGGGAAATAAAAACGTAAAAGCGGGTACTAAATATACTAAAATAAAACGGGATTGGAAAAATTGAACACAAATAGCGGTGAAACGTGAATTCCGGGCACGTAAAAACGGGGTTTCACTGTAGTTTAACATATTTTTTTGTATAATTTAAAAAATGCAACAAAATGAAGTTGTTTTTTCGATGCTTTTTTACTACCACAAAGGGAAAAGTGTGACACAAATAAAAAAAAGTACAGTGTATAATGACAATGCAGTAAACCATCCTGTGTGTCAAATGTGGTTTAAAAAAATCGTAATGGTGATACGATACTCAAAGTTGGTGGCAGATTACCACTAATGACGAAAAAATCGAGGCTTTAATCGAGAATAATTAGCGTTCTACGATACGAAAGATCGATGAAATATTGAAAATATCAAAAATTACCTTCCACAAACATTTGGTACAATTTTTGTGTTTGAACTTGACCTTAAAATATGAAATTAATTTCCAGACAATCTAATGCAATATATGTATTATATGTGTCGACGCGCTTTTCAAACCCAGGTATGCCCACGCAAGTTCAAACCGAGCAAAACGGTATTTTGTCCCTGATAACTGAAAACTATATGTGTAAAAATGATGCGTCTTTTTCAGAATTGCTTTATAGATGACATTGTGTTTTCAAAAAAGAATTCCTAGAAATTCAAGTCAGTAGAAAAAATAAAACATATTTCAATTTGGGCATGTCCACTTTTGAAAAACGCCCATTGAAAATGCGGGATTTTGATACAACACTGCATGGACATACCCGAGTTTGATTGTTGTTGACAGTACGACTACGCTACGACTGATCAGCCATCTTGAATGATGGCACTCTGACAAGTCTGACTTTGATAAAAACTTCCTCGTGGACATGTCTGAGTTTGAAAAAAACTCTTATTTCAATCACCATTTTGCATTGATTTCACGAGGAGATATCTTATTTTGAAAAATGCGAATTTATTCAGAACTATATAAGCTACATTTTGGTATATTTATCTCAAAAATGTCATAATGTGGACATACCTGGTTTGAAAAGCGTAGACACATACTATATAATAAAAACCCTAAAACAAAATAATTTTACACCATATTTGTGATCGATTTATTTTTAATAATAAGTATAAATAGTATGTGAAAAAAACAATACATTCCAGAAGTGTTTTATTGTAATCCCAATAAATTAAGCTATAATTAATATCAAGTATTGTAATATTCCCAATTTCGCTACGTTGTCCGGATTTTTGTTCAGTGTATTAATAAATTTCCAGGTCCTCTAGGGCAGTTCAAAGCTCATTGATAATGCTTCTATAGCAAAATCCACCTGCTGGGGCCCTCCCCACGCGCTCATCCTAGCAACAGCAGTTGTTCCAGGCATAGTAGTCTTAATGATACTATGTCTGGATTTCAACTTTGAAACTATGGTAGTTATATAAAGAATGTCTGAGCTCGGTTGGATTTCTAAGATGTGATGTCTGCGAGATCTACTGTCTCTCCTGATTAATAATAATGGGAAAATTTATCATCGCAATTAGGCTTAATTATTTTATACTGTAGTTTATCAGGGAATTTTTATGAGCTTTTAATAACCTTGGCAATTTTTTTTTTCAGGTTTAATAATTCAATTGAAATAACAGAAACACGATTTTCAGCTTTATCAGCACTTTCTTTCTGTTTATGGATTGTCCAAGTTTAGAAATAGCAATATCCATTATGTTATATAAAAATAAAATGTAAATATTTCGATTTTCATTATTTTTATTTCTCAAACCTCATCCTTTTACTTGTAGGAGTATATTGGCTAATGATTGTTTCAACAGTACCTACACTTTTCATAGGAAAAATCTAAATATCCGATGCCTGAAACGGTAAAAGAATAAAGCCAAAATGTTTCTCACCAGTATAGTAAACGTGACAATACTTGATTGCAGTTTGAACTAGTGTTGTGGAGTCGGTAAAGAATTCCCAACTCTGACTCCAGAAATCTTAAATGTTCGACCCTGACAATTATAGCACATACACATATATTGCGACTTATTCTCACATATGGCATCAAAGCGAGGGCTGACACTGTCAAGACCAAAAGAATGCTAAGGACAACAGAAATGAGAACTCTACGTGCTATTGCTGGGAAGACTTTGCGTGATCGTATAAGGAACACTACAATCCGAGAGGTCTGTAAGGTCCAAGATGTGGTTAGATGGGGATGACAGCGTCGACGATACTGATACCAACATGTATAGAGAATGAATTCCACAAGAATCCCATACATAGCTCAGCATGGTGTACCGGATGGACGGCGTCCATCAGGGAGACCCCCGAAACGATGGAGAGATAGCTGGAGCTCAGCATCACAAGAGGATAATCCTATAATAACAGACTTCTGAGTCTACAGAAAGTTGAAGAAAAAAATATATATTGCCAACTATTTGTTAAACCTAATTATGTGGCGTAACTACTTTTTTGGAAATAATGTCTATGGTGATTCCTCATTATAGTGCTGGCTATTTGTACTAAATGGCACATACTATAGTTCATAATGTAATTTATCTAGCCAAGAAGTTTTAAAAAATTTGGAGTAGTCTATTTTAGAATAGCATCTATCGACTCTGTCTCCTCACTTGGTGGTGTGCTATTGTTAAAGCAGGAAGAAGTTATCTGGTGCAATAGGCAAGGATTTTTAAAGTTGTCGAGGGGGCTTACCGCCATTCTACAGAAAGACGTAAACTCTGTGTAATGGGAAAGAGTTAAAACCTGGCAATAAGGATTATATGTTTATCCCATAAATTATTAAACTAAACAATATTTAGCCAAGTTCCTCATGGTTTGGGTGTAGGTAGATATACATTACCTTTATCCAAAGTCTTTCCTTGAGACTTGTTAATGGTAGTTATTATTTTATCATTAACAATTAATGGTATCGATATATAATCCATATTTGTATGTTTCTCCCATCACGGAGAAGCTGTGTCAAAAATCTCTAAGTTTACATTCATCTCTAATCACTTTATTATGTTAACTGTCAAACATTGTCACTCCATATATTCTTCTCAGTGCACGCATTTCTACAGCATTTATTTGGCTCCTTTCAGCCTTTCCAATCCGCGTTTCACTTCCATACATCAAAATAGATACTAAAATACCGTTGTGATACTTAATCATTTTAGCAGATTTAGACAGTTGATCGGAGCGTGGTTGTTATTGCGACAGGATTTTGAGTACTTGGGCTTTCAGGATGAATGACGAGTGGAAAGGATTTATGTGAGCTCGTGAGTGTGGGTCTCTTCTTGTTGTTTTAATTTTGGTTCTTTTTGTATTTGTGTTTCTGTGTGTTTTTCTTTTTTTCTTCTTTTTTTTTTTGTTTTGAATTTGTTTTGATTTTTATTCTTATGATTGTGTGCGGTATATTGTGGGATGAATATTTTTGGTCTTTCTGGAGTGATAATGTGTGAGGAGTTGAGTTTCGCAAGATGTTTCCAGTTGTAGTTGAGTGTCACTGTTTGTCAGGTTGATGAGAGCGTGCAACGGGGTTTTTTTGTGTTATCAAAAATCGGAAATAAGTATCGATTTATTTTTTCATGCTAAATATCCTCAGTGAGATACAGGCAAAAGCCTAGTTTACTGGGGATACGACAAATGAAAGGCAACAAACCAGATCCATTAAAATTATATGTCCAAATTAAATTACCTGTTGTTTTTTCTCAAATTGTGTATATTTCTTGTCATGTGTAATAATAATAATAATAATTAAGTATATGTTTTAGTATACCATTACTACACGCTGTTCGATATCTCTTGTAACTCTTCCCATCATCTGCGAAAATATTACCTAAATAACAATTCTTCAACTTGCTCTAACCTTTGATTATTCACCCATATATCACATTTACTATTCCTTTCACACTTCTATCACCGTGACTTAGGATTTTGTAACATTCATTTTCCGATCTTTCTCTTCAGATCTCTCATACAATTTACTTATCAAACTCTGTAATTTATCCTCATTCTCCACTTCCACTACCATGCAATCCACACAATCTTATTCGATATTTGTATGCCACCCATTGACCACTGTAGTCCCTTCATATACCAGGTCTGTAAATATGAAACTGGAATTTGCTCATAGATGGCTCTAGTTGTCAATGTAGACTGTCAAACCGCGTCATTGGCGCCATTTTCTTGTGTTTACATTTGTCAGACTTTTAACTCACAACAATACAAGTTTAATACAACTACATATGTGTTCATAGCGTTGAACATGTCTGTTTTTGTGCCTGAAAACTACGATTTGCGGACAGCATTGATTTTCTGTTACCATTTGAAGAAAACTGCTGCAGAATCGCATCGAATGCTTGTCGAAGCTTACGGTGAGTATCAAAAGAGGCAACACAAAGTGATTTTGCTTCATGATAATGCACCATCGCACACAGCAAAACCAGTCAAGGAAACGATTGAGGCGTTTAGTTGGCAAATACTTTCGCATGCGGCTTACTCACCAGACTTGGCTCCATCCGATTACTACTTATTTGCATCGATGGGACACGCACTTGCTGAGCAGCGCTTCACTTACGAAAATGGCTCGATGATTGGTTTGCCTCAAAAGTGCAACAGTTTTTTGGCGTGGCATCCACAAACTGCCAGAGATGGGAAAAATGTGTTGCTAGCGATGGACAATACTTTGAATAAAATATTTTTTACCATTTTCATACAATAAATGTGTATTTTCTATAAAAAAAATCCAGTTTCATATTTACAAACCTATGTATAAATATTAAACAAGCAGGGTGACGTATAACACATTTGTTCTCAAAACCGCATCTGGTGTTGTGTGCATAAGTAGACTATAGGAAAAGTATACAAAAATGAAATAACGCTTAAATTTTTAAAAACATATATTTAATATCACTTTAGGATAACTGTACATAGAAAACCAAGGGTTTCATAACTATTCACTCTATATTCCATCCACCCATACTAACATACAAAATAAAGCAGGGAGTGTGATACATTTCATGATAACTTGTTAATAATTGAAAAAAATTGTTTTATACCAGATTTAAAAAAAAAGCTAATTATTATAACATCGTAGTGGTCAGTAAATGGCTTTTTACTCTGAATCCTCAAACATGCACTGTTCTTCAAAGTGGTAAAAATAACCTTCAAAGTTCTTAGGATTACAAAAATGTCAACGTAAAAATCTGTGATAATCGGAAGGACCTAGGAATTATAATGACCTCAAATGGAGCGAAAGTATCAATGATATCGCAAAAAGAGCCGATACACTCTAGGTGGCTGCGGATCAATGAATTAAACAGCGTTTTGAGCACTATTTGGTTTTTTAACGACTTGGAAATTTTCACCACAAATCCTAGAGTTTTATAAGCTGACTTGCACATTAGTTCTATGTGAGGACCAAATGTGAGATTGCTGTGAAGCAAGACACCCAGATCTTTAATATTGTCTGTGGGGGGTATAGATATAGATTCTAGTGTATATCTATAAAAATTCAAGACGTGAGAGCGATGATATGACATAATTTTGCTATATGATACGACATAAATATAATTAATTATTGTGACTCCACTCACTAACATTCTTGAGATCTGACTATGTTTAAGCAGCCAGCATAGGAACGAATTTTCTTCAAGATTTTGAGGTCATCCGCAAAGAGAAGGAACATGAAATTTTCCATAACTCTTCCTATATCGTTAATAAAAATAAAAAATAAGGTAGGTCATAAAGAAAGCTTATTTTCGCTTGTCTATAAGACATACATTAGACCTTTGCTAGAATTTGGTTATCAAATATGGAATCTTTATTTAGTGTCAGATATTGAACTTTTTGAAAGGATTCACTTTGAAAATTCTCAGACGTGTAACTAATCTAACGAAGATAGATTGCATTGATTGAAGTTGCCTACTTGCAACAAAGACAAAATCGTCGAGACTTCATTAGTGTTATAAGATCTTGAACAATTATTACGATTACTCAAAACTAAACCAACTTTTTAACCAAAACATAGATTTGAGAGAATATCCGTTGAAAGAAAATTTACAATAATCCAAGGACACACGTCACATTGTTTCGATAAAAAAAGCTGTGAAATCTTGGAACAAACTGCACAATAGTGTAGTGAGTGCTGTGACATTGAACAAATTTAAAAACCATTTTGACATTTTTCTACACATAAATCCAGCAGTAGTTTTTCTTTTTCTATCCACTTTGCACAGATTTCTCCTGTTATGCAAAAAAGGTCTGATTCTAGCGTTAGCTTATTCGTAAGGAAGAATATCAGCCAGAATTCTCATACTGTTAGGTGGTGCCGAGAATATATCCAGTCTCATTCACTTGGTTCAATATCTCTACACCACGTGTGACTGAGTGTTTAGCCGTGATATTTGTTCTATAAGTTGGTATATAGAACAGGGTTTTGTTTTTTTTTATTATTCTTTTAACCACTTAATGCCCTTGAACGAAACCCTCTCGCGCGCCAAATGCGTTCCAATTTCTGCTATCCCGAGTCACGCTCGCTTGTCTCGACTTGCAGTGTTCTAATTTTAGCTAACACGTGTAACGCTTGCCAGTCGTTCGCGTTTTATTTATTCATTGTAAATTTTCCTGCAGTTATGAATGGTCGTGTTTTGTATTGCTTATTTCGTATTTACGATATCGTGTTGATATTTACGTAGGTCTATGTTTAACTTAACACAATGCTTTCAAATCTAGCATTCCAAATTGAATGTTTAATTTTTCTTCATTTTTTTAAATTAAAATATGTTTAAATTGTTGTTTCAATTGAAAAGTGTATAAACTTAAAATAAAACACAAAAAAATATTTTATGTTTTTTGAAACCCTCTTTGTAAAAAAAACCCTAGCATTAAGTGGTTAATGTCTTTTTTGCCTTTCCCTTGCTTTTTTTTCACAATATATAACAATTAAATTTTATATAGATATTAACAGCATTCATGCTGCCCGTATACTATAATAATACATTAATTACTATGTGATGTTACAGACTATCAAGATGGCCAACTTAATGACTATATAAATACTTATTTATGAAGCAATGAACCTTTAGTTCGATTAGTAGTAGTTATGGAACAAAGTGGATGACTTTGTCTTGACAGTAGGGTTCGGCTTTTCGGTGCTTTGCTCATATGGACCTTTTCAATTACTCATGGATATACGATATGGTGTTCAGTATGATGCGGTGATGTCAGATGACGAAGCTCCACTCCAATTAGTCTCACTACAATTTTCAAGTTTGCATTCGTCAGTCATTATAAGGATGAAAATATTTTAAGACAAGTAATGTTTTCCCATGGATTTGCAAGGCGAGAAAAATATGACCTCTATTTTTTCCAGGTAATCTGTAAAATGCAGATTTTCATAAATAAGACTTCAGGATGAGACGACCTTTAAGTTTCCCACAGGCTTCATGACTGTTGGGTTAAAATATACTATTACAGCAATCATAGATCACCTCGGAACTGGTTTCGAAGGATGTGCTCCGATTTCGATGAAAGTGTTTTATGCCATTTGTGTTACAATGTATAGGCACAATAGAACATACTAGCAATCTAGCAATGTTATATAATTTTAATTAAATTCAGTATGATAAATATTGATATCTTAAATTTTTTTAAATTGATAAGTTATAATAAAATAAATCACACTCTTTATAAGATAAATTTATTAATTCATAAATTATTTTAAGTTTTTTCATAATTTGGTCACAAAATCCTTGAATACAAACTTTAGTTTTTGATTCAAGACATAACACACAAATAAATATACAAGTTGGTTTATCACATAAAAAAAAACCAAAGTGGGGCCCAATTCGAAAAAGGGAATTCATTAACTTGAACTTAATTATTATATGTGACCATTAATCCTTTTTACATGTTATCATCAACATTGGCCCTTTTGAATAACTGAATAACTATTCTAATAGAACATGATTTTATATACATATATATATATATATATAGAAATTAAAATAAAGCAAAATTCGAGAAGAGAATAAACTTAAAGTGGACCAAAATATTCCTAAAATTTCAAATTTATTCGATTTTTTGCAAACAATTGTCAAATCATGTGATGATATTTTAATACGAACATTGAATAGCAAGACTAAAATATTTCTTTATATAACAATATATATTGTTCTTATCTGGCTTAGAAACCTAAAGAGTGGTTCCACAATAAAACGAAGATATTGGTCAGAGCAGCTGCAGACAAAATTAAAATAGTCATAATAATTGCCAACTTCCAACATGGAGAGGAATGATAAAAATAATTATTTTTTAAGGTGCACAAATGAAACAATTGTGAGATGTTATTTAAGGGAAGAGACCGGCTGATTAGAACTTCTTGAGAGATGTATGACTGAATCGCAAGGCAGATAGATGTCGCTATCATCCAACAATTAGATATTAATTGTAAGACTTTCAAAAACATGCAGGAAAAGATTCCTAACATACTTTGAGCATGTTCCCAGAAAGAATAATGAAAGGCCGGGGAAGCTGGTGATCATGGGGATGTTGTGAATATCACGGAAGCTTACCTGTGCGAACTTCACAATGATTAATCAATAGTAAATAAAGTTGCAGGAAGACAACCTAATAATTGGAATGATGTAGAGGGGGTGAAAGCTCTCTACAAACCTTAAAACGTTCACTGCGTCGAACACGGCTCCCGTGTCCATACAAATATTTTGTATGGACACGGGAGCCTTGAATGTTGAGTGCACTCATAAGTCTCCCGATAAGGATTCGTCGCCGGTTTCATGTGTTTTGAAGAACGTAGGAATACACTTGTATATGATGTTTCAATAGAAAGTAGAATTTGATTTTTAACAAAGTTATGGGTTTTCAAAATTTCGCAAATTTTCAGCATCTCTGTATGACATTAAGTATTTTATACGCAGTGAACGTGTTAAAAAGAAAATCCTACATAATTATATTCGTAACATAACAGCTTTTACAATATAATTTATGAAAATTTTCACCAACCCTACTAGAAGCATAAATGAATGAGTAGACATGGATAATTGCAAAGAAAACTTCAAGAAGAAAACTTAAGACGATATTTCACAAGATTTGGTAAATAGTAAAAGAATAAAAGGTAAATTTATATTTTTGTTTCAAAATTTATATTGTTATCCATGATAGTGTCTTAAACTTAGTAAATGAATATAATATTTGAATAAATGTAACAAAACATAATAGAGGAGATTAATCTCAAAGAAAATAGGGATAGGAATGGGAGATAGGGATGAGAAATAGAAGAGATAAATAATGATTTTATTATTTTTTTACGCCTATAAACTTTTGCTGTGTAATCAAAATACCTATCGTATTATTGCTAATTTCTTTAGGCGAATTAAAAAAAAGTAAGCCCAGAGTGGCATTACAGTACTGATAGGGTTGTAAGGCCTCGGCCACACAGGCAAGAGCCTCGCTTGGTGCTTAGAGCTACGCTGCGAGCTAGGTGACATATCCTAGCAAACCAACGCACCGCGTACGATCGCAATGGACACACTGCACGCTTCGCGCCATGCTACGTGACGATTAGTCACCTAGTGAGTCTCCTAGCGAACAGACGTGTTGGTTAATTTTATTGTGTCACCAAGTGATTTTACAAGATGGCGTAAGTTTTAACAGCAGCTGTGTATAAAAGGGAGCCTTTGTGGAACCCATCGAGCAAATTGTACAAAAATGTACCTGTAATAAAATCACTTTGGAATGAAGTTACACAGGAAGTAAATAAAGATGGTAAGTTGTAATGAAATTGGTTAGTTTTGAGAGTGGCATCGTTTGTTGACTCAACCGCTCCCAAATGTCAAATGAATTTGTGCGAAGCGCTTTGGTGTAGCCAAACCTGAAGTCACCTAGTATATTAATCACGTAGCACCTAGCGAAACACTTTGGTGTGGCCTTAGCCTGAGGATATGGCAATGAATTATACTTTTTTTAACACCACAGTAATAAATTATTCAGCAGTCAACGTGTTTAGTAAAAATAGAATACTTGGATATATGTAAAAGATCACCTATTTTACATAACATATAATGGCTCCATTAACACGCTGTTTCCTGACACCCACGTAAATGAAAGAATTGCTGTAATGTATTTTTAAATAAATACTGTGTGAATTTGTTTCGTATAACCGAAATAATTTTGTAACAAATTAACTTTCAATGATACAAATAAAATTTTGAGAATTATATAACACACATTATCAAATCAATTCAAAGTGTTGATTTAAATCCAGTAATACTGTACTGGAGTAGTAGCATTATCTAAGAGTTTATTTGACATATACAGATCAAATCAAGTTTGATGAATCAAATTCTCTCGAATATATCTCACTTAATACCCACCATATAAAATACATCTTTAATATTTTAACTATTAGTAAAATTGAAAAAGTACCAAAAAAAACAATAAATCCATTGTACTGTACTAGTTCTATTTTGAATATTTCACATTTATTTGTGACAAATATAACACAAAATTAAAAAGAGGATTCTCTTTAAATGCAACATTCAACATGTCCCAGGACCGGAAAGGATGGAAACAAATGGATCACCAAATTCCACACAGTAGAGGACTACAGCACACAGCATTGAACACACGATTGGTCTCACGTTAAATTTATAAAATTCATTTTTTAACTTTATAAATGTTTCAAAAAAGTTAACAATTTCGTCGAATGAAATTTCTAAAACGTTTTGCTCTACGAAACAATTTTAAAAGAAAGACCGGCGATGATGGAAATTTTCCACTCGTATTTCGAAATAACTTACGCATGTTAATCAGAATGTTTACAGTTGAAAATTGTTAATTGTACTCTTACTATTGCAATACTTAAATTGTTATATAAATATCGCAATACTTTAAATGATGAACATTTACATTTATGTTTAAGAAACTGTTGCAATGCAATTTAAAACATCTAATGTAGCATATAGAAAATTTTAAATAATATTTTTTTATTCAAATCTTTTATCTATCGAATCTTTAAATTTTTTTATAAAATAAAAATTTAGATCAACGATTTTTCAGTGTTTTATTGTAATGTTATCCAATACTTGTGATGTCAAATCAAACATCTGCTTAAGTAGACAGTTCAAAGGGCCAAATATTCATAATATGTCATCGTCGATGCAGGACAACATAATATGTCATCGTCGATGCAGGACCTCGTAGTTGAGGATCCCATTGCCAATTCAGTTGGAAAGCGAAGCTGCACTGTGGAGTTAGTTTTTTTAAGTAAGTGAGACATTGCACACCAGCAAACTCACCGGCCACACCGCTGTACTGGATCTGATGGCACACTGAAGTGAGACGATCGGAGCACACCGGCATATTTTATCCTTATACCCCCGAATACTAGAGTGGAAGATATAGTGGACACCGATGGCATACATAGTTTGATAATACTTCCGCAGAGCAAAATAGGCCTTTTCTTTTTCTTTTGTTGTCATTCTCAGTCAGATGTTTGGATTGTTCAGTTATTCCACATTATCAGGAATAGTTGATGGATCTACATCAGCTCTCCCGTGAATGACAACAATTAACAGTCATCTATGATGTGTGCACCTTTCCATGTCAACATAAGAAGACATCAATTACACCTCGCCTTTGAAAGATATGAGCTCTGTATTTGTGGTCGCATCTTATATAGGTTAGAATGCTGTTTTTGTATCTTTTTTTTATTTTACTTTTCCGTGAAATGTACTGTTTACCGTATTCTATCGCATTCAATGGATTTAAGTTTTTGTTTTGTACATTTTCAGATAGCATCCATATCAGTCAACCTCCGAAATTGGAAATGCTACGCTATTATTTTCTAAAATCTAATTGCCCCCGAGGGTTTGCCCTCGTCCCCAGTTGTGTGCTCGATTAAAAATACCTGCCCCTGGGTTAGGGGGGGCTGTTGCCCTGGATTGGGGTGGGATTCCAAAGCCAGCGACGCCACCTCGAGAGTCAGGGAACCATCTCTTTCTGCAAATTAAGTTAATTTATTTATTAAATACTGTTTTGTCACTTTTGATTATTTGTATAAACATTAATAAAAATATAAAGCTCATAATAAAACAATACCTCATAATTGTCAGATTGGTCAAGTTTTTCATCCTGTATTATACTTTTTAGACTCAACTAGTTTAAATGTGTTGATTGGACATCATCCTCACGAAAGTAATGCTTTCAGGACACTGATGATCTTAAAAATATCTTTGCAAACTGCCACTTGTGCTCGGTGTTGTCTTGTCATTTTGAGATATTGCATTCTAGTGGTAATGATCACAAAAGGTACTTTTTATTTGAAGAGAGAAACAGTCACAAGTTTTATGAAGTCATCAGTCTCGTGAAAACACTAGCTTCGTGAAGATAATGCCCAATAATTACGTCAAAACTAGTCAAGCTTAAAAATATAGCAAAGCGCCGATTATCCGTCCACATTTTGAAAATTACAGAGCAAGGACCTAAACTGTTATAAAATCTATGGTTTATATTAAACCAATTGAGTAACGCAAGTAAGTTGGCGGTGTTTCCCCGCGTCCACACTGACACGAAAATATGTGGATCTGGGGCTTCTCAATGTTATTGCCGCAGTATAAAACCGACGTTTAGGGGTTGTATCGGGGATGAATACATGAATAAACTTTCTCAAGAATTGAGAAAGTTTATTCATGTATTCATCTCGCGTAGCAAAATGTATCTAGCATTTCAACTCTTGAAATGTTTGACTTAATAAAAACTTAATTTGGATTAACCGTGTTTTTCAACTATGCGGACGAGTGTTCCCCAATTACCATGGATAATCGGCGCTCTACTGCACTAATATGTGACAAAAATCATAAGCTTTTAATCAAAATGTAAATTTTTCATGAATAATTCAAATATAATACCTCGTATTCCTCAACTAAGATGTAAATACAATACCTCGTATTCCTCAACTAAGATGAAAATACAATACCTCGTATTCCTCAACTAAGATGAAAATACAATACCCCGTATTCCTCAACTAAGATGAAAATACAATACTTCGTATTCCTCAACTAAGATGAAAATATAATACCTCGTATTCCTCAACTAAAATGAAAATACAATACCTCGTATTCCACAACTAAGATGAAAATAAGTCGATAGTATATTCATAATAAAAAAAAAACACTCATCAAAATCTAGTTTTCAATCATGATGAAGGAGCTTGGAAAAAAGATATAATAAGGTGGTTTTCCATTGCCTTCCTTGAATAAAGATAGAGAAGTATTATCTACCATCAAATAGAAAAAGATAGAGAAGTATTATCTACCATCAAATAGAAAAAGATAGAGAAGTATTATCTACCATCAAATAGAAAAAGATAGAGAAGTATTATCCACCATCAAATAGAAAAAGATAGAGAAGTATTCTGCCCTCATAAGCAAAAACACAACTAATGGCAAAAGTTAAGTTTTGAGAAAACTGCACTTTTATGTGTTTCATTGCTGCTTAAAAATGTCGTGATTCATAAATAAAAAAGCAGTAAAATGTGATACATAAGCCAAAACGCAGCAAACGCATCGGCACTTGCTGTCTTTTTGCTTATGAATCACATTTTATTGTTTTTTTGCTTAGAAAAACCTAGTATTTTGTAAAATTAAAAAAGACATTATGTCGATTTTTGTGTTGAAATAAATGGTTTTCTATATTTTTTTTATGTATTATGGTTCAGAATTTGATATGGAATATTGCCTCATACTTAGTTAAATTTCTGATTTTTTCCCGTTAGCTGCGTTTTTGCTTATCAACGGCAGTATTAACCCCCCCCAAATAGAAAAAGTTAGAGACTTTGTGTGGAGCAATACAAGAGATCCTTCAACTGAAAACCTTATTTGTAAAATCTGAAACAAGAAGCAGTGTTAAAAGAGAAAGGACAAACTTACAGTATTGAAGGAGTGTTGAGCAGAGATGGGCCTCCAATGTCTTGTGGGTACTTGAACATAAGGAAGAAGTAAAGGTGACCGATCACTATTCCAACCAGCTCCATGATTCCACTGAAAGAATAGAAACACAATTGTTATTTTTAATAAAAAGGATTCATAAAGTATGTAATCTTATATATCAGTTGTCGTTGGGTCTCGAACTCGAGGATCCCCTCTGATCTGAACTGCTCCCTGTTGAACGTGAGACTTTTTGTGTGAGTACAGTTTGATTCCCTATGTATACACTCTACTGCAGATTTCATATGTAAAAATGAGCTATTTAAAATCAGAAAAATAAGAATATTCATAGCCAATCACTTAAATTAATTAAATTTGAAATCAAAAGTGATAATTGAAATTTTATTGCTGAAAACATGAAAAAACATCGGCCGACGTTCACAAAACGGGCGAAAAGGACCCCCTCAAATGGATGCCCGAGAGCTACTGAAGCGAGCGAACTGAGATTCTATTTCTTGTGTTCCCATATACCGAAGTAGAGTGAGACGTGAATAACGTTGCTTCCTCACCCATAGCGGTTTCTTAGAATGAATATACCTATGTCACACACTGGCACACATTTGATTGTATTGGTGAATTTATTCCTGATTTTCACAAAATATCTCTGATGTGGCCGATAAGCGCTAATTATTATTAATATTATTTTTTCATTCAATGCGTAAATGTATTACGGAGGAATACCTAAAATCTGAACCCAGTATTTATTATATTTATAGAGATACTATATTAACGTTTTTAGAAGCAATGTGTACTAGTTACACATCACAGGGAAGGAAGGGTTAAAGAAGAATGTCAGTTAAAAACTAATGTTTTTGATAAATTAATGTTCACTATTGTGAAATTTAAAAAAAAACTTAAAAATACGTAAGAACACTCACAACTATACCAATTAATGTTACTTATTTGGGTTAAAAAAGACGTCTCGCTTAAATAAGGTGTAAATCGCATTTTGTTTGCGAGAGTTCTCAGTGGATTTCCCCATACTTACGATAATAATCTTGAGATGTTTCAATATTGAATTTTTGGATATAGGAGGAGCCCCGGGAATCAAACCACTCGCTCAGCATGTAATAGTCGGAATTGCCAACCAAAAATTTCGAATTATTAGAATTCATAAATTATGGAGAAAAAATATTTTGAAATACGCAGTTCTTCAAATTAACAGTAGAATGAATATATTAGGAAAAGTCCATTTCGGGACCGAGAAGATGGCAAATAATAAGAATTACGAATTATCGTTCTTCTAATTAATGAATTTTTACTGTACTATCAAAAATACATCATTTTACACTTGAAATTGTGATTTTTCAGCTGCTTATAAATACAGTTTTTAACTTACCCTCTTGAAATGATGAGGTTAAAGGCAAACAGCACCCAAGGCAGGTACATGGCCTTGAAACGGGTCCCAAACCAGAAAGAGACTATCATGTCCTTGTTCAGTTGGCACCACACGTACAGCACCGACATGACCATAGGGTCCATCAGCACCTGGAACAAATTAATAAATAAATTAACCTCCAAGCAAGTGAGATTTTGTAAGCAAAATAAAAAATAGATTTTGTAAGTAATATACAAAACGTAATTGCGGCCGCCATATACAAATTAATTGAATAGATAAAAACATTTGAGCCAAGTCCATTTTATGGATAAATTCATGTATTCGGGAATAAAAAACAATAGACGTAAAGTGTTCGTCCTTACTCTCTTGAGGTAAAAAAACCCTCGACGTACGCCGTACGACCATACTCGTGTAGAGGGGTTAAGAACATTTAAAATCTATACAACAAAATACGGGCATTCTCGACTTTCAAATATTTTTGGTTCCGGAAAATGCTAACGAAATTCGATGTGTATGGCAAAAAATTCTAAATTGATGAAGAGATTCTGCAGTATTACGCCATTTCAAGAACAACACCTAATTTTTTCAGTGATATTGAAAAATTTATTCATCGATCTAAAAAATGCATTGAACAGGATGACAATATTAAAATAATTTTTACATCCTTGGGTTGAAAACTTTTAGATCTTACCACGTACAACGAAAAAAATAGTTACTACTATACTTGAGAAAATGTAGCATGGTTCCTGTGACAGTTCACAAATTTGCCCCAATACACCCTTGTAACGACGTTCAGTAATTTGAATTATTTTATCAACTTTAATATAAGCCTCGATTCCAATAAATAGCAAGTTATTTAGATAAATACATTACATTAAACTAACAATAATGATAAATTAATACATCTTGTTACAAATTAGCAAAAATGTGGCAGTTTGTTAAAATCAAATAATATTTGGTGACGTTTGTCAAAAGTCACTACGTTAGTTAGTCTGCATTGGCTAGGGATGGGGTATACGATAATTGGATTTTCAATTTTTTTATACATAAAATTAAATGTTCGTAATTAGTATTAATTCATAGCGGATTTTGGCCTATTTAAAGATATACAAATCATACAATACATTAGAAAGTCAGTATAGTGAAAATTAGGAATTAAAACGTCAGTTTAGAGAAAAACAATTTTTCGATTTATAAAAAAACTATTCGATTTGTAAAAAAAACGATTTTACCCCATCCCTTTGAGATGACATTTCAAATGTCACAGGGGCCACCAACATTTTCTCAAGTATAACAGGTACAGTACCCGGCAGTAAGTAATACACATCGGGCTTAAGAAAGAGACTATCGGACATAATCGGCTTTGTAGAGCATCGTCTCTGTCCCTAGAACGTTTGACAACGACTGACAAATCGCGACGGAACACGTGTATGAATGACAGAGACGACGCTCTACAAAGCCGAAGTTAGCTGATTATGGCCGACAGTCTCTTTCTTAAGCCCGATGTGTATTACTTACTGCCGGGTACTGCAAATAGTTACTACTAACAGGTAAATTAGTATTACCCTTTTTTCTTCTCTTATAATATAACTGCGAGGTGAAAATGGGCTTTGTCCCTCTTTATGATTTTGTTACAAAAAATAAGGACTGATTTTCGTAAACATTTCAATAATCACATACATACAATCACGCCGTTTCTCTGTCGGGGTAGACAAAGAAAACAAAGCACCAGACTTTCCTATCTTAACACATATCCTTATCCTTAGCCTCTTCTGCATCCATACAACTTCTACGATTTCTCTGACTTTCTACATTACCATCATTCAGAATGTCATTCACTTGATCCAACCATACTCTTCTTGGCTTTCCTCTCACACCCCTTCAACTCACATTTGCACTTTATATCTATTTTGTTAATATTTCTTTATTCATTCGTTCCACATGCCCAAACAATATCTGCATGCTCTTCTTCATTTTACTTAATGCATAAGCCTTAAGTGAAAATTCATCCCTTATCACTTCGATCCGTATTATGTCATACATTGTCACACCATGTATTCTTCTCAATGCACGCATTTCTACAGCATTTATTCAGCTCCTCTCAGTATTTTTTTTAAGTCCACGTTTCACTCCCATTTTAATACTGTCCGGTTCGAGTATACACATACAGTGGTACCTCGGGTTACGAACTTAATTCGTTCTTTGATTCCGTTCGCGAGCCGAAATGTTCGCAAACCGAATTTCATTTTCTTGGGAGCCATAATGAAAGTTAATTTAATGCAAAATATATTTTATATATACTGTATATTATATATATAAAAAACAAAAAATTTTTTATCAAGAACAATGAACGCAACGACAAACAATTTTCACAATGCGCGCACCTGAGAACAACTAATGCGTAATTGCGTAATGCGCCGTTACAACTAATTCGTGAACCGAGGCCTTGTACACAGGTCGAGTCAAAATTTGTTTGAAAATTGTGTTCGTAAATCGATTTGTTCGTGACTAGAGGCGTTCGTGACCTGAGGTTTGACTGTATATGTTTTAGTGACCTATTACCACACACTGTTCAATATCCCCTCTTAACTCTTCCATCATCTGAGGGCATACTACCCAAATAGCAGAATTCCTCAACTTGTTCCAATCTTTCATTTAAGACTGAATGTCACATTGACTTGTGCTTTCACACTTTTCAATCACCATTACTTTGGATTTTGCAAATAAAAATGATCCATAACAAATTTTTCATGTCTTCATCGCTCGGTTGTCAAATGTGAACTGGCAAAATTGAACCTAACCAAAATGGCAACGGATATAAGTTGCGTATATATCTAGCTTCACAGCGTATGAGTTAGCTACCGAAACACATAAATACATTCATTTGTACATTCTAATTAATGAAAAAATGATTCAAGAAAGAGTAAGGTTCAATATAGGAAACGTTCAATAAGTTTATATGCAAGATAAAATAATACAATTGTTAGGAAATTTCCATATGGAATTATTCACTATTATCAAAAGACCTAGGTGTATTACAGAATGATTCGACACTTAAAATATGAGAAAAAATCTACTCAAAATAACTTAAATCAAGGTGATAGATCTCTCTTACTTTACAAAGCATTGTCAAACTCTACTCAATACATTGCTAACCAAGCGTATATAGTTACTATCTATGGCTTAAAACTAGTTTTTTTTTTTAATAGGAGCCGACTATCCTGACATGTTGGGAACTAGCACCTTTTGAACAACCAGCCCTCATAAAACTTTAATACTACAATATCATCTTTATCAAACTTTTATGTAAAAAAAAATTAGAGATCAATTTTTTTTTCTTAAGCCAAAAAGGGATTTTTTATCAACTAAAAATGTTTAATTAGGTCTATTGTTTGATTTGGTAAATATCTTGAATCCCACGAATGGTTTTTTTTAACGAGATTGAGTAAGTAGCAAAGTTAAAACACCAACAATTGTCCATTATTTTTTAAAGTGTCATTTTTTAAAAATAAAAATAAGACGTGAATCATACAAGTTTATTTGTTCATTATTTAACCTATTATGGCTGTATTAGTTATTTTTAATTGTTCAAACAAGTTAAGTTGCAAACTTCAATCACAAAAATGCAATGAGATTAGACTAGACTACTATCAGATATTTATTGTGTAGATTTTTTTCTCACATTTAAGTGTCAGATCAATCTGTAAAATGAAGTTCTACAATACAAATACCAAGTCAATTAATAACACCTAGTATTATTCAATATGTTTCTTTGTTGAATTCATCATTCTGTCGTGTAGCTTATGACTGAGCATCATGACTCGCATGATAGCCCTTGATGGCTTCTCTCCACTCATCTCTGCACTTCACAGTTTAAAGAACTGTTGTTAAGGGTAGTCCTGTTGTGTCTCTCATTTGGTCAGTCCATCAGTTCAGCGCATTGGGACTCTTCCTCTTGTGCGTCGCCCTTTCACATTTCCAGTGACCACAAACCTCTCCAAACTGTCTCTTTGGCAATAATCGATTTATAACTGCAAAAGTTTTTTGAAGAAATGCAACATTCATTGTTAATGCAAAGATATGGCATTAAGTAAATTAAATCTGTCACATAAAGGACAATTGAAAAACGTATGATTTATAGTCTCATACAATCCAGTCACAAGTGGGACCATCTACAACAGGTATATATGTGTATATTTGTTACCCAGGGAAGAGGACATACTACCTTGATCAAAAAGTTTTAGGACTTTATTCATAAAATCGAAAATACAAGTTTATTCATCAAAATCGATATCGTCCCCTTCAAAGTACTCCCCGTCGACTGCAACGCACTTACGCCAGCGCTTGATCCAATCCTCGAAACACCGCTGGTACTCAATTTTCGGTATGTCCATCAGAGCCGTCTTCGATTTTTTCATGACATCCCCTCGGATGCTGTAACGAGTTCCGCGAAGCGGTTTTTTAAGTCGGTTGAACAGGAAAAAGTCGCAGGGAGCCAGATCAGGTGAACTCAAAGGCTGCTGGATAGTAGTCGTGTTGTTTTTGGTAAAAAACTCATGGAAATCATGTCTTTCGCGATTTCAACGCGGTCCTTTTTTTGCATGAAATTGAGGTCTTTCGGCACCAGTTTTGCAGCGACACGTCTGAGGCCCAAATTACTATCCAAAATGTCTTGAGCGGATCCATAAGCGATGTTCAAGTCCTCTGCCAGCTCTCTGATGGTCAATTTGCGGTTTTCGGCCAACATTTCTTTGATTTTATCGATGTTTTCATCGGTTTTCGGCTGCCACTGCGTTCGTCATTCTTGACCGACTCACGACCACTTCTAAAGCGTTCGTGCCATCGAAAAACACTTCTTCAACATTTATAATTTTATTTAATTTGAAGAAATCCAATATGAAAATACTTGAACCTACGGCTACTATCCGTCTGCGGATATAGATCTGCACACCACCATTTGAGTAACACTGCTCTACAATACCTTTTTTATGTATGGTTAATGATAATTTTTGCATTACTCTGTTACAGATCAACATCGTCAATAATTGTACAGCAAAGTAGTACAAAATACAACATTTCACTAAAAATAATAAAAATGACTTACGGGGATTTCACCGATAAGTCCAACGATGACACAAAGCAGCCAGTTGAAGAGCAGCATGAAGAAGTAGTCTGCCGGACGGCCAGCGAACAGCCCGGTCTCCAGGCGCAGAGAGTAGTTGTACAGGAAGTAACAGTTTATCAGGAAGTGGAAACCTGTCTGTGGGCTGATTGGATAGTAGAATAGCGCTGTAAATGGCCTCCATATCTGAAAAAAAAATCCATTTATAAAATTTACTTCTGATTTATTTAAGAATTTATATATAGCTGAGAGTAAAATTTTATTTGCAGCCTATTAACATCCTACCAATGACCTCTGTGGCCTAGTTGGTAAGACACATGTCTTCCGACCCAGATGGAACCCAGATATTTTAAAAAGGATTCCAGTCTGGTTTTCACTTAAGGCCTTTTTAACACCTTTTTGGTTGGTTGGAAGATATTGCCACATGGCAATAAGCCCGCTATGTTGTGCTGTATAAAATGAAAGTGTAATACAATACAAGCTGGACTCCTTATTTGTTTATTTTTAAAGGCTGCAGCCTTTACAAAATTCAAAAGAAACAGCAATCAAATAAAATTGAAAGCTTAGACCAACCCCAATAGAAAAGACTTGCCGGGATATTACTTCTCCACAATATTGTGAAACATCTCAACGTAACACCAGTGTATGGTGTAAGAGGATACCAAATTAGTTGAGTCCTTTTCAGGTAATTAAACGGTGAAACTCTTGACTTTTATTAGAAGAGCAAGAACAATGTTAAAATATACTAAGATGATAGTCCACAACAGCATTTAAGTACCGACTTTGATGTATGGGAGTAAAACGTAGACGTGGAAAGACTGAAAAGAGCCAAATAAATGCTGTAGAAATGCGTGCACTTATATATATGGGTTTACAGTGTATGACAGAATATGGAATGAGATAAATTAGTTAGGGATAAATGTGAATTTAAGGCTAATGTGTTGAGCGAAGAGTACTTTGAAATGGTTTGTACATGAATGAATGAATGAATGTACAAAGAGACTGCTAAAACAAATATCATATACAGAGCAAATGTAAGTGGAAGGCACAGTAGAGGTAGACCAAGGAAAATATGGTTGGATCAAGTGATGATATTTTGAAAGATGGAAAAACTATTCGGAAAAATCATAATTATTAAGAGAAATGCTAAGTTTGATAATTGTATGAGAGATGTGAAGAGAAAGTTCTGAAAATGAATGTTATTACATCCAAGTAATGGTGGTAGAAAAGTGTGAAAGGAAAAGTAAATGTGATTTATGGGTGAAATATGAATGAATGCAAGAATGGAGCAAGTTAAGGAATTCTACTATATGGATAGTATTTTCTCTGATAATTTCCTCTGATCTGGAAGAGTTAAAGAGGGATATTGAAGGGTGTGTAGTGATAGAAAAAAATATATAAACATATACAATAGTATCAAAATTTGCTAAGACGACAGTCCACAACAGTATTCAGGTGCCAACGATTTATGAGAGAGAAACATGGATGTGGAAAGACTGATAGGAGCATAATAACATAATTGCATATGTTTAGAAAAATACACAGGGTGACAATGTATGACAGAATACGGAATGAAGAGATTAGGGATGAGTGTGAACTTAAGTCTGATCTGTTGAGTAAGATGAAGACTACTCTGACATATGGAAGGAATGAATGGAGAAAAACTAAAACAAATATTCAGTGTGAATATGAGTGGAAAGCGTGTTAGAGGAAGATTAAGGAAAGATGGTTTGATCAAGTCTATGGATGAGGCGAAATGTGTGTCACGATAGGAAAGTCTGGACCTGGTCCCCCCTGCCTGCCCCAGCAGGGAAACAGTGTATGTAAAAAAACTAATCCTAGATCAGAAAATCCCTAAGTTTGACCCACATTATAAAACATTGTATTTTTTTATTTCAAATATTACTGATTTTGCTCACTATTTGTTGCTTTTTCCTTGAATCATACTTTTTTAGTGTCATTATAATTACATAAATTATTATAATTGACTGATGCGAACTTGAAGTTTTTTAGTGTCAAATTGAACTTCGGCTTGAGCTCAAATACATGTGAGCAGTGGCGGCTGGTGGACCAAATAATTGGGGGTTCACCAGAGTAGGTATCCAAATACCAAATAATATAAAGAAAAAAAAAATTATATACCTATTTATAAAGAAGTTCTATTCTCCGCTCTTTTTGTTTAGCGAAGACCCAATGAATCTTATTAAAATCAGGTACAGACTGAATTAGCTCTTTTCCGTAGCTTAATATTGATAGTAGTAAAGCGTTCAGTCTGCCCTGTCCTGTCCTGTCCTGGCTCATCGTATTTCTCAAAAATGATTTTATCCTTTTTAACGTAGAGAAACACCTTTCACTCTCAATATAAGTCATTGGAATAGTGCATACGAGTTTAAGTAACTTTACAGTCTGAGAAAAATCTTCTAGTAAACCAGTATTATAAAAAAGTTCTAAAATAGACAAGAGCCCTCAGCATTGGCAAAATCATCGCGAGCATGAATTGCACTGAGTTCACCTTTGAATTGAACTTTATTTAAAAAGACGTATGTTTTTACCGTCAAAATAAAATCATGTTCGGGAAATTTTTACCTATACTCAGTAAATTTTTCGCTATAGAATAATTTTGCTGCAGTTAAGTGATTTCTGAATACAAAACGTTGTTTCATTTCACACAAAATTGTATAGCAGACTTCTTTACAAATAACTTGACTTCGAGGTTTTTATTAGTTTAGTCGGTGGTCCAAGAAAATTGTCCGTGGATTTACACATTTTTCAAACTCACTGATATTGTTACGAATTATAACGGGGTCTAAATTCTTAAATTGCAATTGTTTGAATAAAATATCACGGTGTGGCAGAATTTTTTGGAAAAATTTATGCAAACAAACACAATAAATAATCGAAATAGTTATGTTTATCCTCCAAATGGCTCGTAATATTATATAGATAGTTAGAAAAGCGTTTAGCCACGTGACGAAACAGCAAAAATATTATTGAAATCGAAAACGGAATTTATTACAAGTTAACTAAATAAAACAATAAAGAAAGAAAGTCGGTACCTAATTAGGTAAGCAAAAACGTTTGTTAATTTGGAGACATATACTCGCAAAGATACATGTACTAAAAAGATGCCCCAGTTTGAACGCTAGGAACAAATCATCCCTTCTCTGCGGTGGTCATATTTAAAAAAAAACTTTAAGTTGATGTATTACTATCCCAGCGACTTGTCATACGCGCCACTCGGATGTTTCCGGGATCACTCGGAAATTTCGTGCACGAACTACAAAGACTAAGAATTTATAGAAATTCCTATACAAATAGAGCTGTCTCAAGATTTTCTGTTCTCTTCTAATTGGGATTAAATTGTCCATTTTTCGGAATATTTCGGACGATTTGAAATACGCACGGACAGCGGGTATCTTTCTACCTGCTCGCAGAATGCGTCCGGATGCAAAACACATGTATACAAAAAATGTGCTCTAACAAATAGAGTTGCATATTGTAGAGAGACATGTCGACATAAATATATATTATTTTTCATAAATATTGTTATGATAATATACATTTTCGCTATACTTCTTTAGGTGTTTATTGTTATATAAATTCAGTAGTTCGGCGCACGAAAGCACTTATGAGCCAGCCGCTACTGCATGTGAGACATACCTTATTATTGCTATTATCATTAAGAACAGGCTGCATGAATACTTCTTTATTTATTTATTTCCTCAATACAGGCTTAGCCCAATTACATTGAAAAATACAAAAATTGTTAACATTAGAAGAAATTTTTTTTTTGCTTTTGGTAATGTGAAATATGTCAATATCCGAAGCAGTCCCGTTCAAAAGAGTTAAGGCCCTTCCAACAGGCATAGCGGCTGAAAGACTCATTCTTGTGTATGTTATTGAGAACAGTTCTTGCCGGTGCAGTCTAGTGTAATTGTTAGGAGTATTTAACGCTAATCTTTGTAGTAACAATGGACAGCTCACAACTCCTCAAACGAGTTTGACAACATACGCTCAAGGAGTTACACCCGAGCATGCCCAGCAGAAACTGAGAAGGATAAAGCCATGGATAGACACCAAACTCACTCAAATAGAGATGTCGTAGAAATTTTTTTGTACCATCCCCACTGGGCTCCAAATGCAAGCATTGCTTTCTAGTTTGCTACGAATTAATGAATTAAACAACGTTTTGAGCACCATTTGGTTTATCTATATAAAATTACACACATTCCACCCATATTTCTAATACTTAGAAACAGATTATTCCATACTACGGTTCCAGCAATGGCAAAAGCCTTGAATAACACTCGCATCACACCTATATAATGAATTTATTTTATGATTTTTCAAAACTTTTGTAAATAATAAATACATACATACGCACCATCACGTCATTTCCCTGTTGGGGTAGGCAGAGGACAGAGCACCATACTTTCATACCTCAAGACACCCTTATTCTTAGCCTTTTCTACATCCATACACCTAGTATTTCTCTGACTTTTACATTTCTTTCTTTCAGAATATCTTTCACTTGATCTAACCGTACTTTCCTTGGTCTTCCTCTCACATTTGCAATACACATCTGTTTTATTAGTCCTTCTTCATTCATTCGTTCCACATGCCCAAACCATCTTAACGTGCTCTTATTCATATTACTCAACACATCAGCCTTCATATTCATCCCTAAGTTCATATTCATCCCTTATCACTTCATTCTGTATTTTGTCATACATTGTCACCTCATGTTTTCTTCTAAGCGCACGCATTTCTAGAGTATTTCTATTCAGCACTTTTCAGTCTTTTTCCACGTCCACGTTTCACCACCGTTCTAAATCCCTTCTAACTCTTCCATCATTTGAGAAAATACTAAGTTAATAGCATATTTCTTCAACTTACTTTTTTAATCTTTCATTACTCACGCAAATATCACATTTACTTTTCCTTTCACACCTTAGTCATTTCATCCCTTATCATATTCCGTATTTTGTCATACATTGTCACTCCATTAATTGTTCTTAATGCCTGTATTTCTACAGCATCCGGCTCCTCTCTGTCTTTATCAGCTTTTTTCATGTCTACGTTTCACTCCCATACATTAAAGTTGGCACAAAAATACTATTATGAACTATCATCTTAGCAGATTTTGATACTGAATAATAAATAAAAATAAAATAAAACCCCACCCTATTGAATCAATCGGGTACAATAAAGATACGAGATCAAGGAAAGTACGGTTAGATCAAGTGAATTATATTTTGAAGGAAAAAAATGTATTGTCAGAGAAATCGTAGTTGTATGGATATATAAAAGGTTAAGCATGTGTCGAGATAGGAAAATCTGGTGTTATATCATCTGCCTACCCCGACAGGGGGATAACATGATGGTATGAATATTTTATACTTTTCTGCTTATCCGACAGATGTGTTTGCATATTCTAATAAAATATACTTGTTGATTCAAAAGCTTCGTAATAAAGTCAAAAGAAGTCTTTTCTAAAGCCTTATTATAAATAATTTAGCTTATAAATAAAATATATAAGATTACAATTACCTGGCATTCCCGGAAAAGTGGTTCTGATATAAGCATCATGTAATATGGTGTTATCAAACCGAACCTTCCTAATAAACTTAGTCCTATTGTAAATGTGAGCCAATATTTCGTAAAAAATGGCAAGCCATTGTACCAATCCTTTACATCTGCCATTATTATACTTTAAACTTTATAAATAGGACATAAATTAACGAAAAAAAAAATCATTTGCAAGCACAAACGTTTTAACTGCTTGCAAACAACCAGTTTCGAGTTAAAACACAGGGAAAACTTTTATTTGAAGAAAACAAGTACTAATGTTCTCACAGTTATGAAATGTGTTAACTTAATGAACGATACACTGAAAAATACATAAGGGTGGGCGAATGCACACGTGTAACCCTAGAATTTGTCAAAATCTGCTGAACAAAATGATGACTTTGTTATCGATGAAGTTAGCCGCAATTTTAAGGGATACGTCATGTCCATTGATGCGATTAAGCACATTGTGCATGCTGCGTTTTGGTTTCAATTATCTGTAAAAATTATTGTTATTTTTAAATAAATCTCTCCTTCACTAAATACAGTGACATTACATAGCTATCTCGAAGATACAAACTTTTTTTAATGAATACCCCGTTTAATAATTTTTAATAATCATTCCAAAGATAAAAACACTCATAATAAAATAAAATTTCAGTGCATCGAATAAAAAGCAAAATTGAGAGATATTCTCTAGCCGCTGTTATGGTCTTTTCCTATAATTGCCTGGTCTCAAATATAATTTTATTAAGTATCTTGCGTAGACGGATTCTCTCCTCAAACGTTTGTTTGTGCGTTTTTTTTTCATGATATTATGTCGACATGGTGAAATCTTGGATTGTACGTTTTCCACTCCAAAAATAGAATAACAACTTCATATTCGATATGCTCTCTACACAGCAGTCGCGAGCATCGTATTAGATTTTGCGAATGAATTGCCTGGTAATTTAATTTTAATAATAACCTTAGCTAAACATTATTTTACAAATCATGCATCATCATTCCTCTTCATTAATTTCAAACAACCGAAAAAAATAAAATCACTATCACGCTGTATCCCTATTGTAGTAGACAAAGGGAAAGTATCTCCATTTAATTATATCCTGCCACACATATTTTACTTGTCACTCCGTACACCTCAGCATGCATACTTTTTAACAAATCGTGTACTACTCATTCAAATCATCCCAATACTCCTTTCTTCATCTTTTTCGAGTCCCAATTGTTTAATCAATCATATTTTTTCAAGACATTCTACGCATTGCTCTGGTTTCTATCGTGTTTATTTGATCACTCTTTTAGAAGGTCGAAGTTGAGTGTAAATACGGAGGGAAATACGAAAATATCATATTTTGGAAGGAAGAAAGTGCAGAACTGTAGAAAAGTGAGGTTAAAATGATACAAATGTATGAGTTCAATCAAATATAGAAATTGCTAGATGACAAAAGGGGTTATTCGAGATGCAGGAAACATTTTGAAGTGATGTGTGAGAGTGGTAATAGCAGCAGAATTAACGGTAATTCGTTTTATTGAGAAAGATAAGCGTATGGAAAATGCGAATGGTTGTAAAATACATGGAAAAACTTCAGGGTGTGGTGTCTAGAGCTGTGTGTAAGGATAAACGAGTTATTTTATTACAGGGACATTTTTTCAACAAATGTTGAGAATCGGACTAAACACCAAAACACTTTTCTATGAATATAATATCACTCTTTTGCCATATCCAAATTTTACTCATATATCCTAAGGCTAGAATTAAGATTGTATTGTAAGGTTGCATTTTCACGAAATACTCTGGTCAATAAATATATACATATTATTTAACTCACCATTCAATTTCCTTAATCATAAACATATATAATTTGTCTCTTTATTATGTACTCTTTACTTCCATATAAACAGTCGTTAAATTTCTCTATCAAAATAATATGCGTCTCTTAATTTTACACTGTAATGCAATACCTTATCCGCAATATATGAAATTTTCAGTTTTTTTCATCAGGTACGCAAAGGTTTAATATTTTTTTATACATGTTTGCAACTATTGAGTAAAGCTTGAAAAACTATTATAATATATTGCGGAGCCTATATTTTTTATCAGCGGAACCCTAGGATTCCGTCACAAGTAAAGAACCCCTAGACAAGTGAAAATGTATTTGAAAACATAAATCGAAAGTTTTTTTGCAGTTTTGTAAATATAAAAACGTCAAGTTTTTTTTTTATAGTTTTATTGTTTTTTTTTATAAATAGGTACAACAAACTACTTTTTTCGTTCATATTTTTTTATACACTTGTCATTACATTAAATCTTGTGGCAACACCTCAACTGTCTCTTTTCCGGTGTTGAAGGTACGGGTAACCTATGTTTACGAAGTTTGTGTCCGAAATCTTAATATTTAAAAGCCATCTTACAATAATTTTACATTTATTCGAGTGCTAAGTGAAGGCAAAATGTTTCATTATCTGTTTTTATCTTTATTTCAGTCCCGGCTCATACAACCATGTCCGACGTCGAAGTGTAAGTAAACGTCATGCTTACTTTATGTCAAAATATTACCTCGTTAAACGCATTATTTCTTGTGAAATAGTTCATTTTAAATAATAATTTATCTTGGGCTATGTCCCTGTTGGGTATGTAATTAATTCAATATTGTTTAATAACATATTTCGCTTTGTAAACATTAATTGTGATACAGGCTCCCTCATCTGATCGAACCCAAATTTAAACCATGAAGAGATTGCCTTGTTGTTTTCTGAATTATGAAATATCTATAAATTACGCCTTTTTGTAATAAAATGTATTTTATGCGTTGTATTATTACAGTAGTGAAGTTCCCGCAGCGCCAGTGTTGGGGGGAGGTCCATTGGACGTGAACACAGCCCTCCAAGAAGTGTTGAAAACTGCCCTTATCCACGATGGATTAGTCCATGGACTCCACCAGGCCGCCAAGGCCCTTGACAAGTAAGAAATATTATTTTAATACTTAAAATATAACTCGAAATCGATGCTTTTTTCAATGTCCATAAATTTAGGTTATGGTAAATTTTTACTCAAGGACAATAAGTTTTATATATTTGCGTTTGCGTGCTTACTAGATACCAGAAATTTTAAATAAACATATATTTATTGATAGCTACATAGTATGTACATATATATATATTCTTAATTTACACATTTATTAACGGCAATGGAAAAGAAAACACAGTTAAGATAGGTGTTATCAGTAGGTATTGGCTCATTTTATAAGATCTCCCCAGTTGAGATACACCATCATCTATAGAGGGTAAGCTCGCTCGTGACATCAGATGTTTTTCCCTTGTGCTCTTATATTATAATCCAAATAAATGATAAGTAGTTAATACAACTATAAACTCAATACATATGTATGAAAATTGTTAAAAATATAAATGTGCACACATACACATTTACCACCCCAGATTTACAGCAGTGTAAAAATAGAAAGTAAAATAATAGTTTCAATTTTGACAAAACATAAAATTACCTTTACTCAAGAAAATGTAGCATGGCCCCTGTGACGTTTTACAAATTTGCCCCAATACTACCTTGTAACGATGTTCAGTAATTTAAATTATTTTATCAACTTTAATATGAGCCTCGATTCTAATAAATAGCAAGTTATTTAGGTAAATACATTACATAAAACTAACAATAATGACAAATGAATACATCTTGTTATAAATTAGCAAAAATTTGGCAGTTTGTTAAAATCAAATAATATTTGGTGACGTTTGTCCAAAAGTCACTACGTTAGTCTGCATTGGCTAAAGATGGGGTATACGATAATTGGATTTTAGATATTTTTATACTTAAAATTAAATGTTCGTAATTAGTTTTAATTCATAGTGGATCTTGGCCTATTTAACCTTTCCTTCCCTGTGTTGGGTATCTTCTACACGTTGCTTCTAATAACCATCAATATCTCTATAAATATAATAAATACAAGGTTAAGATTTTAGGTATTCCTCCATAATATATTTACGCACTGATTTAAAAAATAATATTAAAAATAATCAGAATTTATCGACTACATCGAGGTGTTTTGTAAAGATCAAAAACAAATTCGCATTTAAACGCTGCGAGTGCCTCGTCTTGACGATAGATGAATAGTATGCGGGAAGCGCGACACTATATTCGCATCTCACTCTTGCATACTAGACTGAATTGCGAGGAGCTGAATTGTCTCAACGTCGCAAGCATAAGCGTAAGCGCCGGGGTATGCGACTGACGTTCCACTAGTAGCTTCTAGGCTTGCAAATAGGTTAGACGTACGCCCGTTCCGTGAGCGATGCCAGATGGTTTTTTAATGTTTTCAGCAAATAAATCTCAATTATTATAATTTTTAACTTCAATTATAATTAATTAAGGGGATTATCTATGAATGTTCTTATTTTTCCGATTTAAAGTCGCTAATTTTTGATTGCGTACTCACTACCCAACACCGGAGCACGCGTATTATTTTTATCACCGTAAGGGAAGGGTTAAATATAAATACAAATCATACAATACATTAGAAAGTCAGTATAATGAAAATTAGGAATTAAAACGTCAGTTTAGAGAAAAACAATTTTTCGCTTTATAAAAAAAATATTCGATTTATATTTTTACTCAATCCTACTATTTGCAGACAATATCGTATTAATAAGGGAAAAACATGAAGACCTGTAAAATAGTCTGGAAAGGTGGAGAAGAATCTTGGAGGACAATGGATTGAGACTGAGCAGAAAGAAAACAGAGTATCTGTACCTACCATTCGAGAACACGAATGCTGTCACTCCCGTAATGCAAATGGATGGAGAAACATTACCAAATTGTGACTCCTTTAAGTATCTCGGGTCACTCATCCATAGCGATGGAGGATGTGCAGCAGATGTAACACATTGAATTAGTGTGGGATGGATGAAGTTTAGATCAATGACGGGAGTTCTATGTGATCCAAAAATGCCAGTAAAGTTAAAAGGAAAAGTATACCAAACGATTGTTAGACCCGCACTCTATGGCTCCGAATGCTGGACGATGTATAACTCTTACTCTAGGCAACTAGAAAAAGCTGAAATGCGCATGCTAAGATGGTCAGCTGGTGTGTCCCTAAGAGACAAAATAAAAAGCTCACGCATTCGTGGAAGCCTGGGTGTTACAGACATCAACAGCAAGATGGAGGAGAGGCGATTGAGATGGTATGGGCACGTTGGACGCAGAGCACCCGATCACATTGTGAACCAGGCAATCTCCATGGATCTTCCTCGAATAACAACCAGAGGAAGACCAAATAATTCATGGGTGGTGCAAAAAGATAACCTGATGCAGAGGCACGGCCTGGGGGACGTAGTCCGGGACAGAAGAGCATACAACCTGAGGACGAGGAGAGCTAACCCCAACAGTCTTCGCAGACAGTGAGTTGGGATGGAGCCAGGGAGAAGATTCGATTTATATAAAAAACTATTTTACCCCATCCCTTTGAGACATGACATTTCAAACATCACAGGGACCATCATACATTTTCTCTAGTATAGAATACATTTTTTTGCTCAGAGTTTCCGAATTACGCAAGTAACTCTAGCTCGGATCTGTTAGAACTATTTATGTATGTTTATATGTGAATTTCATTGGTGTAAGTCAACTGTTTCAGAATAAGCAATGAATTGCTTTTAAATGCTTGTTTCAGATATAATATTTTTAATGAATTGTATTTTTGACTAATATTTACTTATTTGTGTTATGATGGAGAGATATTATTTTTTTACCGAATTTGTAAATCATCAGTTCAAACCCAATACTGAGCATAGTAACGTTAACTTGGTTATATTATTTTAATTGATTTAAATAATTATGCTATGGCAGTCGATTCTTAAATAAACATTTGCTCCAGGCTACCCTGTTCTAGGGTAGACTGGGGTGGAAATATTTCACTGTGTAGTCGCAGTGTTATTCAATCGGCAGCCAAAATCAATGCACGTGTCATAGTACCAGTAGATCATCACCGATTGATTTCTTGGTCTCCCATTAGTGCTACAGGCTTTTAAAAATTTACAGAAATCCATAATTTTGTATTTTAGTAATTACGAAACATAGTAAGACCATTGCTACTTTTTCACATTTATTATTTTAATTACAAAGTTTCTCAAGTGTTATGAAGTTCGCCTGTGTAGTCAGTATTGCATCTATCTACATTATCTCTTCAAAGATCTCGAATAAGTTCCAGTTGTGCGCAACTTAAAACTAAATTGAATGCCTGATCGGATATAATCTTTTTAATGAATTGCATTTCTGATTGAATTCCACTCATCTGTCTTTTGATAATAAGTAAGGTAGTCGTATCAATTGCACTTTCCTCATTCACAATGGTTTAGTTTAATTTGCGAATGTTTATTAACCTCTGTGATTTAGTTGATGGCTTTTAAGATGAGATATTTAACACACTTATCTTTTAAGACACAAATTTTAAAGTTTTTAAGGACCGTAAGAGAAAATACCTCATTATTCATCACAGATCAATGAAATGCTATTGTAATATTTATTTATAATACATTTATGAGATTTCTCTACACACGGTTCACAGCAAATTAGAGTGTATCTCATTAATATGGAACACAAAAATACAGTACTCCCTGATAGTGGAACTGGAACAAAAAAAATTCTATGGCAGCTTTATTTTATGGAATACGCAATTATTCATGGCCTTATTATATTTTTTTATATGTTAGGAAAGATCTCCATACATATATGTATTGAATACATATATACCATTAATCCATTTCCCTGTCGAAGTAGGCAGAGAGGACCGTGTCATACTTTCCTATCTCAACATCCTCGGCCTCTTCTACACCCATACAATTTTTTTGGGATTTTTTAAATTTTCCACGTTTCCTTTCAAAAAATCACTTGATCCAATCATACTTTCCTTGGTCTTCCTCTCTGTTTTGTTAGTCTCTCTTCATTCATTCAGTGTCACATGCCCAAACCATCTCAATGTGCTCTTCATCATCTTAACACACAAGCCTTAGTTTACATGCATCCCTTATGACTTCATTCCGTCATACAATATTACTCCGTGTATTCTTCTCAATCCATGTATTTCTACGACATTTATTCGGTTCCTCTGTCTTTTTTGTATTGAATAAATTTTGGGAAAGCAATATTTTCCACAGAACAATGGATTTGCGAGTTGAGCTTCTTGATTTTTTTTTTAGATATAACTATGTCACTTTACAGGAAAGCGTTAAGTATAATATAATTTTCATTTGATTATTAGTTATCTCGAACTATTGTAATTTTCTCTTACAATGTACGTTTTCATTGGGTATATATACTGTATTAACATTTCTATAAAATATTAAACTTACTGCTATATTCTTTTTTTTTTAATTTTCATTTAAAAGATTGAACATTTTCAAAATTTTTTCTTCTTGGTTATACCGTAAATCTTGAGAACTGTAATCACCATAATCATGATAATTACCCATTCGTCTCTTAATCGCATTACATAATTTCTCGGACTCTTTGCCATTTAAACTTCCAGACAGAGCCTACATATTTCATAATTTCAAAATCACTTACCGGTTCAATTTTAACTGCTTACGAGAGACAGCTATCTTAAAAATTCTAGATATCTGCCCAAACATCATAGACAGCATTGCGTGTGCCAATAGTTTGGTGAAGAGTAGACGTGCTAACTATTATTTTGGGCCTCCCAGTTTTCATTCCATTTGAATTTATATAGGGGCACTTACAAACTGCTATTTATAATTTCAAAAACAGGAATGCTTTAGAACAGGGCTTCTCAAACGGTCGATCCCGGGAGGTTTTTAAGTCTAAGTATTATGTTTAAGTCTAAGTATTATGTTTATACAAAGTACACTAAATATTTTTTAACAATTATTTTAACCTAATATTTGTTAATATAGTAACGAACATTAAATATTAACATAAATTATCATCTATCTGATAGATGATAATTTCACATTGAATAGATGTTATTTGGGCTGAGATAGCTCTATCTCGTCCAGTTACCAAACGCTTCTCAACCTTCTAAGACACAAACATCAAGGATGTCGAAAGCAGTGATGTCAGAAAGAGGCCGCACGCGAACTTCTCGCTGTCAGGCGTGTCCATATATAAAATATCTCGATACACACTGTCGTTCAGTTGTTCATAGGTCTTTTGTTCCGTGGGTGCCGCTCGGGCTGTTTCCTCTTCCATACTGCCTGAGTTATGCTTGTCATAACTGGTCGAAAGTTGGATTAGTACTGCCAATTACGTTGTGCACTAAGCACCCGTCTTGTATACGTACGAAAATTATGGCTTTTGTTCATACGTGAACTAATAAATAGTGATTTAAACGCGAGGGATCTTATTTTCCCAGTGAACCCGAGTAGCTCGTAAAAATACTTACCCACGATACCAAGTCATTAAAAATGAGCGCGGTAAAAAAAAGAAAAATATATTATTTCAACGACGATTGGGAGGAAGATTTCTTGTTTGCAATGATCAAAGATAAGTGTATTTGCCTCGTTTGTCGAGCTTGAGTTGCACTGTCAATGATAATACCTATTTATATGTGATCATCTTTGCAATTAATAAATACTTACCATTTATAAACTTTGTATTGTATTTTTACCTAGTCGATCGCTTGCCGCCTAATGCTTTTATGGTAGATCGCCGATGGTTAAAGTCTGAGCCCCTGCTTTAGAAGTTATATAATTATTATGAAACTGCGCTATACATGTTGACTGTTTGTTCTTGACAGTAAAAGTATACCATATGGTTATAGTTATGACTGGTTATGTAGTGGATTAGTTATCACTTAGTATTTCATAAATCATGATGGCTTTCCAGGAGACAAGCAGTGCTGTGCGTCCTGGCAGAGAACTGCGATGAACCCATGTACAAGAAACTGGTTCAGGCTCTCTGCAACGAGCATCAGATCCCTCTTATTAAGGTATATATAACATTTAGTTATTGTTATGTTGAGGGGAATGAACGCCTCCGTTCTCAAAGAACTGAAAATCACCGACAGATTGTTGACAATATGCCTTTGACGAGTCCTTTGATACTTTGGGTACATTGCTCGTGGCCAAGGAGACCGTTTGGAGAGGTTTGATTTGGTTACTGGAGGTGTGGAAGGACAATGCACAAGAGGAAGAAACCCAATGTGTCGGACTGTCCAAGTGAGAGATGCAACTGGACTATTTTTAACAACTGCCCTTCGAATTGTGGTTTGCAGGGATGGATGGAAAGGAGTCGTCAGAGACTATCATGGTAGTCATGAGCGACGGGGTGATGATGTTATGTTAATAAACATTTAAAGAATCAATGATACAGAAGTGATGGTAGTGTTTTTCATACAATTATATATTAGCCACATGACTATTATATTTTAATATTAAAATAGTATAAAAAATAACTAGACTTCACATTATTTTATTTTGCATATTAATTGGTTTCATTAACCATTTTCATCTTGTTTAGGTTTTATTAATTCACAAGAATACCTTGAAATTGATTATCTTTTTTGTTAGTAAATTTGTATAAAGTATAACCATAGATTTTATATCAATTTAGGTCCTTGCATTGTAATTTCTTAAATATTTTTAAGTAATCCCGAAATAATTATTTTCGGAATTACTTAAAAAAAATGTACTCAGTGCACCACGGTTAATCCAACTTACGGATAATTGAGCCCTGGATAATCGGTGCTCTACTGTATATTTGAAATCTTACCAACAACAAAAAGGCAGAGTTTTGAGTGAGATTTTTTAAATATTAATTGAAATATTAGACCTTAACTAAAGTAAGCTCTTTGGACATGTTTCTCATTAATTTTGAATAACACTTGAGAAAACTGTTATTCTGTTAAAATGGGTAAGAAAAGTTCAGTTATTCCGAGGTACTCACTGGTGTGGTTGACATGATGATTTTAAACTGTAGGTCGCCGGTCGGAACCCAACGATGAGCATAGTAACTTTTACTTAGTTTTTTCAAATAGATTTAAATAATATGGCAGCCGATTCTCAAACAAACATTCGCTCCGGGCTACCCTGTTCTAGGGTAGACTGGGGTGGAAATACTTCGCTGTGTAGTCGCAGTGTGGTTCAATTGGCAGCCAAAATCAATGCACGTGTCATAGTACCAGCAGATTATTACAGATTGATCTCTTGGTCTCCCATTAGTGCTACAGGCTTTTATTAGATCTAGAGGAATCCATAGTTTTGTATCTTTATAATTACAGAACATATAGTTAGACCAGTGCTCCTTTTTTGATATATATTTTTTTTCAAGTGTTGGGAGGTTTGACTGTGTAGTCAGTATTGCATCTATCCACACTTGAACATAATCTGTTTTCAAAGTGATACATCTTAAACTTGAATTTCTACTCTCCCTGTGAGCATGTTATGATCATCTCGCTGTTGACCCAATGGGTAACTTACAGTATGTCCACGGTCGAGTGACAATCCAACCTAATGTCTTATCATGAACTTATCGAATGGAAGAAAATATTTAGTGCAAATAATTATTATTGAAGAAAAACCAGCAATCTCTTTCTCAGTAACAATGAAAAGTGAGTTTTCATCAAATGGATTTTAAAATATATTGCTTACATACTGTTTTCTAATTCCACCATTTTCGTCTCTGAAAAGCAAAATATTATTTTTGAATTAAATTCTTAGATGTCATAAATGAGTATGGTTGATATCTAATTTGATATAGTCAAAAAATTATGTGTTTTTTATTTTCCAGGTCGATAACAATAAGAAATTAGGTGAATGGGCCGGCCTCTGCAAGATCGACAAAGATGGCAAGGCTAGGAAAATCGTAGGATGCTCCTGCGTTGTCATCAAGGTATAAACCTTTAAAATATCTTAGCTTATAATTACACTTTTTTAATATTTACCTGATAGTTTAATATTTTCATAGATTCGTGTGTGAAGGAACCACAGGTCAATGGGTGGCTTAAAAATGTTGAATGGGAATGTATGCAGATTGCTGTATACTGATGATATGGTAGTATAAGGGGATAATAAAGATTAATTGCAAAGTTTGATAAGTGAATTGTATGAGAGATACAAAAAGAAATATCTGAACGGTAAGAACTCTAAAATTATAGTGATAGAAAAAAGAGAAATGAAAAAAAATGTGATTTACGGGTAAAGAATGAAAGATTGGAGTGAGGAATTCTACTATTTGGGTAGTATTTTCTCAGATGATGGAAGAGTTACGAGAGTGGTTGAACTGCGTGTAACAATAGAAAACAAAGTCAATGGGGACACTAAACCATATACATATATCCAAACTGGACAGCATTAAAACTTGCCAAGATGAAAGTCTACTACAACAGTATTTTAGCACAAACTTTGATGTATGAAAATAACTAAAAGGAGCCAGATAAATGCTTTAGAAATGCATGTACTGAGATGAATAAATGAGATAACAATTTATGGTATTATGCGACACAAGCTTGAGGTTGAATTCTTGTCATAACTAGTAGCTATTAAATGTGTCATAGAATACAGTCTTGAGGGGGGACAATAGAATACGGAATGAAGTGGTTAGCGATTAATGTGAACTTAAGGCTGATGTGTTGAGTAAGATGAAGAAGAGCACTCGGAGATTGTTTGGGCATGTAGATTGAATGAACGAGGAGACTAATAAAACAAGTATATAGTGTAAATGTGAGTGGAAGGGGTGGTAAAGGAAAACCAAGAAAAGTATGTTTGGATAAAGTAAATGATAATTTAAAAGAAAGAAATGTAAAAAGTCCGAGAAATCGTAGGAGTTGTATCAGAAAGTTTATGAATGTAGGATGAGGGGAAAGATGTGTGTTGTGATAGGAGAGGCAATTCTAGCAATCTGACCACGACTGAGGTAGGCAGAGAGGACAGACATGATGTGATGATTATTTTGTTACATTGTCATTTTCCCTCAGTAAGATACAGTCAAAAGCCTAGTTTACTGGGGACACGACAAATGAAAGGCAATAAACCCAGATATATAAAAATTATGTTATCTATATTACATTACCTGTTGTTTTTTCACAAATTATGTATTTGTGGGGTTTCTTGTCATGTATAAATAATATTATTACATTGTTATAGATATTTTACTCAGATAATGAAATCAAAACCTGGTTGATTTAAAAAAAAAGGATACTTAACAATAAATCGGATAAATGTATTAAATTTAAAAGTTCTATGTTTTGAGTAATCAATCACTCTTGGCTCCATTAATCACTTATTTTTGGTTTATTTTTCTCCTACGCAAATTGTTCCTAAAATCTATTTTTTTTGTTTCAGGACTTTGGTGAAGAAACTCCAGCCCTGGATGTGCTGAAGGACTACCTCAAGGCATCCAGCTAGGCTTAACATGTAGATTTATTTCTATTATTTACAATAAAACACAAAAAAAATCATAAAGCACCACAGTTTTTTTTTGAAACCTCTTTTACTAAATAAAAATCTAATAAAAATTAATTAAACAGAAGATGAACAGGATGACTTATCTTGAAATAAGTCGACAACAACAAATAGGTAACTTGTATAGAGCTATTTGTAATAAAATATCAACTTCACTTCGCCGCTTTCATTTTGAATTTGTAAAGGTAACTCATATAACAGGAAAAATATACAAACGTTGATAGCAAAGTTCAAATTTATAAGACCTGTGTGAGCTTGATCATGTGATAGAAGAAATTTATAAGACCTGTGTTAGCTTGATCATGTGATACAAGAAATTTATAAGACCTGTGTTAGCTTGATCATGTGATACAAGAAATTTATAAGACCTGTGTGTGCTTGATCATGTGATACAAGAAATTTACAAGACCTGTGTGAGCTTGATCATGTGATACAAGAAATTTATAAGACCTGTGTGAGCTTGACCATGTGATACAAGAAATTTATAAGACCTGTGAGCTTGATCATGTGATATAAGAAATTTACAAGACCTGTGTGAGCTTGATCATGTGATACAAGAAATTTATAAGACCTGTGTGAGCTTGATCATGTGATACAAGAAATTCAATATTTAAACCAGAACTGAAACAAGAAAGAGTTCTTTGAACATTCAAGATGAGAATAACGTATCATCGTAGGAAATCCTCTCGGAGATAGGGTCAGAAACTCTTACATTCGACTTGCAGCACAGAGGATATAATAGAACAGAAAGAGAACCATGTAGATAGGATAGGTAGTAACAGAATCGCATACATAGCAGTACACGAGATTCCCTCATGACACCCATGCCAGGAAAGATCTAAAATGTGGAGACAGCTTGTACTCGATCTCTCAGGAATGATTTTCACAGCATAACAGATTCAAATCTACATGACATAAAAACTGCAGTGTTTCCTAACCCTTTAAAACCGTGACCCAGATTATTTTATCAGTTTAAGATTCACGACTCGAGTAAAGATCAATAAAATTAATGCAGATAACAATGAATTTAAAATATACATACCAACACGCCATCTCCCTATTGAAGTAGACAGAGAGGACAAAGTGCCATACTTTCCTATCTCAACACACATCCTTATTCTTAGCCTCTTCTACATCCTTACAATTTCTCTGATTACTTTTCCTTATGTCAGAGTATCATTCACTTGATCTAATCATGCTTTCCTTGGTTTTCTTCTCACGCCTTCCACTCTCATTTGCACCATAAAGATCTATTATGTTAGTCTTTCTTTATTCATTCGTTCGACTTACCCAAACCATCTCAACATACTCTTCATCTTAACACATCAGCCTTAAGTTCACACTCATCCCTTATCACTTCATTCCATGTATTCTTCTCAATGCACACATTTCTACAGCATTTATTCGGCTCCTCAGCCTTTCACTCCCATGCATCAAAATAGATACTAAAATACTATTGTGATATTTAATAATTTTACCAGATTTTGATACTGTCCGGTTCGAGTATATATGTTTTAGTGCCCCATTAACTTTATTTCCTATCGCTACATGTCATTCGATATCCCTCTTAACTCTTCCAACATCTATGAAAATACTACCCAAATAGCAGGATTCCTCAATAACCATTACTTTTGATTTTGTAACATTCATTCTCCGATCTTATATTGTTAACAACATTAAATAATATTTGAAAGTTAAAGCTAACTATGGTAGATACTAGATCCAAAATAAATTGCCAAAAAATGTAAACTGGATCTAATGAAGAAACTCAAAAACTGACTAGACTAATTACCTGCGACACTAGGTCGTAACGGTTTGCATACAGGATCTCAGTTGAAACAGTCGACTAAGATTCAAGTTCATCAATATGAAAGTAGGCCACTTGCCAGACTGAGATATATGCTATTTAAATAAGGTGCAGTAGGATCTTAGAAGACTTGGAGTGACACTTAAAATGAAATAGATTTGGAGCTTATTATAATCATGTTTATAACACACTTCCATTTGAGTCTTTTTTTTTTTTTTTAAAGAATAGATATTGACGAAGTCATAGGTATCCTTATACTAGGCGGAAAAAGAGTCTGTGTTGTTCGAGGGGAGTATTGCAGCACGGGGTTCGAACTGACGACCTTCTGCACGGAAGTCCAGTGTGTTACCGTGTGGCCATGCACCTCGCCTAAACCTTAAACTTTACATTTGTAACCGTTTAATTTATCAAGAATGGATATCATACAAGGAAAGGATGTGTGGTTAAATTGGTTTATAATTAAAATGTGATAGATAATCAAGAATTATGAGGTTTGCAAATAAAATTATCAGTGACATGGCAAAATGTTTATTATGCTTCTGTAGCATACAAGCATCATGTTTTAAATTGCCAGTAGATTCTGAATTGGTTTTATTTTCAAGATATTTTTTTCTCTGAATTTGACGACATCGGTAAGAGGCCTGTATTCCAACCGGGGAATGCAGGTCAGATTCCCATTGGTACCCAATTTTTTAAAAAGGTTTACATTATTTTTAAAATAATCAAAATATATTAAAATAAATTATTATAAAATTTTGAATATTTTAAATTATTTTAGACTTAAATACTTCATTGGTTATTAGTTCACAGTACTTTCCTATTAAGTAGATTTAACCCCTTACTGCATGATTTTTTTTAAATTTGTTAAAAAAATATATGATGTGTAAATGATGAAAAAAAAAGACACGTATTTTTTTATTTTTCAAATAATTTATTTTTACCTATATAAAATACAAAAAAATATTTTGGTCCAAATCTGGCACGCCATGCAGTTGTAGTAAAAAAAATACTGGAGTACATGACATGGCTTGGAAACGAAAACCACTATTCTTCATGGAAATTTGTAAAGCAATTCCTGTCTTTATTCAGACATAAGTTTATTTTGCATTTTTCGCAGATGACAAAAGATCGTCCTGTACAATCTGGGTAATTACACCTCTGACGGTCTGTGTTCCAAATTGGCAAATGGTCAGTTTTATCTAACCGCACATCCGTTTGCGGCATTTCTGCTTTGGGACCTTGCCTTAATTTTTTTCTGCAATTCGACTTTCCAAATCAAATTGGCTAGGTCTTCCCCTCTTTATCCCTAAATTAGGTTTTCCGCATTTAATTAAGGCAGCTACGGCTAGCTTGAAGTCAACTAAGGGCATATAAAAATCATTCCTTTTTCGTAACAGCAACCAGCTGTTTACTGTCACCAAATCTATCATATGAAAAAATATTTTCATTTACCATTTCTTGGACCTAATTTTAATCCGGTAATACCCCAACATTGAATCTAAGAGATCTACGCCACCCGTGTACTTATTATAAACCGTGACGGCTTGAGGGCATGGAATTTGTTTCCTTACTTTTTCCTTCCTTATAAATCTGCTCGCTTGTTGAATGGGCAATGATCCAACATATGTGGAAAGCAGACTAACAGTTTTATTATCAAACCACGAAACCGAATTCCAATAATGACGTGTAGAGGGTAACTGTACTATAGACATCATCATACATATTCCAATGAATTGTTCTATATCATTTTTCGACAGTGAGATTGGTTTGTCTGGTCTTTGGTTTGTCGAGTACAACCGTGATTCCAAAACTATCTGTTCCAAGATGTCGTCTTCAAAAAAATATTTAAAAAATTGAACAGGAGAATCTATATCGTCAAAGTCTTTTGGAAACTCTAGATCTCCCAAAAATGCAATATCATTGGTGATTTACACATATTTCGACTTCTCCACACAAACTTCTCGGTAGCAGAAGTTGAAGGAGCTTCTTGGACTTCGTTTTCTTCATCAGAACTGCTCTCACCGCTTTCTGGAATAATTACATTTTTGGGAGTACTCATTCGGGGGTAATCCTCATTATCTGACACATCATCCTCGCTGTCAATACCATTGTTTGGTATTTCTCTTGCATATTTTGTAGTGTTGTAGAATTTACGAGCGCCCATATCAAAAAAAAAATATTAAAATCGATAAAAATACACTTAACTTGGTTATTGGCATTTTACAACTTATTTGACAGTATGTGCAAAAATTATGACTAACTGCATGATGGACCATATATGAACCAAAAACATTTTACACAATATTATCCATAATTTTATATAAAAGTGATCATTTTATTACTTACTCAATGAAAATAATATTAAACCAGTGTAATATAATTTTTTATAGCGTTTTACAAACAAAAAACTAAAAAAAAAACACTTTTGAATATCACGTTTGTACAGAAAATCATAAACCGACAGTTGGAAACAGTCGAACCCACATCTAGTACAACCAGAGACATCTAGCAAGAAGTTTGACAACTAGTAACGCGGATCATAGATAAAACTTTAGTATTATTGCCAGAAGCAAGAAATATTTTATTATTTTGTTGTTTTTTATGGCGAAAGATTATTTTGGATCATATATGAGCCAGTATGCGGTAAGGGGTTAAAAATGATTTCTTTCTTCTCCCTGGCTCCATCCCAACTCACTGTCTGCGAAGACTATTGGGATCAGCTCTCCTCGTCCTCAGGTTGTATGCTCTTCTGTCCCGGACTACGTCCCCCAGGCCGTGCCTCTGCATCAGGTTATCTTTTTGCACCACCCATGAATTATTTGGTCTTCCTCTGGTTGTTATTCAAGGAAGATCCATGGAGATTGTCTGGTTCACAATGTGATCGGGTGCTCTGCGTCCAACGTGCCCATACCATCTCAATCGCCTCTCCTTCATCTTACTGTTGATATCTGTACCACCTAGGCTTCCATGAATGCGTGAGCTTTTTATTTTGTCTCTTAAATTTAAATTTTTTATTTCAAAATAAGATTTAATAATTATAAATATTTAAAATTTATGTGTCTTCAAAGTGTGGTTGTGTTGATACCATTTTTGTGCCATTATTGCAAAAGTATAAAAAAATCAGGGTATGGGTAAAAGTACTCGTATTAAAAATATGTAAAAGATTTTTTACTTGTTTCTTATTTTTAATTAACCTAGTCATGTATTGATATAATGAATACTTTAGATAGGCAGTAATAAATATTTTTGGTAGCCATGTCTGGAAAATATGTGCAATAAAATAGGATTTTTATGACAGACTTTATCTGGAAATTCATGCATCAAAGAAAACGATGAAGATATTGATTTCTACACAAACATATAAGTATTGTGTTGATGTGAAAGTTAGTGTCATTTTACATGCCCCTTGAGCATCAACCCTTCTACCTTCAAAGAAAAATTACATTAGAAGAAAAACTATGCTATGTGTGTGGTGGGATATTAAGATTGTAGTACATTACGAACTTTTCAAGTCATATAAGATAATAAATTCCGTTAAGTACTGTCATCAATTAAACAATTGAATTCAAGCATTGATTGGAAAACAATCGCGTTTACAAAACATAGATAATTATTTTTTATCATGATAATGCCACATTTTGCATATATCTTTAAAAAAACAATTGATTGGTTAGAAATATAAAAAAGACATACACTACACTTCCCCAACTTGGCACACATAGCAATTATCATTTATTCCGATTTCCCTTAAGTATAAGCATTTAAACTAAGGAAGATATCAAAACAACCCGTAATGAATATTTTGCTCTAAAACTTAAAGATTTTTTTATATAAATGGGAAATTCAAATCGTCTTAAAGATGAGAGAATGTTATATCCAGTAGTGAAAATGATATTATTAATTGAATCAATATTACAATATTTCTTTAGAAACATATTAAAAAAAAAGGCGTCTTCTTGAATAATGGGTGTGTACTTTACTTTCGCATAAAACTTAAAGATTTAATTGTCTATGCTTATCGACCGGTCCGGCTGGACCATCAATGGAGGGCATTTGCTATAGTTAGATAATAAGAGCTGTGAACTGAGAGTTTCCGGTCAGAGACAATTCTATTGATCTTTCCTGAAGCAGGCAGCGTGCATTTGAATACCGGTGAGTAAATTTCACAATTAATTTAGTTTCAAATGAGTTATGATCGTTCTATTTAGTTGAAATTAATGGTATTTCGATTTATTTAAAATTATTCTTATATTTGGTAATTTATTTATCAATATTTTTCATTTACTACTTGTCCGCAACTCTTTAACCTCGAAACACGTGTCTCAAATCAAAAAGCATAGATTATTAATTTTAAGCCATTTTTACTCCGACATAAATGTTTTTTATAATGGGAAAATAAGCGTGTAAAAAACGATATAATGCTTAAGGTTATATTTTATTGACTCAATTTAGTTGCAAGCAATATTAATATATACAGTACGAACATTATTTTATCACGAATTCCACAAAAATCAATTTAGACTTATTGTTTGATGTTTTTTGTTAATACAAAAAAATATCGCTTTTAGCATTTTAACGTGTTTATTTTGTTGCAACAATGATATTGCGCAATATTCAATTGTTTATTTTTAGTTAACGTTTGTTTTTCGAGTAATGTTTTATTTGGGCCGATCTTGGTCTACCTCGTGTTAAAGATATGGGTGGCGTGTGCAGCTTTAGGAAGCACTTGAAAACAATAGTTTTTGAGAGATCTTATCAAAATGTATACACTATACTCCATCTAAAGCCAAATGTGTTATAACATATTGAAAGATCTACAAAGATTATTTTGTAGTTTATCTTCCCTTCTAAATTTTTCCCCCCAAATATGTTTTTCTTAACATATGCAGATGCCGAGTTCTTAACACATGTTGAGTTGGAAAGGTAGTTCTACCCGCGTGCCTGACTGGTACTCAAACTGCGGGACGAGTAGTTCTACCTTTCTCAACGGCGCCACTTGATACGCGAAAAAAGCATACAATGGTTTCATACAACTATTTTATATCATTCTCTTGAAAGGATCCAAACTACATAAACAAGAACAAAAAATTTAAGTATTTGTTCAGTTAACCTTTTTGTGTTCGTGTCTTTTACTTACAAATACTCCCACACAGCTTGAATAGAGCTAATAAGAGTCTAAAATATTGATAAGATTTTTTTTAATAATCACACAGTTCCTGCATCCATCAGTGAGCGAACTCTATCCCAGTGTGAAAAGATAATATGTTTTCTTATGAGAGTGGTTAAATTTTATCTGTCTCCTGATATTTGAATATCCATGCATAAGTGAGTGAAAAAACAAAATTATATGAATTCTTTAATGACTTATCCCTTGCAAGTTTTGGCCAGCAATGGTGCGCGAACCGTAATAAATCATAACAAAAGTGGATACAACTATTTGGATATTTTAAATCCACTTAGAACCTAATTGAAGTATTGAAGATTTGTACTGAAATTTCAGTTTTGAAATTCGATGCAATAAAATGGTTGCGTTATTTTTCAGTTGAATATATTTAATTTCCGATTATTTTAATCTTTCAGAAATGGCTTCAGAAAATTACGAAAGTGATGAAGAAATATTTGCGGATAATTTATCCGCATGTTCTGGTGAAGAGTTGCCTGAATTAGATAGTGATAATTATACAAGTGATAGTGACAGTGAAGATTTTAGTCGCAGAAGACGAGTACCAGTGATGCCATTACAATTCAGTGATTCTGAAGAAAGTGAAGTGGAGGAAGTAGAGGAATGGTCTGAAATAGACAATCCACCGCATATTGAACCATTTTTAGGTCATGTTGGTGTTTGTGTAACACTAGACAATTCTGAAAATATAAAAGATGTAGTAAATTTATTTATTGGAGATGATTTACTTGATATAATGGTAGAAGAGAGCAATCGATACCGTATACAAAATGAATTACGGGTCAAGAAAATGAAGAAATCAATCAAGTGGAAGAACATAAATCTCTTAGAGATGAAAAAATTTCTCGGATTAATTTTGCTTATGGGGCAAGTTCGAAAAGATATGAGAGACGATTATTGGTCAACAGATTCCAGTATAGAAACACCAATATTTTCAAAAACAATGAGCCGTGATCGTTTTAGACAAATTTGGCAATCGTGGCACTTTTCAAATAACGAACAAATCATAGATCGCAACGATCCTCTTGAAAAAATTAGGCCAATTGTTGCATACATAGTACCAAAGTTTTCTTCAGTTTACAAGCCTCAAAGGGAACTTTCTTTGGATGAAAGTATTATACCGTGGCAAGGAAGACTCTCATTTAAAGTGTATAATGCATCTAAAATTATAAAATATGGCATTCTGGTGCGCATGGTTAGTGAAGCCACTACAGGGTACATCTGCAATATGGAAATTTACAGTGGGACAGGAAGACGATTATTAGATACCATTCATTTGCTTCTTGGTCCGTATATAAATTTGTGGCATCATGTGTACATGGATAATTATTATAATAGTGTACAAACTAGTGAAACACTTTTAGAACATAAAATAAGAACGTGCGGAACGATGAGAATAAACCGAGCCTTCCCAGAGTGTTTCAAAAATGTAAATCTAAGGACAGGTCAAAGCATTTTCCGTCGACGAAAGGATGTATTGTTACAACTTTGGAAATCTAAGAGAGATGTTCGAATGATTTCAACAATACATCCATCTACCATTCTTGAAAGTCACAACATTGATTGGAATACAAAACAACACATTTGGAAACCACTTTGCGTAATAGAATATAATAAATACATGAAAGGGGTTGATCGAGCGGATCAATATTTATCATATTACTCAGTTATTCGAAAAACAAAAAAATGGACGAAGAGAGTTGTTTTGTACCTTTTGAATTGTGCTTTATTTAATTCTTTTAGAGTGTATAAGACACTAAATCCGACAAAAATAATAACCTACAAACAGTTTTTGCACAGTGTTGCCAAGTTTTGGATATCCGATGATATTACTAGAACTGATACAAATTTAGAGGAACCAGGGCCATCTACATCACAATCTCTTAGGAGCGTAGGTAAAAGTGATCCTCCAGGGAGACTATCACTCGATATGAAAAGACATAAAGCTATAAAAATTATTACCGGAGGTAAAAAAAAATATCCACAAAGACAGTGTCGAGTGTGTTCAGTGCATAAAAAGAAAGGTTTGACGAGTTATATGTGTAAATTTTGTGACGTTCCCCTTCACAGGGGTGATTGTTTTCATAATTATCATACTTTATCTAGATATTAAAACAATATTTTTCCTTTGTGAATTCATATGGGTATAGTGAAAAAGATATTTTTTACATAAACTTGCTGTAAATAAGTGATTAACGCCATGTATACTTTAATTTATTTGTTTTAAAAAAAGAACACATAACTAGGGAGCAACATATGGTAAGTGTGTTTTCAAAAATTCATTGAAAAATAACTAATAATTTGGAAGATAGAGATTTTTGTAAATAAAAAAAAATTGTCACATTCCACTGGTTTACGCCCGCTACACGTACCTATGAATTCGCAGCGGCACTCGCATATTAAGTGAATATAATGGCCGCAGCCACCACCTTCCTATCCTTGCCCTCAACTTTTTTTTAGTAAAGGAGACGTAGAATTGTTTAAATTATCGCAAATGCTCAAATTAATGACCATTCTGTTTCATGCACTGCAGATAATGTAGAATTGTAAACATCACAAATAATTAATTTTGGTATTTGGGCGCATTCTCTTTCAATGGCTGCTTTCAATTCACTAACTATAGCCGGCTTTGTGCCATAAACTTTATCTTTGATGAGTCCCCATAAAAAAAATCCACTGGTGTGATATCTGGGGAGTACGGGGGGTATTCAATGCTAGCTCTACATCCAATCCACTTGTTCAAATAAAAAAAAAATATAGGTCCTCGCATCACGATGGTAGTGGGGAGGCGCACCATCTTGCTGGAAATAAAAGTCATCTCTAAACTCCTCACGAATGGGTGGTATGACAAATTCCTGCAGCGAGTAACAGCATGGTGTACAAGTGTATACATTTTATGGGACATAACTATAGCATTGTAGGATTTTTATGCCTACCTATCGTTATGGCTCACTTTAAAACACTGCACTAGATAACAGCAAACTCATTGTATCGTTATTCAAATTATCATGATGACTACATAGTTCAGCTGAATACAGTATTGAAGACACACAGCAAATGTCTTTCGCTCCTATCTGAAGTCTTTCTTTAATCATCGGCAGTATCCTCTTGTTTTATAAATATTGTATTGTTTTTTTTATTCTCTTCTCAGGCAATCCTATTAAAATTCCTGGTTAGAAAATGGACGTGAGCGAGATAGTTCACAATTGCTACACCAAGCAACTGTCTTCACAATGGAGGAGATTTATTTCACACAGACTAAAGGTGAGTCAAGTCGGTCAGTTTTATAGTTGATGTAGTAATTCGAAAGATAGATAAATTGGACTTTCTTTCACCATTTAAGTCATAGTTTCCCAAATTTTTTCGCCCTGTAGACCACTTGCCGTTTTTTTTTGTTTTCCGTAGACCCCCCTGCCTGCCTAATATTGATTTTTCCTTAACTCATTAACTTCAAATGTGTTTTTGACAGCTGAAACAGTGCTGTTCACATTGATATGGTTTTTTGTAGAGTGGACAATTATTGTAAAAAAAGAAAAACATGTACAATTTTTATTCATACCTTTATTGAAAAGACACAAAATGCAAGTAAATATTTGGCTTTGGAACGAAACAAATCCAAACCTAGTAAAATTCAAACATACAATACACAAATAATAATGTTAATGAGAGGGACGAACATGATGCTCTGATAGCAATGGTTCAATATTTGGCTCCGATTAGTGAGGTATAGTCTTAAATCTCCACACTCAGCGATTTGCATTCAATTTCTTTATATAAATATTTTTTATGTGTAATATAAGTATTATGTACACACAATCTGTGTTAGGTGTATTATAATAAGACATTTACGGAACACCTAAATATTGATGATGATCTGCCCAAATGTGATCCGCTTACGTGGACTCCCATTTATATCTTGTGCACCCCCAATATCTTTTCTCGCTGACATAGACCCCCTGCAAGTCGAAATAGACCCTTGGGGGTCCATATAGACTAGACCACTTTGGGAATCTTTGATTTAAGTGAAGGATTGTAACATTTGTACAACATCAAATGCACTGAGATTTATCTCTGTGCATTTTAATTTGTAAGAACATACAGTATACCAATATGTTGCATAGTACGGTTTTTAACAGTGTAGGTTTTGCTGGAATACACATACATATTTTTACGCCATGTCCCTTGCCGGGTAGGCAGAGGACAGATTTCCTCATTTTTCACACATGACTTTAGCCTCGTCCAGATTCTTGCATCTTTTTATGCACAATATTCTATTATTCATACTTATCACTTTACTTTTGAAAATCTGGTCCACTTGATCTAGCAATGTTTTCCTTTGTCTATCATTTTCACGCATACCCTAGACTTCTGTCTTGTATATTTAGTCATTCATTCTCTCCACATGCCCAAATCATTTTGAACTATTTTTCTTCACGCTTAAAATATCAATTTTATCTATACATATATTTTTGATTTCTTTATTCCACTTTCTTCCATACACTGATACTTCACCAATTTTACTTAGTGCACGCATCTCCACACTATTAATCTTACTTTTATCCTTTTGCCAAGTCCAAGTTTCACTTCCATATTTCAAGATGGGTACCAACACACTTAAATATATGTATTGTCATTTTTCCTACTTTTGATATAGCACGGTTATTCATCATAAGCTCAATTTACCTTGTTCCCTTTCACTACCCTTCTTTCAATGCCCCTTTTAACTCGCCCATCACATATAAACATACTGCCCAGATAATGGAACTCTGCAACCTGCTTCAATTTCTCAGAGTTAACCCATAGGTTCCACCCACGTTTTACCTCACCTCTTTTTATAACATTAACCTTCAATTTCGTTACATTCATTTTCAAACCTTTTTCTGGGAATCTCTCATATTGCTCACTTATATCCAGTGCTTTTCTTAAAAAAAAAAGGTGCCGAAGCTCACTTCTTGTCAAGCTTTTTGTATACCGTAAAAAAGGTGGTCGAGCGCCGCCGCTCCACCACAAAAAAAGCACTGCTTATATCCCTTCATTTTTGATACCCATTATATTATTTGTATACAGAAGTCCATATATTGTTATTTGATGCATTCTCATATCTCTTATAATTTATTAAACTGTGTGCACGTGAATCTCTATACAAGTGTTTCAAAAATATGTAAAAACACTTTTACAGCCTATGTGTAAATATTATATATTTTTAAGATGTTATTAAATAAATATTTTTTCTCTTTTAGGTATAACCAATTAAAAATTATGGTTGAAACGAGAGTAAGCTTTAAAAAAAGAAAATTCTTTCTTAAGTGCAGAATGTAATGAAAACACCAAGATATTTCAGAAGATACCTTTAAAAAAGATCTACCAACATGGCTCATCATTGCACGTATTAGAGGTAAGTTTTAAGCAGAAGGAACTGTTTAAGATATATTAATTAAACAACCAAGGTGACATTACACATTAATACATTTATATAAATATAAAAATATTTTTTAATTGCATTATGCTGTTATCATAGGATAGTACGTACCGTCTTTTTACCTTTATACTTGCGCTAGCACGATGCATGTGTCAATATCACTCCAGATAATATCAATATCACTCCAGATAATATCAATATCACTCCAGATAATATCAATATCACTCCAGATAATGCTATTTGATGTCATTAAGATATGTATGCTGAGAAAAAGAAAAAAAAATGCAAATTATATTCAAATACTTTTTTAAATAAAAAATTTCTTTAATTTTTGTCTTGACTATGCACAGCCATACTTTCCGTAGTTTTCCAAACTTTTTCGTCCCGTAGACCACTTGCCGATTTTTTTGTTTTCTGTAGACCTCTTGCCTGCCTAATATTGAATTTTCCTAAACTTATTAACTTCAAATGTGTTTTTGACAGCTGACACAGTGCTGTTCACCTTGATAAGGTTTTTTGTCGAGTGGACAATTGTAAAAAAAGAAAAACATGTACAATTTTTATTCATACCTTTATTGAAAAGACACAAAATGCAAGTAAATATTTGGCTTTGGAACGAAACAAATCAAAACCTAGTAAAATTCTTACATAAACTTAACACACAAATAATATTGTAAATGAGAAGGATGAACCTGATGTTCTGATAAACATGGTTCAATATTTGGCTTCAAATTAGTTAAGTATAATCTTAAATCCCACGTTCAGTGATTTCCATTTGATTTCTTTACATAAGTATTTTCTATGTCTAATATAAGTATTATGAACACACAATCTGTGTTAGGTGTAATAAGATATTTACGGAACGCCTAAATATTGATGATCTGCCTAAATGGGATCCACTCACGTGGACCCCCATTTACATCTCGTGCACCCCCATTTTCTTTTCTCACTTACATAGACTCCCTGCAAGTCTAAATCGACCCTTGGGGGTCCATATAGACCACTTTGGAAATCTTTGCTTTACATAGTACCTCTGTTGTGTTAGTCTTTTTTCATTAATTTTTTCATGTCAAACCATCTCAGAGTGCTCTTCTTCATCTTACTCAACACATCAGCCTTAAGTTCACACTAATCACTTCATTCCGTATTCTGTCATACATTGTCACCCCATGTATTCTTCTAAGTGCATTAATTAATTAAAATATTTTTTATGTTAAGTCCCGAATTTTATTGCATAATCATTTGTCAGTAACAGTTATGTAACAAAACACAAATGAACCAGAATTTTAGTATAAATGAATGCGTTTTTTTTTTACCTTCTCTACATTGCAAGAACTAAAAATATCTAATGGTTTACTAGGGGGACTTTGACTTATCCTAAGATTTTTCAAGGGGCGTTGGTTCGAAAAAGGTTGGAAATCCCGTAATTTAAATGATATGACGAAATGAATTTAAAAAAAACTCGATGCGTATTTGTCTTTTATCTTATAATAGGTACCAAATGGTGTCTAAATGGTAATTGCCAGTGTTGTTGATTAAAAAGGAAGGAAGAAAATAAATAAAGGCCATTTGGGACAAGATGCTTAACTCGCTCTAGAAGATAGGGAGTGTAAAAATCTGCTTAACACATAATTTAAACAAAAATATTTTATTTTTGAATTAAAGTGTTAAACCTATTATGTGATTGATATTAATTATTGTTTCTAAAGACATATAGCAAACAATATGCCGGTCTTACATTCAATTTACATTTGAAGTTGGTCATCATTTACTCCAAACCAGAATAATCCTCCGGAGCGGGTTTTGCATCTTGACGATTCATTCAAACTATACCCAGCTATTTTAAATTTACATGATGTTTTAATATGAAAGTAGTGGACCGCTAAGATTATATGGCGGACAATTTCTTTACTGATGTTCATTTTTCGATGTTGCATTCCGATTTATAATTCTTTCTGTGCACGTAACAACATTTCTATTTTTACTCCAGGTGACGAAAACAACTGATTGAATAATGATGAGCAACGGATTAAAACTGTACAAAACCAATAAGAGGTAAGCTTTATTTTTTTATCCATTAAATTAAAAAATATAATGTTACTTAAGACTTATAGATGCAGAGACAACGTATACAAGTCCACCTTTTTGGCTTTAGATATTTTGAATAAGCATATGTAAAAATACTCATCCATTTTTTTAATAAAAAATCAATTTGTAACAGAATTGTATAAATATATGACAGAATAGGAATGAATGTAAACTTATGGCTGATGTATTCAGTAACTTGAAGAAGAACACTCTTGACGGTTTAGGCATGTAAAATAAATTAATGAAGAATGACTAACAAAACAAATATACAGAGCAAATGTGAGTGGAAGACGTGGTAGAGGAAGACCAAGGAAAGTATGGTTGGATCACGTGAATGATATTTTAAAAGAAGGTTCTATAAAATAAGAGAAATCATAGAAGGATTATGGATGTTGGGGAGACTGAAGATGTGTATTGTGATAGGAATGTCTGGCGTTCTTACATCTGCCTATCCCGACAAGGAAGTAGTGTCATCTATATATGTTTTTGACATTTGTCCAGGCTCCCTCATCTGATTGAACCCGAACATAACCCGTGAGGATAATCCCTGATCACTGAAACCCATTTCTCGCGCCATATGAATGTTTTAAGTATTTATGTTTATTAAAGCTCTTTTATCTTCAACGGATGCTGAGAACTAAGAGGATATTCCAAAGAACACGGATAATGATTTTAAAAAGGTAAAATCATGGTTTATTTTAAAAAATGTTTTTTTTTTATGACACTATAAATTGGTCTTTTGTTTATTATTGACAAGACATTGTATAGTGAAACAGCTGTCATTGAGTAAATAAATAAACGTATAGAACTATCAAAGCCTTTCTCAAACTAATAAATAAACATATAGAACTATCAAAGCCTTTCTCGAAACTAATAAATAAACATATAGAACTATCAAAGCCTTTCTCAAAATAATAAATAAACATATAGAACTATCAAAGCCTTTCTCAAACTAATAAATAAACGAATAGAACTATCAAAGCCTTTCTCAAACTAATAAATTAACGTATAAAACTTTCAAAGCTTTGATTCTCCTAATTAAAATTATTGGATTTTAATATAGTTTTCCCATTTATTGTATGTGATTATATATGATGATTTCATAGTTCAGCTGAATGAACAGTGCTGACAGTTGATTATGTCTTTCGCTCCTATCTGATGAAATCACAATACACGATTATAAATTGAACTATTTTCATAAATACGTATGGTTTTTTTTCTGCTATACACTTATGTTCTTTATTATTAAACAATAATAATGGAAATTATTAATTTGTTCACAGGTTTTACAAATTGGATTTTAGTTTCTGGTTCCAGACTCGAGCTCATTTGCTCGAACCACTTTGAATAGGGTGAGAATTGTTTAATTATATTTTTAAGTATGTGAGATTGTAAATGTAGATATTGCATAGTTACTGTAGGATGGAGAAAGTAGAACTTTGAATGAACGAAGCCATTGCCGTAGACTGATTCATTGGTTTTATATGAAGGAAGCTCGGAAAACCAAGGCCTTATATATTATTTTACTATAATACAATTTTTAAGATACTTACATGATGTTTCATATATATATGAAAGTAGTGGACCGCTTAGATACATGGCGGATACATTTCTTTTCTGATGTCCAAATTTTGATGTATTTTCAGCTTTTTTTTTTTGTTAATTTCATGTTATAATTTGTTGACTTTTCAACAGGTGAAGTCTTCATGGAACTAATTGAAGATCTGTGGAAGTTCATGCATTAATCAAAGGTATGCATAATTGTTTTTTCATTCAGTACACTGAATAAAAATGTACTTTAAATATATTTTTTTTAAACTTCATTTTACATCACAACCCGAGTTTCAAGTATTTTTTTGAATGTTTCTTTAAATGTTTCTCCAATTGGATGCTCTGACATGTAAAAGTTTAACATGCATTGGTAAGAGTTGATATATAACATAAAATTCATAATAGACTATAAACAAATGATAAATAAAGGTAAAAATTTCACTCCCACAGTTTTCCTTCAAAACTTGTCCATTTATCAAATGTAAAACTTGTCCAGTTATCAAATGCAAAACTTGTCCATTTATCAAATGTAAAACTTGTCCAGTTATCAAATGCAAAACTTGTCCATTTATCAAATGCAAAACTTGTCCATTTATCGAATGCAAAACTTGTCCATTTGCCAAATGTAAAACTTGTCTATTTACCAAATGACTACTCGTGTAATGATTTAGTTGACAGACAATGAATTCTAAGAATGAGTTTGATTACCTTATTCAATATAAGTATACATCTGATGTGTACCATTAAGCCAAAGCTCAATCAATAATTTCTTAACTATCCTTCACCCTCTTCATTCTGTCAGGAGGAACACAGATGTCACAAAATGCCTCCATTCAGTTTGGTCCATAGCTTCAATCTGCTGTGTTTTACACTAAATTGTTAAACCAAAACTGCACATGACGACGCTTGTTCAGGGTCCCTCATCTGATCGAACCCAAACAAAACCGATTTCACCATCTGAAACCGATTTCACCTGCCGTATGAATACTTTAATTGTTTATAATGTCTATTAAAACAATTGTATCTTCAACAGATGCTGATGACATACTAAGAGAAATATTTTCTAGAACATGAAAAACCATTTTAAAAGGTAAAATTATGGGTTGTTGTTAACATCGTTTAAAAGATTTTTTTAATCATAAATTTAATGCTCCTCTCTCTCGAGTTATATTACTAGTAAGATTCTTTAATTTTAACATACTTTCCCTATTGTTTGTTGTGATTATACATGATGATTTCATAGTTCAGCTGAATGAACAGTGCTGACAGTTGATTATGTCTTTCGCTCCTATCTGATATAATCACAACATACAATTATAAATTAAACCTATTTCACAAATACATATTTTGTTTGTTTTTTTTAACATAATACATTAAATTTTTTCAATACTTGACAATTCTAATGTAAATTCTGATTTTGTTCGCAGGTTTTATCAAATTGGAGATTTCAGTTGTCTTGTTCCATTCCTGATAACATTCACTATGAAATGGCTGATAACATTCAAATGGTGAGTAACTTATCTACTCGTATATATTTTAAGTTTGTGGTTAAAAAGTTGGCTTTCTCATTTCTATACCCATAACTATCTTGTAAATTTTTTATAGCTCTTTTGTAGTTAAATTGATAAGGAAAAGTATGTATTTGTTACCTATGCCTTAAAATTTTATTATGGGTTTAAAGATGCTCTTTGGTTTGAAATGATAACATAGCATACACATTTAGTGACTTGAATCAACTCCATTGAACTTTAAGACTGGTTTATTTGACCTTAATAAGTGTTATTTTATATTCTGTATACTCCAAGTCTAGTTTACAATTAGGTAGGATGTTTGTTTTCAACTCAGGGATTTCGGTCTCCATTGATGGTTACCAGATGGCCTTAGTCTTCTTTTAATGATGCTTTTTTAACATTCTTCTGGTTGAATGAAAGAAATTCTACATAGCAATAAACTTACCTGGTTGTACTGTATGTAACGATTTAAAGGCCCCATAACTATAACAGATGCTAAAGACTTAAGTACTAGAAGAATATTTTTAAGAACATGGATTATGATTTTAAAAAGGTAAAATTGTGTTTCATTGCAATTTTATTAATATAGTATAATAATATAGTGTGTTTTATATATTTTCAATTTATTTTATAGTGCGTTTTATATACTTGTCACTTCTGATCTAATCGTTTTATATACTTATAATCACATCTGTGATCTAAGGTAAATTTCTTATTTGTCAATAGCTAACATTTAATATTTTGCAAAGGGTAAAACATTACATTTCTCTGTAATTTGAATAAATGTTACAAATTTATATTGATTACCATTCAAATAAAAGATTCTGTATCCAGCTTTTATAAATATATTTAAGTATGAGAATGCTTATTATTTCTGAGAGTTATTAATATTATGTTTTATTTTTTACAGGTAATTCAAAATGACAGTCGACATCAAGAGTGGCACCAAACATAAACTAAGTCTGTTAAGCATTGATATCGCCCCAAATTTTAATAAACATTAATTTAATAGCAATTGTAATGGAATCGATTCAGGGGAGAAATATAAAAAAAGTTAATCAACTAAATCAGTTCTGATCCTTGCCATTTAGGAAGGGAAAAACTATCCAAAATCGCAAATTATAAAACAAAATAGCAAAAAACGTTTTGTTTCACTTGTGAATGATTTTGACTATCCCTCATCTGATAAATATTGAGGGAAGCAATTGGAATGCCATCTTTTTTATTGTTACTAATTAAAATAAATTTGTTTTTTTTTTAAGTTTTAAATTATTTATTTGTTATATTTAACAGGGCATTTCTGGATTCTTTGTTGAAGGATTCAGTGGCTCAAGTTCACCTTAATTTATTCATACTTTAAGGTATTACTTTTTAAATAAATGAAGTAAAAAAACATATGACTTGTATTTATTTCATGTATGATTGTAGTGTGAGAATATCGAATCTTGAAAAGTTTTGAATTGACTGCTTCAAGTATAGGAATTAAACTCACAGCTTACGTGCTGCTTTATTCACTTTCCTTCCTTATATCAGGGAGCCAAGTGCAGAGATTCAAATTGGGTATGCTGATAGAAAATATTTAGAAAGAAAAACTCTTAACCAATTGTCTCTCGGTCCTCGTGGCATGTGCTGCTTGGGTGGTAATCATACATTGGCATGGTTGTGGGCAAAAAGACTTACTGAATTCTTAATTTATACATTGATTAATTTGTTTTACTAAACTAACATCGAAGTGAAGAAAGTCACAGGTGAAATATGTATATTTACAAGATTTGATTTGAACCCTTTTCACTCCTTAATAATTATTTTTTACCTACCACCAACTTCTTAATTAACTTCTTAACCAGAATTATGTATAATTTTTTAAAGTGTAGTTCTTTTTAAAACATTCTCCTGGATGAAGACCGGGTTTCCTATCACAATAGAATGTGGTTTCTTTTCTCCCTCCTTTGACATTCAGATTGGAACACACCATAGAGTCCTTGTGTTTTTTATGGGAAAAAATAAAATGACTTCCCATCCAAACGCCGGATAGTATCGCCTGTGGACAATCGGACCGGTTTTTGTATCGGTGCACGAAAGTCTCCGATTAGACTCATCAATAGTTGGTTTCTAAAATTTTGATGTGATTTTCTTTGCATATTTTCCTTCGTAGCATATTCATTGAATACAATGTATGAATTCACATTGCATCACAAAAAAAAATGCAAAATATCACAAAAAAACAAAATATATTTGTCAAAGATGTACTGCACTTTTCGAGGACACATGCACTTCACTACTGATAATACATAGTATAGGTACTTGAATCATATGGCCAACTACCTGCAAACATCATAAAATAATCCCTTAGACCTTGAATTCGTGGAATACCGCTATGTCTATTGTTAATTACTGCATACTACAAATGACTTGGTCCTATTACAATAATAATAATGTAAAACTACAATAATAACAATGTAGAAAGTTTGAATATGACAAATTCAGTCCCTTTTTAAGTATTACAAAGTATTGGAACAAAAAAAAACATTTAATTATTTTAAATTACTTAAGAGTTGGCGTAAGAAATAGAGCCACACTCGATATAGGGGTGGTAAGGGTTAATACTATATTTTGCCAAGTTTTGATAACTAAATGAACTCTGGAAACAAAGGTATAAATAATAAAAAACATTGTATCCAAGTGCACTTTATTTTCAAACCCAACCTAGATTAATTAAAAAATATATATTATAGATTTTCAGTAAAAATGTCAAATATAACAAGTATTTGAAATAAATGACAATCTTATAAATAAACTATCTAAGTCCTCCACACGTTCATTGCCGACTACATGATATTGCATGATGTATGTCGGATGGTGAGGTACAGTAACTTATATAAAACAATATAGCCCCGGTCACATCGGGAAGTGGACATATTACTTCAGTGAAATTAATCGCAGTATAAGGGGAAAAATAATTGTTAACATATTCCACAATTCTCTACATTGCAGTTTTCTGAAGAGTGTCTACTGAACAATGAGGGAGAACTGATCACAGAGTTCCTTGTGCTTTGGCCATCTCTTCACTTGGCATTCCCTGAAAAATTAATTGGTTTTAAGAATTGTAATGAAAAGTTGATCAAATTCTGAAAGAAATGTACAAAATTTTAACATGCTGCACAAGTTATGGATATGTAAGCATAATGCATAGTTGCTTGTAAGTCATTGTTCGTGAGAATGTAACAGTTGGGTAACTTAATATCTATTTAAGTAGATGGCGGTCTCTCATCCAGGCAGTGGGGCCCCTAATACTTACAAGATAAGGGGAAGAAGAGAAAAGGAGTTGTGTTAATGATTATTAATATCAAATGTTATTCACCTTCCGCAGTACCACTCAGTCTTGCACCGAGAGCACTTTTTGGCTGCTTGCTCCCCACACACAGCACACTTGGCCCCTCCGTCATCCATGTGTTCAACCACTTCCGAAGTATACGCTGAACTCAGGCTGTTTTGTACAAAATTATGAGATTTAAAAAATATCAAATTGTTTATTAGGCAACCTCAACTTGGGTGCTATATGCTTAACTTTATTTATCTTGGGAAGATTGTGCAGTGGTTTCCCCTAGCCTTCTACACCACAGTAACCTTTTGGCTCTATTACTAAAGTGACACCCTGATGTTGATTTACACCTAAGTTAGGATAATCTTCACAATCAAGTCCGGCTGATTGCCCCAATTCCCTGATCACCTGTCAATCTTGATCGGTACAACTATATAGGGTTCACCTAGCACAGGTAGAAGTGGAGTTCATCATGATGCTAGCGACTGTTATTGATAACTTGTGTATCACAATCCTTGAACCTCAGTTAATAATTGAAAAAAGTCTTAACAGGATAGCTTAAATAAGTTTTATTTAAATTGTCCAATTTAATATTGCAGAGATGTTTGCATAGGCTTTCAAAGTGAATCTATAACTTCATATTGCTATGATTTTCAGGATTTGTTGTAGTTGTCCATATATTGGCGCAATCATTAGGACGTGTGGAATGGAGGAAATTTTTATTGGGGACTTAGCGTAACTTCCATTATTTAACGATGTCATAGATGGACGAAAACAATAAAAGCATTTGTTTTTTCACATTCGTGCCTTTGACATTTTCTTGGTAGGAAAGAATTGTCAAATGCCAATAAGTTCACCTGTATACAATGAAATTGTAATATAATTTTTTATCTTTGTGGACACACATAGGCAAAGAGGACAGTTCTCCACATCATTCAACCCAAGCACACAGCTTCTTCCACATCCATACAACTTACATATTTCTCATACTTGTCACCTTAACCACTTGACAGTTTTGCCTGACCGTGACTCGGGCATGAAGTTTTTTTTTATGCTGACGAGCCCGAGCCTCGTTTGGGCAAATCTTGTTACGACTTGCTGAGTGTTTCTCTCGAGCGTCGTTTGGGAAGATCTTGTTTCAACTTGTTTTCTCCGAACGGAATATATTTTCGTATAGAATTTAGTCGTTCACAGTTCGTCATTGTGTTATGTCATCGTGTGTACTCGAGCATATTTAAATTTGAATTTATCCACTTTTATGTAATTTTTGTTCACATTTTAGATGTAAGGAAAAAAAAATGCGACACGTCAAAGAGGTTTCAACCAAAACATTGTATTAATATTACTTGGTAAATATTTTCTAATAAAATGTAAAAAAAAATGCGACACGCCAAAGAGGTTTCAACCAAAACATTGTATTAATATTACTTTGTAAATATTTTCTAATAAAATGTAAAAAAAAATGCGACACGCCAAAGAGGTTTCAACCAAAACATTGTATTAATATTACTTTGTAAATATTTTCTAATAAAATGTAAAAAAAAATGCGACACGCCAAAGAGGTTTCAACCAAAACATTGTATTAATATTACTTTGTAAATATTTTCTAATAAAATGTAAAAAAAAATGCGACACGCCAAAGAGGTTTCAACCAAAACATTGTATTAATATTACTTGTAAATATTTTCTAATAAAATGTAAAAAAAAACCTGACACTTTTCGGACACCTTTCTTAACAAAATCCAACTGTTAAATGGTTAATATTTTTTTCGTAAGACTCAAAATACGTACATTTTGGCAAGTTCCATCAACTCTGTTTTATCCGGTTTGAAGAAATACTGCAGTTGTGATTTAGCAATTGCTTTAGTTTTCTTATTGATCCTTTTCAATATGGAATATTTTATCTGCAAACAGAAAATTTATGTTAATCTGTAATTGTTAATACCGTAAGCCTTACAGCTCCATGTACTGGGCACATTTGAATGAACACTTTAACTCTATATTTATTTATTGCGACTGTCATAAAACAGGAAAACAAACTATTTTGTTGATGGACTACATACTTGAAACATATCTCTCTCATTGTCAACTATTTTTTTAAACAGTTTTAATTCAACTTCAAATTCAGTTTTTTTTTTAGTTTTCAATTTTCGTTTTTATTTATGTTAATTTTATGTAGAGTTTTAAGTGTAATATGGCGGAAAAATGTCACATATATTTGTCCCCTTTGTTTTTATCTCCAGTATTTAAAGTTTTTAATCGCAATTTTTTACATATTTAAACAGACACTTTTTTAATCTTGACCTGCAGGCTCTTCACCATTTTGATAGAGTGATACTCTTCCACCCCGTGTTTGTGCTGTTAGGATTGGAGTCTTTTATATATTTACAACTTTTTAATGTGAAAAATTTACTCGATATTATGTAACTCTTTTGCACATGCAGAAAATTAAGAATGTTGTTCAATAGCTCCTGATTCCCAGCAAAGCACATTACTTTTTTGGGGAGACTAAAAAAGAAATAATGTAACAGGTCAACAACCCTCGATGAATATACGAAGGTCCTATTGTATTATGTTTTATTATACCACTAATAATAATACTATATACATAGCTAGGTTAAATGATATGTGCCCTTGTGACTGACACGTCGCCATCGTTTTGAATCGCTCTGGTTCAATCGGTCTTTAGTTAGATTCGCTTTAAATTTCCAATGATCAATCTAGTTTGTGAACTAGATTGAACTAGTTTATCAAAGTTTTCAGCTTCAACTTTGAAGAACTCCATGCTAGATTATTTTACAGTAAAATATTTAGTTATGTAATAAGGGGAATAACACAATAATTTATTGTCAAATATTCTAGATTGAACTGTATCCGGGTCTTAAAGATAAAGTATAAATATAGTTTGAAGTCTATAAAATACAGTTTGAAGTCCATAATTTTAGAACTTATCCATCTGTAAAGCTTTTTTAACAGTGAAATAATTATTTAACGAAATTTGTTAGAATCAAAAATTGATCGAGCAACTGTGTTTAAGATATTTTTGCAGTCAATTTACTGTACTGTACTGAGACTTGCCTGTGGCACCACTTCCAAGAGTACAGGGCGGTTCTTGGAAGGCTTCGCATTAGACACATCAGCTACTGCCAGCTGTCCCAGGGATCTCTTCAGGTCCGACAGCACGGGGAGCTGATCAATGTGGGACTCAGTAATACGGTATAGTAACTGAAATAACATGACGTACATTTTAGTGTTGTTAATTTTAAAATATCAAGATTCCACTGACTGGAACATCTAACATATATGTTATCTATGCAACAATTTAGATATTTTTAATATGAGTATATCATATATTGTATTTATCAGAATATCATAACATTTAGTAATAGTTACTAACTTTGTGCTTTCCTTTATTAATCCTTCCTTCCCTGTGATGTGTAACTAGTACACATTGCTTCTAAAAACTTAAATATCTCTATAAATATAATAAATACTGGGTTCAGATTTTAGGTATTTCTCCGTAATACGCATTGAATGAAAAAAATAACATTAATAATAATTAGCACTTATCAGCCACATCAGAGATATTTTGTGAAAATCGGGAATAAATTCACCAATACAATCATACGTGTGCCAGTGTGTGACGTAGGTATATTCATTCTAAAAAACCGCTATGGGTGAGGAAGCGACGCTATTCACGTCTCACTCTCACTCTACTTCAGTATATGGGAACGCAAGAAAAAGAATCTCAGTTCTCGTGCTTCAGTAGCTCGCGGGCATCCATTTGAGGTGGTCACTTCGCCTATTTTGTGAACGTCGGCCGATATTTTTTTTCATGTTTTCAGCAATTAAATTTCAATTATTATCACTTTTGATTTCAAATTTAAGTGATTGGCTATGAATATTCTTATTTTTCCGATTTTAAATTGCTCATTTGTACATGTGTATTGAATACACAGCACCGGAACGGGCGGATTTTTTAGCACAGGAAGGGAAAGGTTAGTATAAATAACCTAATATATAAGGACAATACTTTGCCTTTGGAGTTGAGTAACCCTGCATCAACATGTGGAATATTTCGATTTTGCAAACCAACTTGCATCTTGCGCTACAAGTGAGCCCATGTGTTACATTTTTAAGATAACTGTCTATTAAAATTCTTGATAAATCCAATTCTTCGTATTCTATGTAAGCGTTGTACCACTGATAACAAATTTAAATACTTTACTTATTCTGCTTCTAAAAATTATTAAAACTGATGAGACTGATACACATTAAAATAATATCAGTATTATTTATAGTTAAGGCATTAACACTGTGGAGGTTTAAAGACATTGTAATTTGTTTAGTCTTAACACTGTTTATTCCACTTTATAAAAAGAGTAATAAGTATTGTTGAACTAAACAAATTATAATATCAGTGTTCTTATTTGCGGGCTAATTCAACTAACGTATTGATGGCACAGTTAAAATCATATAACTTTTTCCCCTTTAAAACACGTGTTCCACTTTACGTAAGTCTTCTTGGCTAAATTTAGTAATATTTTGTTAAATACATACATATATTTAAATATAATCATACATAATTTATAAACATGAAATTAATTTAAACAATTTGAAATTATTTCTTGAATCTTCGAAAAGACTATAGTTTCACTTTGTGGTGTCGTCGTCGATCGTCTCCTTGGATATCCAGACCCTGGCCTGCCCGAAAGATTTATTTTCATTTTTTTCCCGCCCCATTTACCATTGAATCACATCTCTCCCCCTACCCCATTCCTCTCATATTATTTACACTTGTACAGGAAATGTATTGTGAGCAATTTAGTTTATCTTCACCTGACGATGCAGATGGAGGTCGTCGAAACCGGTAGTAAACCCAAAAATAAACCAGTGGAGAACAAAAAAATATAAAGTGCATTATTTATTTAATTGCCTTTTACAATTTGAAATTAATTTAAACTTTGTTATTACTATAGTTCGGAAATTCTAGGATGAGTCCTGTGACAGCTCACAAATTTGCCCCAATACAACCTTCTGTAATGTATTTACCTAAATAACTCGCTATTTATTAGAATTGAGGCTTATATTAAAGTTGATAAAATAATTAAAATTACTGAACATCGTTACAAGGTTGTATTGGGGCAAATTTGGTAGCTGTCACAGGACTCATCCTAGAATTTCCGAAGTATACTGTTTTATTGTATCGATATGTTAGTTTAATGTAAAGTTTAGTAATTTTGTCCATAATTTTAAGTATTTGTATTTAATTGTCTTATATGCATTTGTTTATAAGACACTTGAGCCGTAAATTAATTAAATAAATAAATATTGCATGCAGGATAGCTAATTGTAAGCTTTATGCATCTAATATCCTAAAGCAGCGATTCTCAATTGGTTTTATGCATACGACCAGTGGTACATAAGAGAACAATAGGTGGTACGGAAAAGAGTGTTACAGAAGTCGGAACAAAGTGTTATATTTTTTCAAAGTAGCTTTGAGGACACTGAGGAAAAGATAGGGACTTTACTCTCCACTAGCTTCTGAATTAAATATAAAAAGATAATGTAATCATTCTTTAACAAGTTTTACAGAAGCAGAGGTGGTTCGCTATCTACCTTGCAGAGTGTGGTCTTTCTGATGTTATTGATCTCATAGTGGTTTGGCATATCAGGATTCAGCACCAGCCTCCACAGTGCCAGCCAGCACATGGACTCTGCACGGCACACCTTTTCTGCATCATCATCTTTCACTGACTTCCATTTGCCGTCTGAAATAATAAATATACGGTTACTGGAGGGCTTGATTCCAGCCCGCTACCGCGGGCCGGATATGCCCGGTATCCGGCCTGCCATAGTTTATTTTGATTACATTGTAAAATTTGTGTTACATTGTAAAAATGGACGTAAGCAGTCGTAACAATACGTAGCGCACAACACGTGCATCGGCTATCTCCGCCGCAATGAAATGTCCTTGACACTTGCCCATAAATACCAACAGAAATTGCGAACGGAGCGGAGTTCACCCCCGCTTCCTGCGCCATAGATATCTCACTCGCCGGCTAGTCCCAATACGAAAATTTGTGCGTAATTCAAAACTATAGTATGTTGGTATGATGAGCTAGCTAGGTCTTGGCCCTTGTGACTCAGTGGAATCAGTGTGGCCCTTAGGCTAAAAAGTTTGGAGACCCCTAGCTTAATGCATAAAATCCTCCCAATCAAGATACATGCACACCAATAGGAGGGTAAGTCCGGAAGTGAGGATGCCAGATGTTTTTCAGGCTACATGTTAATTATGATACAATGTTAATTATGCCACATTTTTCAGGCTATATGTTAATGATGCCTTATACACGTAAATTATGATATACGAAAAATTTAATGAATAAATGATAATAATAATAGGTAGTTGATATAATTATAAACTCAATAAATATGTATAAAAATTGTTATTATAAAAATAAATACATGTATACAAACAACCTAAGAATAAATGCCAGCACAAATAGATAAAAATAAATACATGTATACAAACAACCTCAGATTCAATGCCAGCACAAATAGATAAAAATAAATAAAATCACACAAGCGACTACAGTTCAGATATGTTGAACTATGTATAGGTATGTGTGTTCATATGTTAATTTCGCGGGTGTAAGTCAATTTCTAGATACTGAACAATTTTTATTAAAATATATCGTAACATTGAACAATGAAATATCAAGAAATTTGATGAATGCTCACCATGATACTGCAGCAATTCTCCATTCTGGTCTTTCCTATGCCATGGCTCCATATTCAAGAGCTCAACTAGCAACATCACAGTGTCATGTGTCTCGTACATCCTAGATGTTGCCGATATGTGGATTTTGTTCATGAAATTAGCCAAACAGCTGAAATTCAATATTTTAAGATTAAAATAATTATATCTTTTTCATGTAAAATAACACAATTACTTTTTGAGAATGCATACATACCATCACGCCATTTCCCTGTCAGTGTACGCAGAGAGCCAGATTTTACACAAATCTTTCGCCTTTTTCTCTGACTTCCCCTGTTTCCTTCTTTTAAAATATAATTCACTTGATCCAATACATACTTCCTTGGTTGTTCTCTCACACTTTCTATGCAAATTGGCACTATAAATTTTTTGTTAGTCTTTCTTCATTCATTTATTCATTCTACATGCACAAACCAACTTAGAGTGCTCGTCTTCATCTTACTTAACACATCAGCCTTAAGTTCACATTCATCCATAATCACTTCACTCCGTATTAAACCCATGTATTCTTCTAAGTACACACATTTCTATAGCATTTCTTAATCTTTCACATTATCAACCCATGTATTCTTCTAAGTGCACACATTTCTATAGCATTTCTTAACCTTTTTTCAGTATTTTCCCACATCCACAATTCACTCCCAAATACCAAACATAGTACTTGAATACTGCTGTGGACTATTATCTTACCAGTTTTTAGCACTGTTTGGGTTTGGGTTCCAGTATATGTTTTTGGTCCATATTGATTTTGTTTACTATTGTAACGATGTTCGTTATCTTTGTAGCGTGTGTTCTATTAGAACGTGCTGATGATTTTGATATCGACATCGTTATCTTCGTTTTAGCTGATTCTGCGTTACTTCTCGTGCAGAGTCATCAATATAGCGGATTGCTTGTCTTTATTTGTCATGATGATCTTGATTTGTAGTGATAAATATAGACTCAGGAATGCGGATATAAATCGATAAGTGGACAGCAGGTAAATAAATAATACGTCGTGACAGTTGAATGGATGACAATAAAAGTGTGTTTATTTCTCAGAGTGCGGACAATTTATACCAATGAATGAACCAGTTCGCGATACATATTCTATCTCGCTCTGACGCATGGACTGGCGGTAGGTTAATTATTTATATTTGGAGATGACTCGGCGAGTCGCAGATACTATAAAATAGTAAATATTGTTGTTGTTCGTAGCGTGTAACAATCCCTGAATTCTTCATCGGTCATTGCCCCTGTATGTTTATTATTAACAATAATTAATTTAATTCAATTGTGTTTAACAATTCACTTATTCATTTTGACAATTATTTATTTATTTATTTATCTGGGTAGGTATTCCTACACTATCATCCACTGTTAGATAACCCTTTTAACTCTTCCATCATTTATAAAAATACTACCTTAATAGCATACGTCTTCAACTATTGGTCTAATTTTCCATTACTCACCCATATATCATATTTACTTTTTCTTATATTAAATATAGTGCATATCCTTATACAAAAGAAAATAATAAAGCAATGGAAGAGAAAAAGGCAAACAAAATAACAATAAAAGTAACATATAATTCTTGAGTTATGTCACCTCAAGAAATATAAACATTTTATATATTATTTATAGTTAAGGCATTAACATTGTGGAGGTTTAAAGACATTGTAATTTGTATTATCAAACACTGTTTATTCCACTTTTTGTAACGGTGTAACTCTACTGGTTTCAAGGCTTTCACCTCATCATCAGGGGAGCACAAACAAGACTGAATTCTGTTCAAACTGGCACCGAGATACACGCTTCTAACGGTAAACATTCGGATTGGGGGTGGAAGGAGGGATGGGACAATCTCGGCGAGCAGCGGAGAGATTCTTGGGATAATTTCTATATAGGAAAGACAGGAAGATCTTTTGAAAAAAGATTTCGTGAACGCAAATCCGTCTTAACAAATCCTCTAATTTATTCTGAAATGGCTAATCATTGTCACCGTGAAAATCATACATTTTCTATCGATGATGCCAAATTCTTACATATCAGTAGTAACGGAAATAAATTGGACAGATTAGAGGCCCTACAAATTTCTAAGTCAGTGCATCGAGGTGAACATCTGGAAAACACATATATCCCAAGAATCTCTCCGCTGCTCGCCGAGGTTGTCCCATCCCTCCCTCCACCCCCAGTCCCCAACCCGAATGTTAACTGTTAGAAGTGTGTATCTTGGTACCAGTTCGAACAGAATTCAGTCTTATTTGTGTTCCCCTGATGATGAGGTGAAAGCCTTGAAACTGGAAGGTATACCGTTACAAAAAGTGGAATAATCAGTGTTTGATAAAACAAATTACAAAATATAAACATTTGTTTAATATTGTAGAAGTTTTTCTTTATTTTTAATTGAAAACAAATTACAGCTCTTGCCTTAAAATAGTGAGACACCTCATAGCAACATCAAACTGAATATCTTTCCGCTGGGATAACAGTTCCATGATAACATTGTTGTTTGGCCCAGACGCTACAGATTTCTCTTCCAGATATCTTAAACTAAAAACAAATTTAAAAGCTTTTTTCATAATTTCATTCAACAAATAGAATTCGAACATTTAAACTCATTAAGAGTAAAAATCTTGGCAAATTAGACTCAAGGGTAAAATAATTATACATGTATTTTTATATTAGGTGTTAACATAAGTTGTGTCCGTTTTTTTCCAAATTAAAAATGAGCACCAAAAGTAAAACAAAATGGTAAAGATTATACGTCATTCGAAAGAAAATTTTCTGCTCTACAATATCTTGATATTGTGTTAGCTTTTTTGTTACATATATTGTTTTATTTGATTACAAGCCTTCAAAATGGAATGTCAAGTAGACGAAAGGGAGCATTTTCGACACCTCCAACGTTCGACAATTGATTTTTGTTGTTTTAATTCAAAACATATGGAACCCAAGCGCCGAACTTCTGGACTTTTCCGATTGATTTAAGATGGCGGTGTACAGTCATGTTGACTACAATTCATCTGCTCAGCCAATTCTACGGTGGTTTGAAGGGGATCTTCATGAATAATATGGTTTAAGCGGTCCTCATCGAAGTCCACTGGTCGTCCGGAACGCTCCATGTCTTTCAGGTCGAAATTACCGTCTTTGAAACGCAAAAACCATCAACGAGCTGTCCTTTCATTCATAGCATCTTCACCGTACACTTCTCAAATATCGCGAGCAGCTTTGGCAGCTTTATTCCCTCGATTGAACGTGAACAGAAGGAGGTGTCGAAAATGCTCACTTTCGTCTACTTGACATTCCATTTTGAAGGCTTGTAATCAAATAAAATAATATATGTAACGTAAAAGCAAACACATTATCTTGTAGAGCAGAAAATTTTCTTTCGAATGATGTATAATCTTTACCATTTTGTTTTACTTTTGGTGCTCATTTTTAATTTGGAAAAAAACGGACACAAATTGTGTTAACGCTCAATATATGAACTCTATACAAATAAAACCAGATGTGTTACATAACATGTCAGAAGATTTACTAAGATTTCATAACAGTTCGCCGTACCTTGGTAAGTTTCTGCAGTTTTTTTATCAAATAATTTTTCTAAACCAATGCAGATGTGGGAAGTACACAATCTAATAGCCGTAGCCATCACCTTCCTATTCTTACGCTCAACTTATATATACATATATTTATTTTGTAATATTTTTAAAATGTCAATAATAGCAGGTTATTCCGACTTAGAGTGGCCTTAAAGAAAGTTTACTTTCTAAATGGGGCTATATAAATTGTCCATTTATTATAATTATTGTCTCTTTTCATAAGCACTTTTGAAAAAGGATTTTTTTACATATCGTCGCCAATATTGCAGGAACACGTAACTCGATTTTTTGGTATAAGTAACTTTCTTTATTTTTTGTCATCTCTTGTATCATTGACACATTTTTGCATTAACACATATATATATATTTTCAATGCGGAACGCATTTATTCATAACTGCAATACCAATTGACGTTTTTATTTTATTATATTTTTGCAGAAAAATCGTTGTGTCCCCTGTAAAATTTGGGCAATCATAGATACGTGTTCCTGCAGTATCGGCGAGGATATAGTATTGTATTGTACGTTGTATACAGTACAACCTGGCAGATTTATTGCAACTGGCAGTCTGTTACAACCAATCAGAAAGTTGTTTAAGAGGCCTTAAATGAAAATAAGATTGGAAAAAAATAGGTTCCAACAGGAATGTAACCCACGATCCCCAAGTCTGAAGAAATGTCTTATCAACTAGGCCACGGAGATCATCTACATATCTTGGACTGAGAAATATCAAGTATACATATAACATACAAAAAATAACTATTTCCATTTAGGGTAGGTATGTCAAACTCCTGCACCAAGGGCCAATAAAACTTTATAAAAATAAAGTATTTATAAAAATAAAATAAAATAGATATTATAAAAAATTTACAACATAATCACAATTTTTAATTATATTACTTTTGAGGACACTTGACGCTGTTTTCCACAAAGCAATGTAATTTATTTAGCTGACATCATTTTCAAATTTGATAATGGATGCTGATGGGTTGATCTTGACCTTTCTGGAGTTATGTTATTTTTTTAAAGAAAATAGTTGCTCTTATACTGTGCACTTGAATATACCCAGTATATGTGTAGCAAAAGAGAACATTTAGGGAAACTGATTCCCATGTAAATGTTCAATCTGTCAGTTAAGAAATTCGGCAGGCTGCTGACTTTTTGTTGGCGGGGGGCCACACGTTTGACATGCCTGATTTAGGGGAAGCCAGACATATAAGTAACATGTATGATGAAAAACATGCTACATTTAGTGATTTTTAAGGAGATTCTGCTTTCTATCATCATCATTGCCGAGCCTCGCAGTTGAGGATCCCCTCGACACTCCAACGTCAGTCCTGAACCGTTCTCCCACGTTAATTGTGTGATATTCTGTGAGAGAACAGCCCGATCCTAGATGCGCGCGCACTCCCTCCCGCAAATGCCACAGACATATGGACCCTGCTGAGCCGCCTGGCCATGTTGACACATGTTCGCAGCGCGCAGACTGTTTCTCATACGTCTAGCCGCTGAGACGCCATCAGCCCGAGAGCATACGACTCTCCACCCTTCACGGTCCCGAGCCACCCGCTCCCAGTCCTCAGGCGCCCCGCACAAAGTAAGCGACTCTCGCAGACTGTCCTTATAGCGTTTCCCTTTCTTTCCCTTCCCTCTCTCTCTCCCTCTAAACAGTACTATATAAATCAAAATACTTAACAGGAATGAAAAAAATGTCTCCTAGGCATGCTTTTTAATATGTTATCATCATCAATGCAAATATACTGAAGAATACCATATGAATAAAAGGATTAAGTTGTTTTAATACTTGAGAAGTCCTATAAGGCAGGTGATGGACTCAACGCAGTAGTCAACCAGGTCTACGAGTACGTCAGAGATAGAGCTGCAGGCCTCCTCGTCAAACATGATCAACTCTAGCAGACCTACTGCCACCGTCTCGTGATACAGCTGCAATCAAATATTCATTTTAGAAATACACATTACTTTTTATTTAAAAAAAGACAAAAACAACTCAAATGTACTGTTCTACTATAATATGATAGATTCCCGCTTAACTTTAGTTATTTTGTTAAGTTTACTTGCATGAAATTCACATAGATTAACCCAAGGGTTGGAAAACTGCGGCATGCGAGCCTCATGCGGCTCTTTTTATAGGCATTTGCGACTCTTCAACTCCAGCTTCATCTTCACCCCGCAGTCTCATAAGAATAGCATGAACACGGCCGCCGATCGAATACAAACGGCACAATCGCAATGCATATTCTCTACCTGCGTGTTCGCACCAGAACTGCCAAAATGTCTTCGAATGTAACAGAGTCGAAGATATTAAGCTGACATCTGCAATCGATGAGTCATGTGACACAAGCGACACAGCACAAGTATCACTCTTTGTGCGATATATGTTGGCACAAAATCCCAAAGAAGAACTTCTAGGACTGCCGCTACTCAAGGGACAAACTCGTGGGGAAGATATTGCGAATGCTATAGAAAAAAGTCTTGAAAATACGCCTACGATTGTATTGTGAATTTGAGTTTTAAATAAAAATCTTGATTTTATCTCATTTTTTTTTTCGTCATTTAAATGTATATAGCTACAGTGAAAATTTATGTTGCGGCTCTATAAAAATTTTGATATTCAGTTTACTTAATATTTGGCTCTTCTCACTAGAAAGTTTGCCGACTCCTGGATTAACCAATGGTGAAAAATAATTCAAGCAGACAACCTTACAATCTGACTTGACATGCAAGTGCTTTCATTTATTGCAGTTAACCGAAAGATGGTTTGAATTTTTACTAATTCTCATGAAGTACATTTAAAATTCAAATCAATGAAAGCACAAAAAAAATCAAATTACAGAAGTATTTTGAAGATTTATTCAACAAATTTTCAAAACTTACATACATACCGTCACATCATTTCCCTATCAGGGTAGACAGAACGCCTGTCTTTCCTATCTCGACACACTTTCTTAGCTTTTTCTACATCTATACACTTCATCATACAACTGCTATGATTTCTCTGACTTTGTACATTTCCTTCTTTCAAAATATTATTCACTTGATCCAACCATGCTTTATTTCTAAAAGTCTGCATAGCGTAGTGCCTCCTTATCTGCAGAGAATACATTCCAAGACCCCAATGAATGCCTGAAACTGTGAATTGGACAGAACTATGTACACATATATTCTATGTATTTTTCATGTACATATAAAGTTAAATTTTTGAATTATGTAAACGAAGAGAACAATAATTAATAATAAAATGGAACAATTACTGGCTTTGTAAATAAATAATATCAGTTCAATCTGCCTTTTACTTGAGACCACCTGCCTAAGAGGAATCTCTTCCACCTTTCACCGATCTATGACTTTTCGACGTGATCTGAATTCTCCGAGCACCAAGCAGCAGCCATCCACCTATTGTTTCAGTTCTTTGTACCAGTGGCGTACAATCAGAGAGATGAGAAGTTGACCATGTAACAGGGCATTCAAGCCTTAATATTAATAGCAATAATATTACTGAGCCTCGTAGATCATTTTGTAATAAAACTGTTTTAAAAGACTTAATTGGTTAAATTAATTAATTAGTAAGTTAATATGTTGAGCTAGTTAGGAAACACTCTTTAGGTGATCTTAATGGTCGGGAAATAGCGCTATACCAAATAATCTAAGAAAAATTATGAAAACATCATGTAATAAAAGTTTTGTGAATGTGGTCTCTCTGTTCTATATTTTTACAAGACTTTTATTTGAAATTGTTCAGTTCAAGATAAAATCATTTGAAATTAAATAACGGTATATTTAATTTAAAGAAAAAAATTTGGAACTAGTATATAATAAAGAAATCATCTAGCTGTGGATTTTTTTTTAAATCGTCATTTATCAGATGATGCATGTTACATTGGAACTGTGGAAGTTGTTATAATGATCTGAAATGATGAAGTATACGTACCGCTGCGTATAGCAAAAAAGTGTGCGATGGTTCAGGGTTTAGGTCTAATATCTTTGGAAGAATCTTCTGTTTCCAAATCGATATACATATCGCCTCATGAATCAATACTGGGATCTGAAATTATAAATACATTTAAACTTTGTCCAAAAAGATAATCATCATTGAACATTTCCACTATTTTTTTATCGATTTAATGGTTAATTGTAGTGTACAATAAATCTGGTTTATGTCTTCCAAACAACTATACAATTATATATTATTTATAGTTAAGGCATTAACATTGTGGAGGTTTAAAGACATTGTAATTTGTTTTATCAAACACAGTTTATTCCACTTTATGTAACGGCATAACCCTACCGGTTTCACCTCGTCATCAGGGAAACACAAACAAGACTGACACAAATATAAATTTTCTATAGATGATGCCAAATTCTTACACATCAGTAGTAACGGAAATAAATTGGACAGATTAAAGGCTCTAGAAATATCTAAGTCAGTGTATCGGGGTGAACATCTGGCAAACACACATTCCCAGAATCTCGCCGCTGCTCGCTGAAGTTGTCTCCTGCCTCCCTCCACCCACAATCCCCAACACAAATGTTTACCGTTAGAAGTGTATATGTCGGTACCAGTTCGAACAAAATTTTGTGTTGTTTGTGCTCCCCTGATGATAAGGTAAAAACCTTGAAACCGGTAGGGTTATACCGTTACATAAAGTGGAATAAACAACCGGTAGGGTTATACCGTTACATAAAGTGGAATAAACATTGTTTGATAAAACAAAAACTATACAATTGTTTAACAACATTTTGAGTGAAAAGAGGATTTACATTATTGATGGAATGATATTCGATTTTCGTCACTGTATGATGTCACACTCATAGTAAATAAAGAAGATTTTGATTTCCCTTATGGGGACTTATTTTGTCCCCCATAACAGCATGGGGGTGGTGGAATTGAACAGCCATTTATGTAGATCAGCCTTTCCCAATTAAATTTAGTCACAGAACCCTTTTATAATTTGTACAACAAAACGGAACCCTTTAAATATTTTTAGTATACGAATCCAAGCACGAAGTGTAACCAATCACAGCTGTTAATGCATAATTTCCTATTGCTTATTCAGGCAGGTGCATCAGTATACATCTGATGTAATTTACAGGTTCTGGATTACAATTGCAAAGGCAATTTAGGATACAATATATTCAGTAAGTGACTTGATTAAAACATTGCTTAACTCGCCCGATATTAACATGCCTATAATATTTTTAAGTTTAAATGTTAAGTTTTTGTGGATAATTTTATCACATGTAAGCATGGAATACCAAAAATGATAACATTTTGTGATACACAGATAATACCACCTTGCTTTAAATTCAGTCATGTAGCAGTCCTCAAAATTAAAAGGAATATAGAGCCATAATTGAAAAACAAAGTCACAATCCTTTATCTTTCCCTTGTATGCATATTGGAGAGAAAAGGAGAGTGGTCTATATAGAATTGATATATTATTTTATGATTTTCCATTATAGTTATGTATTGGGTGTTAGCATAAATTGCGTCCGTTTTTTTCCAAATGAAGAGAACAAGAGGACACAACTAAAAAAATTACAACAAATTAGTCAATAATGTATTCTCCTTCATTATTTACAACTTCTTGCCAACGTTCTACAAGTTTTTAAATGCCTGTGCGATAAAAACCATCCGATCTTGACTCGAGGAATTCATCCAACCATGTCCGCAATTTGACGTCATTATTGAAGGAAAAACCATCAACGAGCTATCCTTTCATTCATAGCGTCTTCACTGTACACTTTGCAAATATCGCGATCAGCTTTGGCAGCTTTATTCCCTCAATTGAATGCAAACAGAAGGAGGTGTCGAAAATGCTCACTTTCGTCTATACCAAAATACGAGCACCAAAAGTAAAACAAATTGGTGCTCATTTTTAAATTTGAAAAAAAAACGGACACAACTTATGTTAACACCTAATAGTTCTTTCAATTTAGGTGGACACTCTTCGATGAATTTCAAAGTGACGTGTCACTCAATTACGCTGCTTCAAGAAGCCTTTGTGGAATTTTATGTTGTTTATTATTTTAGATTATTTACTTTTCCATAAGACATTAAAGCCTCTTTAGTTGCTTCTTCTTGTAAAGTAGCAGCTTCTAGAACTGCCTGCTGTTGAAGTTTTTGGAACCTGTGATGCCATTCTACCCATCTGTAAAGAAATATAGTAAAATCTCTGAATTATATTTCAATTTAATTGTCTTCAATACAATGTGGTGGGATTATTATTATATGATGACCTCCGTATACTAGTATAAGACACTGGTCTTCCACTAGGAGGTTTCGGGTTCAGCAAGAGCCGTGCTTAGTCCTGTGGCTCTATAGTCAGAAGGATTGATGAATGGATCTTGAAAACACGTGCTAAACTTATGTGAGTGTAGTTACCTGTATAATTGCAGTAAAACATCCACCACATATAATAACGAACTGTGAGCTATTTGCCTACTTAGTGGTTTTTCACCCGATGGCTTGATTACAGGAGCCGAAGACAATATTATCTCCTGGCTATGCTCTTCAACATGCGCTATCAATTTGAGTATGTTGAGGGGTGCCATGTGAATACATTATCCTATGGCAATTTCAACTAACAAAACAGAAAGGTGGTAAAACTCAAAAAATTTCATTTTTTTTATTAAACAACTAGTTACATACCCTCACGTCGTTTCCCTGCAGGAGTAGACAGAGAGAACAGAGCGTCAGATTTTGCTAACACAACACACATATTTCGTCTGTTCCACATCTATACACCTTCTCATACTGCTCCTACGATCTCTGACTTTTTACATTTCCTTCTTTCAAAATATCACACACTTACTCCAACCATACTTTCCTTGGTCTTCCTGTATTACACCTTCCTGTACATTTGTTTTTTTTTTTTTCATTTATTCATTATAAAATTACGTTATAGTTGTTGATACGTAGGAGTGAAATGAGAAGGTGTCTGAATGTAGAAGAGGCGAAGGACGTGTGTCGAGATATGAAAGTCTGGCGCTCTAATCTCTCTGCCTACCCCGACAGGGACACGCTATGATGGTATGTATGTTTGTGTGTATGTATAAATACGATACCCTCGATTTCCGATAAGGTCTATTTTAGTTGGTTCTGCACAAGTCACGAATATATCCAATTCACCCGGCTCCAATGCTGTAATTCCCGTCTCTTTCTCCATATTGAAATATACAATGTGAATATTTTTTATTGTTACTTTGACGTTACCATCAAATTATGACAAAAGATATTGATCAAACAACTCAAGAGAATGCTGCTTCGATATTTAAATTTACCGCCAATATTTAAAACTCTTCGTTTTTCGCTTCCTTTCCTAAAGAGTACTTGTCTTATTTAAAATATTGTCTTATAATTTATTTTCGTAATATTTGATATAAAAAATATTACATTAAGAACCAAATATAAAATAAATTGAAATATTTCATCATTAAGTTATGCTAATTTTGACGCTATTGCAAATAAATAACATGTTTATTGATAGCAATATAGTTTGTAAACATATTCAGAAATTGCATATATCTCAAGAAAATAGCGAAGAAAATATATTTAAGAGACAAACTATCATAAAGTCAGGGCCCATCTCATAACATAAATGATTTGATTATTAATGATTTCTTTATTCCCAATTGCCAAATAAGGCAAAGATAAATTTAAAAAATCTTAATGAAAAATTTATGGGATAATACAATTTTTAAGTATGTACATATCAGAAAAATTTGTGTAATAAAATATTTATGAAAAAAAATATTTGACGTATTTTAATTAGTGATAAAAATCAAAATATACATTCGATATGGATTATAAAAAGTTTTTTTAAACATACATACCATCACGCCATTTCCCTATCAGTGAAGGTAGAGAGGACACATTTTTAGCCTCTTCTACACCCATATCCCGTCTTATATAACTTCTACGATTTCTTTGCTTTCTATGCATTTTTGTTTCAGGGTATAATTTACTTGATCCAAATATACATTCCTATACTCTCTTATTTGCACTGTATATTGGTTTTGTTAGTCTTTATTCCTTTATTTGTTCCACGCAGGGAATTCTTTCGAAGAAACCAAAAAAGTATTGGTTTGCATTCATAAAATATCACTGCAAATGACGATGGCAAAAATAATTAAACTTAAGTAATACGCAAGAGGAATGACTTGTAGCAAAGGTTTGTGTGATGTCTTGAGTGTAGTATTTTTTGTTTTTTTTTTAATGATTGTGTGCGATATTGTTAGATGAGCGTTTTTGTCTGTCTGGAGTGATGAAGTGTGAGGGGGTTGATTCGCGTGATATATACATATATTATTGAGTTTCACTGGTTGTCAGATTGATCAGAATCTGAAACGGGGGTTTATATAGTAAAAAAATGGAAAAAAGTATCGATTTATTTTTTCATGCTATATGTCCTCAATGAGATACAGGCAAACACCTAGTTTACTGGGGACACGACAAATGAAAGGCAACAAACCCAGATCCATTAAAATTGTGTCCAAATTAAATTACCTATTGTTTTTTTGCAAATTATGTATATTTCTTGTAATCTGTAAAATTAAAAAAAAATACTCGTATCTCGTTTTTAAAATCACGTTTTATTTTTAAAATTCCAAAGCACGGTTTTTTTAATTCCATTTAACCCCTTTTATGCTATGCTTGAAAGAGCCGTGTATTATAAATATTTTGAACGTTAATTATTACGAATTCTTATGTCGGGAATTATAATTTTTGTATAAATAAATTAAACTGAGTTGTGTCATACGTCATAGACTCAATAATATGAAGCCATAGACAAATATTTCGAAAACGGAAAACGAACAATCCGTGAACCGCCGGAAATAATACATCTGCCCTCTTTCATTCTTTTTTAGTTATTAAAACACGTGTCGCGTGGATTTTACCCGCTGGTGAGTTATTTTTCCGATTTTTATGGAAAATCTCTCAAAATTAATGACATTAAATCATCATTACTTTATTTTATTTAATGTTACATGAATATAAATAGTTAAAACCCTCAAATTTTATCATAATGAGCAGTTTTTATCCATATGAAAATGTCGGCATGGAAGTGCGAGTTTCAATAATATTTTCAATTGATATTGTCATCAATTTGATTTAAATGTTAATTTTATAGTAGAATATAAATGCTTTTAAATATAATTGTTCTTCTCACAATTGTTTCGCTTTAACACGTTTCATAACCTATAACTGTCAAAAGTGAATATCACTCGATGCTTACGAGAGTTGACGTTTTTATTTTAAGTTAAGACCCTGTGAACTAATAAATTTATTAGTTATTCTTGAATGCATTACGGTTTCACATAGTAAATGTTATATCTTATTATTTCATGATTTATAATATATATTGTTGATTGCGTATAATGTGGAAGCGCTAAAAATGTGGCGATCCATGGAGCAAGAAAATGAGAATTGAATTGTACAATTTGACAAAACTGACATGTTATAAACTTATTCGAGAGTATCTTAATGAAATATTTTTAATACTTAGGTTAGCTCGACTGAATTTCAAATAATATTTCTACTTTAAAACATTAGCAATGTCTTCATGCCTAAATATTTTAATCTACAGGTCGCGATTCAAAATTGAATATGTTGGCATTTTGATTGGGTTCCGAAATACTTTCAACATGAACAATATTTTAATACTTTTTACACAATAACATTAAACAAATGTACAAACTCAAATTGTGAAATATACTACAGCCTGAAGATGACCTTACATGCTATTTATCTAATATAACAATCAAGATTTGATGAACTTTCAAAACATAGTCTAAGCCAAGGTTCACATTAATGAGCTTTAATGTTATCAATATAAGTACTTTTTGTTCTGAGAGTTGACTTACACCAATGAAATTAACATAGATAAATAGTTCCAACAGATCCAAGCTAGAGTTACTTGCGTAATTTGGCAACTCTGAGCAAAAACTTGTTTGCTATACTAAAGAAAATGTAGCATGGTCCCTGTGACGTTTGACAAATTGGCTCCAATAAAACCTTGTAATGACGTTCAGTAATTTTAATTATTTTATCAATTTTAATATAAGCCTCGATTCTAATAAATAGCAAGTTATTTGGGTAAATACATTACATAAAACTAACAATAATGACAAATTAATACATCTTGTAAGGCAGAGAATCAAAGGAAAATTAGGGTGAAACGATATTATGAGTAATTTTTTTCGATTATCACTTCAATGTAAATGAGGATGGTGCACATCTGATAAATCTTGGGAGATCATTCCATAGCCGTGCCGAGTGAACCGTATGAAAATGTGTAGAATGGGATATGATGTATTGGTATGCAAAGGAGTCTCATCGCCTGATTGAAGAGAATGTCACGAAGATATGAAAGATAATTGGGATTATTAAGCATGCAAAATAATGTCGTTAGAATGTGAAAGTTCCTTCGCTGCCTGATCTTAAGTCATTAGTAATGTATTTTGTATTTTTAAAATATAAAATTTATTATATTATCCATATGTGTTATTTTATCAATCTTTACTTGGATCGTGAAACCACAACTAATACCCTGGGTCATGGCTCCATAAGGTTAAAAAACACAATTAGATTATTCTAAGCTTTTTCAAGTTGTCAAGTCAAGATTCAGACTTTCTAATGTATTGTATGATTTGTATTTATCTTTAAATAGGACAAGATCCACTGTGAATTAATACTAATTACGAACATCTAATTTTATTGTATAAAAAAATCGAAAATCCAATTATCGAATACCCCATTACTAGCCAATGCAGACTAACGTAGTGACTTGACAAATGTCACCAAATATTATTGGATTTTAACAAACTGCCACATTTTTGCTAATTTGTAACAAGATGTATTAATATGTCATTATTGTTAGTTTTATGTAATGTACGAGTATTTACCTAAATAACTAGCTATTTATTAGAATCGAGGCTCATATTAAAGTTGATAAAATAATTTTGTGAACTGTCACAGGAACCGTGCTATAATTTCTTAATTATGACATGCCCAAATTAGAATTCTTTTGAATATTGTTTAATAAAATTTATACTAACAAGGATATATGGATTATGAGAATCTTGAGATTGATATGTTTCCTGAGTCTAACATTTCTCACACTGAATGAATTACAATAAATGATTTCCTCATTGATTGCAGCACGTAAACATGGTTGCGACTACACCAAAGGCGCCCGACGCCAAGAAGGCCGAAAAGAAAGAAGTTAAGGATGGCAAGAAGCTGCCAGCCGTGCCGGAGTCAGTGCTGAAGCACCGCAAGAGGAGGGAGACCAACAAAGCCAGACTCCTTCAGGTGAGTGATCTCTTCACATTTAATGGTTGGTTGTGTCTATACAGAATAGAAAAACTTTATCAATTTTGACACATAAATGAGAAGTGTAAAAAAGTGAGCTATGAAGTAGCATGCTTTGCACAAATAATGATTTATTCGCAGTGTACATATTGAAAATTTTTTAATATTATTCAGTCATATTGACAAGTTTTTGACAAAAACTAATAATATTGAATGTAGGTCTTCTAAGAAAATAAAAATTATATATATTTTTTTACCATATTTATGTAACTTTCTTCATTCAGAATTTATTTCACCCAGATTCAAATCAATTCACTTCTATTTGTGTAATTTTTCCTATTAACAATTAATCCTGTATTTCTATTTGGTTTATACTCCAGATATAATTTACAAAGTATCTTTTAACTCCAAAATTAAATGATAACAGCTGAAATCTTAGCACTAAAATTACTTATGAGTTTTTTTATTGAACCGATTGGACAAGTTCCTATCCACAAACCCAGAAGTGCTGTTTTACAATTGTTTTGTTTCATTTGCTTCATCTATTAATTATTTTACTTACAGCATTCATGCTGCCTGTTAATAATGATATTTTTTAGATTTATTCCCTCATAATTTGCATATATTAATATCAAGTTCTTTGTAAGCTATAAAACACCAGTCTTTTTTATCAGCTACCAGGCTGTATCCGTAATATGCTATCCAATCACCTTCAGCACCTCACCCTTATTGTTATTATAGGCTGCTGCTACATCCAAAGACGAAATGTCTTTGTCACATGGTAGTACCACCTGATGACTCCCATCATCTTTTAAGGCATCTATTCTCAAAATGAAGAAGATCTCTCTTGGGCCTTAGATGCCCTTATAGTGAAATAGGTAGGATGCAGGCATGAAACTGCTGATACTCCATCTTGAGACTAAACGTTGAGGAGTTCCATATGGCATTCACATAGTAGCACCTGACCTATTCAGCTGTACATTTGCGGCAAACCCATCCTCAGCAAATATGCCACATAAATACTTAAATTTGTCAACTCTTTTGACAGGGACATCATGACATTATTTCATTTAAATTGTAGTAATTGAAATTAAATGTTTAATTTCAGCTGACAATCAAGAGGCGCACAAATGCCGCCAAGAAGCGCAAGGAGATCTTCAAGAGGGCCGAACGCTACGTCAAGGAGTACAACATGAAGGAGCGTGAGGAGATCCGACTGAAGAGGCAAGCACGCCGCCAGGGCAACTTCTACATTTCCGAGGAGGCTAGGCTGGCCCTCGTCGTGAGGATCAGGGGTATCAACCAGTTGGCACCCAAGGTAAATTTTATTTTATTTATTTATTATTACACATGACAAGAAATATACATAATTTTTGAAAAAACAACAGGTAATTTAATTTGGACATACAATTTTAATGGATCTGGGTTTGTTGCCTTTCATTTGTCGTATCCCCAGTAAACTAGGCTTTTGCCTGTATCTCACTGAGGACATATAGCATGAAAAAATAAATCGATACTTCTTTCCGATTTTTGATTACATAAAAACAAAACCCCGTTGCACGTTCTCATCAACCTGACAAACAGTGACACTCAATTACAACTGGAAACATCACTCCAGAAAGACCAAAAATATTCATCCCACAATGTACCGCACACAATCATAAGAATAAAAATAAAAAACATACAGAAACACAAAAACAACAAAATTTAAAACAACAAGATATCACCTGTTTATTTTTATTTGTTTAAACGTTACCAGTTTTCCAATAATAAATAGATAACTTGTATAGCGCTGTTTTGTGGAGCACTTTGTTTTTAATTTACAAAAGACAGCTCGTAAGTGCTGTAAAATGTAGATGGAACGGTGTCCGTGCCACGATAAATTTAAATAGCACTGAATTCTTATATTGAATAAATAACAAGCCTACTTTTCACTAGACTATGCTGCCTCTGATGTTTGGACCGATATCTAGATTATTATAACATGAGATGATAAATACAATGTTACTGATGAAGCTCTACCCCTAACCCTACATTAAGAAAAGTAACAAATGTCCAAAATGTTAAAAAACATTTAATACAAAGAACATTGAGAACCTCATTGACAATTTTTTTTATAATATTGCCTACACATTTTTATTTCATCGTTGAACCTTTCGATAGGTCTGCCAATAGTGTTGCCGAATTTACGATCAGTTGAGCTACAAATCGCGATGTGTTCACATATTTAGATTTTTTTAGTTAGGGCTCTGGAACTTCAAATTAATGGGGTTTTACTGTAATATGAATTTTTTTTATGACATTTTTAACATGATGATCACATAGTTCATCTGAATGCACTGTGTTGCCAATCAGCTTGTCTTTCGCTCCTATCTGATGATAAAACATGCTTTGCATTACTCCTCACCAACTGTCAACAGCACCTAACTTGCCATGTGTCCCTCGACAGGTTCGTAAAGTTCTGCAGCTGTTCAGACTGCGCCAGATCAACAATGCAGTGTTCGTGCGCCTCAACAAGGCTACCCTGAACATGCTGCGTATCTGCGAGCCCTACATCACCTGGGGATACCCCAACCTGAAGACCGTCAGAGAGGTTTGTACATACTTATTACATTTAATTATGATTGAAGAAAATTGTTAGTTAGTATATAATAAATATTTTATTTTTTGTTTTTAACATAGACTAAATTTTTTACACTAGTTCAGTAATATATTTTAGTATAATTCATATTTGCTAATAAAAATGCTGAATTAACTTTAAATTTCAACATGAAAAATTAATGAATCCATTTAATAGAAATTATTATTATCGAATTATTTAGCATTACATTATTTTAAATACTATTCATGTAAATCAGCGATTCCCAATGCAGATGATTTTATTTTTTAGGGTGCGGTGAGCTGTGCAGAATTATTAGAGAGGCAGAATTATGAGAAGAGTTTCAAGGGCTCATATGTCATAAATAAAAAAATCTTAAATAGCTCTCTTGTAAACGTTACTCTTTTCACAACTGCTCTTAATCATAGCTTTTCCGTATATGTACGTACCTTGTTGAAAAAAGGTGCAGTGTGGTACGTTAGAAACAAAAAATAAAAATTGTCTAGAAATTGAAATTCATAGAGATTTGAGACTATGTTACAAAACTGCAATCCAAGAAATCGTAAAAAAATCTTCGAGTACAAGGCTCGCATAAATATAGTATTTTATATTTTTACTTCAGATTTTAAAATCATTTTAGTTAGTTTTTAAATAACTTTAGTTTTGATAAACAAATAAATCAAAATTTTAGTATTGAACATGTTTCTCCACTTTGCAAGATAAAAATATCCAATGTTAAACTAGGGAGGTTTTGACTTGTCCCAAGGGACGTTGATTCAAAAAAGGTTATGAAACCCTGATGTAACAAACATTCTATTTTATCTAAACTGTTGACAGACTAGCATTAGTTTATGTAACATTAAATTAAAATTAATAACTTGATTAAAAAACATTCACTATTACAGTTTTAATCATTAAAATAATATAGCACCACGTGCCTCATTTGAAAATGTTTTCTTCAAAGCCCGCAGTATGTTTTGAAAAGAATTATAAATATAGTCGCATATTTTACCCTTTGTACTTAAATCCCCGTGGATGCACCTAAACTATGTGATTATCCAATTTCTCTCTGGTCATGGAAGCTTTAATGGCAGACTCGAGCTTCATTCTTGTAATTTTTGCAGCCTCCGGGATCAATTTGCAGATCACATTTTGTGGTACTGTGATGACGAGTCAACAATTCCCAAAGGGATCTCCAATCGACCTAACATCGGTTCATCTTTGGACCAATTGACTACTCTTATCTAGTGATATCGAAGGATAGTTTTGCTGCATTCAAAATTTTTTGTGAAAGTACTGGCAACTAGCTCGACTGTTGAAAACTCCACTGCGCTGCGAGTAATTTTCTTTCTGTGACGTCAGACCTTAAGTTCATCGTCGCTTCTATTCTTTTTACATTTAGATGTGTCACCACCGGAGGCGTCTCTTCAGGCAGTTCCTTCATCGTCACTACATGACGTTGCTCTCATAAAAAAATAAAGAAAATTTGGCTCTAATAAGATAGCACTGGATGGGGACTTATTTTGTGCCCTGTAACAGACTGGATGATGGTAGAATAGAACTAAACTGAACTTTATGCTATAAGATAGAGGTGGAGTCATTAGAAAAGAAAATAAACTATCTCAAATAGTTTCTAGCACAGTTTGATTGAACTATCTGTTAGGATAAATTTTAGCAATAAACTCTTATATAAATTTCATATGGTTATTATGATGATTTCATAGTTCAACTGAATTAACATTGCTGACTACTTCATTATGTCTTTCGCTCCTATCTGATGTAACCATATCAATATGGCAGCCAAACCTAACGGTAATATAAAAACATACCTTAACATTTTATATTTCCTTTCAGATGATCTACAAGCGTGGATTTGCCAAGATCAATAACCAGCGCATACCCATCACGTCAAATACAATCATCGAGAAGCAGTTGACACGCTCCAACATCATCTGCGTTGAAGATTTGGTCCATGAGATCTTCACCGTTGGCAAGCGCTTCAAGTATGCATCCAACTTCCTGTGGCCCTTCAAGCTAAACACACCAACTGGTGGATGGAGGAAGAAGACCACTCACTACGTTGAAGGTGGTGACTTTGGCAACAGAGAGGACAAGATCAATAAACTTGTTAGGAAGATGGTATAAATTGACGCTGTATGTGGTTGTACATTTATAAGTATAAAAAATAAAAAAAAAACATTAATTTATTTCTTTTATTTGATTTTCTTCATCATTTGAGATAAATCATTTTAGTTATTTTAATGTTTTCTGGAAAGTAATTTAATTTTTTTAGATCAAATTCAAATGCAAAGTTGCACCAAATGCTCTTGTATGATGGTTTTCGATATTTTCAGTATATTACCAATATCTTGTGTCGTAGAACAGTTGTTATTCTTGATCAAAACCCGTAATTTGGTCGTCATCACTGGCAATCGTCCTTCCAGAGAGGACACCATCTTCGAATGTCCTTTCACCATTATGAAAAATTTTAAACCACGTTTGACATACAATGTCATCACATCTGTCATCGTCATCATCACCAGTATTTTTCTTCTTTTTTTTGTTTGTATCATTTTCTATTTTACGGTAGTAAATAACCATCATGAATCGAAAAAACGGCTTATTTTCTTCCATCTTCAAAATGATGGAAAAGTAAATCCGAAATATGGGTGAGCAATGGAAGATAAGAGCAAGTTAAGGGATTTGAATTACGTTTCTCAAATAAAATTTGAATTTTTTTCACCAAGTATTCAGGGTTTAAAGCATACCTATGATTTTGGTCATACCTATTCCTTAAAAAAACATGAAATATTAAAATTAGGATAACCATGGATAAAAAAATAAAATGTTGGTTACATTTGTTGAAAAAATACTTTATTTTCATGTTACATAACATTTTAAATTGGAACGTATTTAAATTGGTAATATGCCAATGATATCTCGATAAAAACCTTCGGATATGTCTATTAAGTCTCCTTTATTTGGGTCATCACTTGAATTTATTATATTGTCCATGTTGTTTCGGAGATTCTGGAAAAAAACGAAAAATATATTAAGTTATTTGGCTTTTATTCTTGGAGTCTTGTGACCTTCAAAGGCTTCCTACGTTAACCTCTCGAGTAGTAAGATATTTTTTAAATTTTAAAACATCATTTGTTCAGTTGGTAAAACATGTAACTAGCCGATATATGATTTGTGTGGTATCATAAATAGATGTCATTGGTACTTCAAATCCTGACATAATCTCGGAATGTTCGAGAAATAATCACTGCGCCCCAACCGCAGGGCCATACGCTATCTGATTCAGTATTTCATAGCCCCATGGTTGGGGCGGTACGCACGGAGAGGTTAAAACCTAGTGATTAGAAACTCAAGTGTTTTTCTAATCACTGAGTATTTTGAAAATACAAACGTGCACTCTGCACAAACCAATCGTGTGGCATTCTAAAACTAATACCACTACATAAGTTGTGTAATATAGAGTGTTACTCACACTATTGCAAAATTACTCTTCTGGCTGAACGATCTATACATATCAATAAGTCATTTGAGATGCTTGATACGAGTCCTTCGTGTAACATAGCATGCTATGAGTCTAATGAGAGTTTTGATATGTACCAATATGTCCCTTGCATTTGCCCTTCTATAAGAGAAGTGATTGTGCTATTGGGACACGTGAGGCGTAAGGAAGATGGTCGAGTGCCTACGGCTGTTCTATACAGAGCTGTAAAACGAGACCTTAGGAGGTCAGCGTCTCCGTTTCAAAGGTATATGTAAAATCTCAGAAACCAACAGATTGAAATCAAGGCTAATGAGTAGCAGTCTCTAGTTCAAGACTGATGAAAGTGGAGAGAGATGCCTCGGATGGGAAGGGTGGTCCATGATACCAATCCATTAAGAGAGCTGGAGAGGAGACAGCGCGAGCTGTCGGTCTCAGGCGAGGTCCCTGGACGTATAATGTCCGTGTTTCCTTTGAGGTAGTAAAGAAGCATCAAGCACTGAAAAATAACTTGTTTTGTTTCCATCTTTAAAATTACACAAAAAAAAATAGTCAAAAATGCACTAAATCTTTCATAATAATATGCATTCAGCGCATTTGGAATTAAGTTCTTCTTCCCAGTGTCATGTCAGGTCCCCCCAACGTTGAATATCACTTGAGAGTAGGTATCTTTGTCCCCGGCAGCCTGAAAAAGACCCTCAACGCTCCTCATACCAGTCCAATCACGTATATTGCGGAGCCAGGAGATTTGCCTCCTGCCAACATCTCTTCGGCCCTCTATTTTGCCTTGGATGATCAGGTGCAGTAGTTTGTACTTTGCTCCTCTAAGTACATGACCCAAATAGGACACCTTTCGGTTTTTGATATGTCAGCAACAAAAAAATTGTGCTGATGACATCTATCTGAGAAATACGCAACTACTTTCCTAAACAAAATATTATTTTACTATAGTTCGGAAATTCTAGGATGAGTCCTGTGACAGCTCACAAATTTGCCCCAATACAACCTTGTAACGGTGTTCAGTAATTTTAATTATTTTATCAACTTTAATATAACCCTCAATCCTAATAAATAGCAAGTTATTTAGGTAAATACATTACATAAGGTTGTATTGGGGCAAATTTGTGAGCTGTCACAGGACTCATCCTAGAATTTCCGAACTATAGTAGTATATTTAAGATTGAACATTGTAAATAATGTTTAAAGAAAAAGAGGAAAATAATATTGAAGATATTTTAAGAGTTTGGGTGACATTCTTGTTAATGTACATTCGTACTTTTCGTATTAGTACATAAGCAGTTGTGTCAAAATGTATGGCATGAATCAAATCACTACCCTATATGATAAGCATAAGCACTTGTCGAGGAATATACTTATAAAAACAAAGAATAAAATAACATTTTTACCTGTAAAATCATATAATCAAAATGAGGCACACATCTACTTTCATATTTAGTTGTTTGTTCATCTTTTATAGATTTGAAAATATCCAAAATGAATTTATACATTTCCCAGCAAATATAAATATTGCAACTAGATATTTTCATCTTGTAAAAGCTCACATCAGCTTTCTCGACAGAAATATCAATAAAATCATCTAAAATATATATACGTAGATTCTTTTGGTTATTCAAAAAATCATTTTCATTTATTTTTCTTCTCAAATTTTCAGCTTGACTCAAAAATAGATTCTTCACAAAACAATTAGTAAATTTATCTCCGCACTTTTCCAAAGATTGAGGCAATTTAATAAAATATGATACTTGTATTTTTTCAATTGCTTTATGCTTTTTAATATCTAAAAGAAGTCCACAGTTTTTTAAAGCTATAAAATTAATCTTTTCCGTGGAATCCACAGATTCTTTATTTGATAAATGTCTTTTTAGTTGATTCTCATTTGGACAATCTAAGTAATATGAAGAATCAATTGAAATCATTTGCGTTGAAACAACACACCAAAAATTTTGATCATTTTTAAATGCTTCAGGAACTAATGCAATAAGTTTTATTCCAGTTTTGATTGGCAACGAAAATAAATCTTGTTTAATCGGTAGAGCAATTTTAATATTTGTATTTTTCAACGGAATGCTAATATTGTAAGAATAAAATAATTCAGTATTGAAAAATTTTATATCCAAATGCCATAAATTACTATTTATTCTTATCATTTTATCGATTTTTTCTTTTAAATATCTCGAAACATCAAATTCAATCAAATAGATCTGTACTCCTTTTTCGAAATAGTGTAAATGATTATCGATCAATATTATATCATTGTCGTCTATACAATCTTTGACTTTTATAATTTTAAATGTCGATATTATGTGTTCACTTATCAAATTTTGTTTTTTATTTAAAAAGAGTACAGTTATATAATTATCCTCTTCGATTATCGAATTAAGAATCTCTTCATTTCTTTTAGTCTCTTCTTGAATTTCTAAAATAATTTTTTTAATCTCAGTAAGCTCTTTAGGTACAGAAATAAGTTCATCGTCAGTTTCAGAACTTGATTTATTTTCCTTCGATTTGATCTTGTATACAATGTTATGAAAAGTTGTACAATATATATGGGCATTTACAGCATCGTAAGCAATGTCAAAAGGCATAGATATTTTTATCAAATCGTGTTTAAGATTATATTCATCATTTTTCTGTGATATCCGTGTATTCCATAATTTGAGTCCATTGGAATAGACAAAAGAATCGTCGAAGAAAATAATTTTATCTATGGAACAATTCAAATGGATAACTTCGGTAGTAACACATCTTTCTATAATATCGCAACACAAAATAACCATAGATCCAGTGACTAAACTTAAATAAATCGTATTTTGGATTTCTTTAATAAAACATACGTTATTTATTACAACAGGACATGAATAAAGAACTGAAGGAGATATCACTTTTTTACTATCCATTTCCAACAATGACCAATAAATTATATTTTCTATTATGACAAAAAGAATTTGTAATTCTAATGTTGTTTTTGATAATTCAATGTGAAAAACATTTTCTATAAAATCAATGGAGAAATATTTCAAATTCTTCACAAATATTTTAATCCCTTCAGTTGTATTTAAACTTATTTTGAAAGATTTGTTAACTTTCATTTTTGAAGAATCAATAACATCGTAAACAAATAAACACGTTTCATTTTCTTTTTTCGATAATACACTGATTTCAGTTTCATTACAAAATATACTGATTATATTTTTCATAATGGTTTTGAATTCCAATTTTTCAAGAACTTTTGTTTCATTTTTCTTCTTTAAAATGGTAAAATGTAGATTAGAATCATTATCGACACACAAAAATATGTTTTTTACTAAAACAATATTTTCGATGAGAAAATTAGTGTAATGGATTGTACAATTAACAGAAGGATCGTTTTTTTCTCTGATTATAACTGTAAACTGGTTCCAAAATAAAATAATATCGATGTTTTCAAAAAAATGTGGATTAACATGAAGTGGGCCAAACGTTTCCTCGTTGATTTTAAAATGCTCTAATGATTGAATACTCATTTTGACGTAGATAAACTCTATAAACGAAAATGAGAATTGAATATGTAATTTTGATTTTAAAACATTGCGAAATAAATAAAAATATATAGTACTCAAATGAAAATTAACACAATTTGATATAAATTGACAGTTTCAAATCAGACAACTGACAGCTCGAAAGAGCGGAAAATATATTCTTCTTCTTCTTGAATAATTACTTTGAACATGAAGGAGTAAGGGGGAAAAAATCAGGGTTTATTACAGTATTAGACTGGATTCCCACTTGTCCGCGGTAACGTAGAGAGAGCAAATTAAATACAATTGTAATTGTTGCGTTCTATGTTGCATGACTCCAGAACAAACTACTGTATCACGAAAATGTGATTCACAGATTTATTATTTTTTTTTATAATTATGTGATTATACGTTGCGTTCCTTAACATATTAGCTACAAAAAATTGGCCCAACCTATCGACTGGACATTATATGTTTAATAATTTATAATACTAGTCGATTTGAATTTTGTGCCTCTATTTTTATAATTCGTTTTATTTATAAGAAGTGACGATAACTTTTAACCGGAAAAATATTACAATACAATTAAATGTGCCTACCTGTAATAGTGTGGCAGTTCCAAGCGGATATTTGTTTAATTTAAGCCCAAGCAATAGTTTATCAATTGGAACAATTGTTTAGGAAGTTTTTTTTACCAATGGGTTGACATACCAATGTCGTCACAACCAATGATAGAGGCTGATTAGATTCACTCATAACTGAACGGAGGGGATATGGGGTTTAACCATAAATGCGATGATCTTTATTGCTATCATTATTTCTTCAAGTGCCGATCACTTTGCTGTCTTTTTCACGAGAATGCTCCAGCCAGCAACAATCTTCTTCCTGTATACGTTCCCTTTGTCTGGCTTAACGAACATTTATGATGTAGGCACATCTCCTCTTACTGGCTTGTTAAATGAATGTCAGCATTATCGTGAACCATGTCGCACTAACATCGAAGATGTCAAACACCATACACCTCTACTACTCTAATTTACCAATGAGACTGTTTACAGATCTACTGGATCTTTAATCTCCTTTAGTGATCTTGCTTATTTATTGATTTTAGATAATGTAGAACAATTTGGAACCTGTTTTACTCCGAACAATTTTTTTATATTTTTGTTTAGAACGTTCTATATCATTTAATTTTTTGTAGTTGACTTATTATTGACCGTTCTCCAGACCTAACCTCACTGACGGGGGATTTTGTGAGATTTAAGGAGCAAATTATGACCCTCATGAAAAAGGTGCTCAAGGTTCAGCAGGATCTCCACTCCCGGATCGACAATCTCGAGGCGGTGGCCCGAAGGAACACTCTATTGTTCCACGGGATCCGAGAGAGTGAGGTTGACTCGCCCAGGGAGGCGATCATAGCGTGCGCCCGGACTGACCTGGGTGTGGAGCTCAGTCCGGACGACATCGTCAGCTGTTTTCGCTTGGGACGGGGAACAACGGGTAAGCGCCCCATTGTTGTTAATTTTTGCAATAAAATAAGACGCCAAGAGGTGTTTAATAAGAAGAGGAACCTCAAGGGGAAGGAGATATTGATAACGGAGTCCCTGACCCCGAGTCGCTATACGGTCTTTATGGAGGCTCGCAGATTGTTTCCTCCGCGAAGCTGCTGGACCAGAGATGGAAGGATTGTAGTTCGCCACCGTGACAAAATCTTTCATCTCACAAGTTTGCAGGAGCTGCAGAACATAAAGGGAACAAACGAAGTAACCTTGGATAGCGAGACCCAGGCGAGATCAACAAGGCAGAGCTCTAAGAGGGGAAAATCATCGGGCTCCAAGTGATACGTGCTTTTAGTATTTTTTTTTTCTCTTCTATTATTTTAAAACATTTAAACAAACTGTCAAATTTTGTGTCAAATATTATGTTGTGATTACGCGAGTGTTGCCGCATTATGAAGACCAATAAATCAGCGGAATAAATGTCATAGAGCATATGCGAGTCGCGCTGATCGGCAGTCAAGGCAATGTTGCCTGATCGGGAGTTCGGCTCGGTGTACTTAGCCCGAATTTTTTGTTTGATCTGTTAACTGGGTCCTTGAGTTGATTCATGCGTCGGGTGATATATGCTGCTTGTACTGCAATCGACAATAAATTTTGACAGCAATGCGACTTGCACCTCCGTTGTGGCAATACTCGCGCTCGGTACATAACATATCTTACATTTTTGATGGCGGGAACAAATGTCAGACTCAAACTATTCATTGTTTTTGATTTTTTTTTTTTGTTTGTTTTTTTTTTACCCACTGTACTATTGAGCTGTGTTCCTGCCGCTGTATATTGCCTTTAAACTGTTTTTTTTTATCCTATTATTTTGACTTGCCTATATTTACATTCTGTTTTCTTTTTTTTTTGGGAATCTATTGCTATTTTTTTTCCTTTTCATGATTGACAGCTTCCATTTTACAACTTGAGGCAATCCACACTCAATGTAGATATTCTCTTACTGATTACATTATAGCTGTGGAAATATATTCATATTTTCTTTTTTCTCTCTTCCACTTGCCTGAACTACGTTAAGTGTTACTTTTACATTTGTTTCTTGTTTCCTTTTCTCTCTCTGTATTTGTATGTATTTTTAATGACTTGCATTGTAAGTCTCTAAAGGTTTTGTAATTTTTTCGAATTTTTTTTTTTTTTTGCTTGTTTTTATTTCTTGTTTGTGACCTTCAATCAACTAGACAGGGGTACGACGCGTGACAGTAGAATAAATTCGCTGTTTCTTGGCTTTGTGTTTCTGAGCTTGTTTTTTTTTCGTTGATTTAGTTTATTTTGTGTTTTTTTTTTTTTTGAACAAATATTTAATGTCATCGCCCCCCTTATCTCCCGATGATTCCATGACTCTACCTACTTCGCATACCCTTCTATCTACTCCCTCACCCTTTCCTGAATTCCTATCTACATTGGACACGTCATCTTCAGACTCTTCAGATTTCGCTGATACAAACCCGCCATTACTTTTGAATAATCATCTCCGCTCTGCTTTCTCTACAGCTAACAATGACTTTCACGCATGCCATATAAATGCCCAAAGCATACCCGCCCATTATTCTGAGCTGCTCACCTCATTTCATGACCAGCCTGTCCATGCCCTGCTGGTTAGCGAATCCTGGATGAAACCATCACTATCAAACTCACTTTTTTCTCTTCCAGGATTCCATCTAGTTCGGCGGGACAGGGTGGGGAGAATGGGAGGAGGAGTCTGCATATATTTGAGGAATAATATAAATTTTTCTATCATCTGTCAATCCCAAGCTCCTTACTCTGGAGGCCCAGAATATTTATTTATATCCCTTCACTACAACTTCATTAAATATCTCATCGGAGTAATATACTGTCCTCCTAATAATAATTATTTTGACGAGTTAGAAAAACTTCTTGAAGATCATACTCCTAATTTCAATACCACTCTCATAATGGGAGATTTCAATACGTGCCTTAAAAAAAATGACGGCCGATCTGATAAACTCCTGAGAATCGTACAGTCAATGAACCTCTCAATAATGCCCCTAAACTGTACACATGTAACAAGAAATTCCCAAAGCCTTCTAGATTTAATTATTACCTCAAATCCCTCTGCAGTTCGAACTCATGGACAAATTGATGCTCCAGGCTTCTCGCATCATGATTTGATATATATCTCACTGATCAACCACGCTCCGAAACTCTCAAAAGAGAGAAAATTCCTGAGAAGCTTTGGACGCGTTGATAGGGACGCCTTATTTTCCGACGCAAGCGAAGTTGACTGGGCGGCCATCGAACGATTGGATAATATAGATAGTAAAATAAATCTATTCAATACGTTTTTACTAGAGCTCTGCGACAAACACGCTCCACTTAAACTTACTCACTTAAAGTATAGACCTGCCCCATGGCTGACTGACGACATTAAAAAAAACATGGCTAGACGTGACAAAGCGAAAAAAAACTTCAAATCTAATCCCAATGATCAACTATGGGAGATTTTTCGACGACTTCGCAATAAATGTACACAATTATGTCGGAATGCAAAAAGAAAACACTTTTTTGACACCCTTCAAAACTGTCAGCCTGCAAAAAGGTGGAAGGTCCTGAACTCGATGGGTGTCAAATCCTCGGACACCTCAGGTAACTTCACATTAGATGTTAATAACCTTAATAGACATTTTGCAACACCATCACTCAGTTTAGACATTACCACAAAGGAGAACACTCTCCGAAAAATTCATGTAATGCCTCGACCCAATGTTCCTGAGCTCCACTTTTCGGAGGTTGATGTAGGTGAGGTTCGTCGTATTCTTTTGACTATATCCTCAAAAGCGATGGGTGACGACAATATTTCGATTGTATTCATCTCCTTCATTATCGATGCTATTCTTCCTATCATAACACATATTATAAATTTTTCTTTGTCTACTAGCAGCTTTCCTAGTGTATGGAAGAGGGCTCTAATTATTCCGATCCCGAAAGTTGACTCACCCACGTCATATAAAGATTTTAGGCCCATATCTATTCTGCCCACACTATTCAAAATTATTGAAAAAATTGTTCATATACAAATTGACTCCCACCTTAATCAATTTGAATTGTTTAATCCATTGCAGTCAGGATTTCGTCCGGGACATAGTACCACTACCGCACTGGTCAAGATCACGGATGACGTGAGACGTGGAATGAGCTTTAAGCAGTTGACATTGTTATGTCTACTGGATTTCAGCAATGCATTCAATACTGTAGACTTTGATCTGCTTATGGCTCGAATGCGTTCATTACGATTCTCTGAATCGGTCATAGTCTGGTTTTCGAACTATTTAAAGGGAAGACAACAATCCTGTAAATACCAAGAGCGTATATCTGAATGGACTGATCTCTCTGCAGGCGTTCCCCAAGGTGGAATTCTCTCTCCACTCCTTTTTTCTATATTCATCAACCCAATAACATCGTCTCTTAAATGTTCTTATCATCTGTATGCAGATGACCTGCAGATATATATTCATTTTGATCCAAATTTCTTTCACGCGGCTTTGAACAATTTAAATACGGGCCTTCAATCGATCTCGGAGTGGACTGGGGAGCATGGCTTACTCATCAATCCTAAGAAGTCTCAAGCGATCCTCATTGGCAGCCCTCAGCTTCTCGGTAAATTCAACACTGACTTACTTCCTCCAATATTACTTGATGGCTCTATTATACCATTACATAAAACTGTTAAAAACCTAGGAGTGCTAATAGATAACACTCTCTCATGGCGAGATCAAATAAATGAGGTAAGCCGAAGGATCTTCTTCAGCCTTCATTCCCTTAAAGTGCTGCAAAGATTTCTACCAACTAAAACCAAAATTTTACTCGTACAATCTCTGCTCTTTCCGATTCTGGACTATGCGGACGTATGTTACTTGGATGTTACAGAGGAACAGCTGGACAAATTACAGCGTCTTCAAAATGTGTGCCTAAGATTTATTTTCAACCTACGAAAGTACGATCATATAACTTCATACCAGAAGGCATTGAACTGGTTGAATGTTAGAAATAGACGCCAAATTCACATACTGTCTCTATTGTATAATATCCTTAACTGTCCCGCCGCACCCTCTTATCTCGCCGAAAATTTTCAGCGTCTTTCCAATCATGGATTAGCGCTACGCTCAAACAGAGATTGTTTATTGGCCTTTCCAGTTCACCGCTCTTCTTTTTTCACGTCGTCCTTTACTGTCCATGCAGTGAGACTCTGGAATCAGTTACAAACCAATATAAGACTCGCTCCGTCCTTGGCATGCTTTAAGAAGCGACTGAAAAAACTCTTAATTTCTAGTCAGTAAAATAACGTGTTTCATTCCTGATTTTTCTTTTCCTTTCCTCTCCACCATCCTTTCCTTTCCTTTTGATTGATGATATCTCACTTTATATGAAAAATAGTGTTTGGGTGATTGTCCGTCTTTGTGGGGTTTGTGGGCATGTTCTCACGTATATGTTTATGGATTTCGTGGGGATGGATAGTCATTTGAATGATTTATGCGACCACGTAACTTGCTTCATTTACTTTTGTCTGGTTGGTTGGAAGAGATTGCCGCCTGGCAATAAGCCCGCCAGATTGTATTGCAATAAAAGTGTTAAATAAATAAATAAATAAATATTATTCTAATTCGTTATATTTTATTGTATGTCCTTTTGTACTGCGGACATAGTACTGTTGTTCCAAAGGCTGTTCATAAGTCAGCATTTGACCGCGGTCAAATGAGAATCCAGTCTAGTGGTTCAACTAGTACTCGTCCATCTTTTAATATGGCAACAATATTTGTATGGACATATTTACAAATCTAAACATTTTTGACATATCGCAAATGTCAATGAAATGGATTGGCTTTCATAGTTATTTACAATCGGAATTAAACTTTTTAATAAAATGGTTTCAAAATGACAGACAATAGTTTATTTCTGTGTTGTGTATGCTTAATGAAAATAGAATTAAACGATATAAATGTAGAGAATTCGAAGAAAAAGTGTGACGAGTTGATTAAAGAATATACAGGACTTGACATTCTGCAGCACGGAAATCTTCCTTATATATGTGAATTATGCTATTCAGAATTACTAACTTTGATTGATTTTATCACAAAATGCCGGCTGGTAAACAAGAAATTAAAAACAGCCAACGCTCGCAACGTTTCGCTTTTGGAACTGTTAAAAAACGAAGATGATGACGATGAAATGGTACAATATGTAGAAATTAATGTAAAAAAGCTTGATAAAGACGACATCAAGAGTATTGTCGATGAAGAACCTTTCAAAAATGAATATCATTCTGATAATGAAGGCGAAACTTTTGACGATATAAAAGAAGATTCAGAAGAAACTAATATTGTTTCCGATAAAATTAAAAGCAATAGAAGGTCAGTCAAAGTGAGAAAATATAAAAAAGCCGGTAAAAGAAAAAAAATTGATCTGAAAGATAGGGTATGTAAAATCTGTGGTCAAGTAACGACATGTTTGCCAGCGTTAGAAAACCACATGAGGACACATACTGGAGAGAAACCTTTCGTTTGCTCACTGTGTAAACGCGCCTTTTCACTTAAATGTACACTTCAAAGACATATACAAAGAATGCATAGAGAAGAGTTGAATCTACCAAAGAAGGATGTTGTATGCCACGTCTGTGCTAAAGCGTGTAATACTAAAAAAGAATTGGAAATACATATGAGAGTACATACAAAGGAGAGACCGTACCAATGTCAGTATTGCCAGAAATGTTTCTCACAGTCAGGAACTTTGAGAGAACATATTCGTCTCCACACTGGCGAGCGCCCTTATTCATGTACAATATGTTCTAAAAGTTTTCGAACGCAAACTTCCTTAAAAACTCACTCTGTTGTACATTCAAAAGAAAAGAATTTCGTCTGTGAGATATGTAAAAGAGCTGTTAAATCTAAAAACGCTCTCAAGAAGCATCATTTACAAGTACATATGGGTGAAAAAGCATTCGTATGTGACAAGTGTGGTATGTCATTTGCTCAAAAAGGACAGTTAAAAAAACACATCAACTGCGTGCATTCGAAACAGTCTGGATTTTGTGAAATATGTAAAAAAGCATTTTCCGATCTTGCCGAACATACACGTAAACACACTGGAGAGAAAGTTTTCAATTGTGAATATTGCGGAAAAGGTTTTGCGACAAAAAGACCTTTTACGCTTCATGTAAGACGGCATGTAGAATCTAACAAGTATTCCTGTGACAAATGCGACGCTGCCTTCCCAATGCAGGCCATGCTCGACTTTCACACGTGGAAATTTCATACTACGTCTTTTCCGCACAGTTGTGATACATGTTCGAGAGGATTTTATCGCCTATCTGATCTGGTGAAGCATAAAAAGTTCAACTGTTGCAAAGCAAAGAATGAAAAATAAAAGTACAGTAGAGCGCCAATTATCCACGCTAATTGGGGGACATTCGAGCCTGGATAATTGAAAAACACACTATCCAAATTTAGTTACATTTTATGAGTGGAAATGCTAGATAAAATTTGCTGCGCAAGATAAATACATGAACAAGCTTTCTAAATGTTTGACAGAGTCAACCGTTAAACGCAGGTATCATACCGTGACAATCACATTGGTAAGCCCCGGAATCCACATATTTTGGTGTCAGTGTGAACGCGGGGAAACACCACCAACTAACTTACTAGCGTTAGTCAATTGGTATAAAGTAAACTATAGATTTTTTAACAGTTTATGTCCTTGCTTTTTGTTTTTCAAAATGTGGACATTAGTTGAAAATCATGGAAAAAATATTTTTCAGGATTACTAAAAACAAATTCACTCTAGAGGACCACGGTTAATCCAACTCACAGAGAATTGAGTCCCGTATAATCGGTGCTCTACTGTGTTATCAAGAGTAATTTATAAATATCTACAAATACGAGTATGATTAGTAGATTCCAATGGCTGAGATATATGTGTCGATAGAAAGGGTCTCGTATTCCAAAAATTTGCTTCAAAAACACGCTTGAAAGACAGCATTGAGTTGGCAGGTTAGAATAGCAATGTGATGACAGTATCTCCAAAGGCACATCCACACTAAAAAGATTAAATTGTCGATGAGTTGCCCTGATCGTTGGAGATTGATTCGAAACGGGGCCAAGATCTGTTATAGTGACGATGAGATAATATGTGCAATATACGTGGTTCGTCCAGAAAGTAAAGAAAGTTTTGGCGTAACTAAATAAAAACGAAAGATATCAACACAAAACTTTATTTACAAAGTCACAATACCTTACTCTATATTTCAATGTAGTCACCATAGCTGTCAAGGCACTTATTGTAACGTGGAACCAATTTTTCAATTCCGATGTTATACTCTTCTACCGCCAAAGATTTGAGCCAGGATGTCACTTCTTGTTTGAGGTCTTCATCGTTTGCGAACTGTTTTCCACCCAAAAATTCCTTTAATTTCGGGATTAAGTGAAAATCACTTGGTGCCAAGTCAGGGCTGTAAGGAGGATGTTCAAAAATTTCCCACTTAAAACGTTGAAGTTCTCGCTGTGTTTGTGCTGATGCATGAGGCCGCGCATTGTCATGAATCAAAACCACCTTTCCCGACAACATTCCACATCTCTTGTTTTGATGACACGTCTAAGTCATTGAAGAGTTTCACAATAGGTTCATGTTTCAATCCCATATAGCAGAATACTCAAAGCAGAGTAATATGCTTTATCTTTTTAGTTTGATCTCAATATCTAGATCCAGTCTTCATTTCATGGCACTATAAAAATAAAATATTTAATTTATATTTCAGGTACTAATATAACAGCGATGATATATTGTCTGCTATAAATTGATAATAACTAATTTAATTTAATATATCTAAGTATTATATTCAAGAAGTACATTATTTATAAATTATTCTAGTGTTTTATTTCTCTATGTTGCGAAATCCTAAGTCACGGTGATAGAAAAGTATTAAAAGAAAAGTCAATGTGATTATGGGTAAGTAATGAAAGATTAGAGCATCTTGAAAATGTATGTTATTTAGGTATTAATTTCTCAGATAATGGAAAAGTGAAAAGGGATATCGAATGGCATGTAGCGATAGCAAACAAAATCACTGTAGCATTAAAACTAGAACCGGACAGTATCAAAATCTGCTAATATGATAGTCCATCAAAGTATTTTAGTATCAATTTAGATATATGGGATTAAAGCGTAGACGTGGAAAAGACTGAAAAAAGTTGAATATATACTGGAGAAATGCTTACACTGAGAAGAATACACGGGGCTACAATGTATGACAGAATACGGAATGAAATGTTCAGGGATGAATACGAATTTAAGGCTGATCAGTTGAATAAGATGAAGAAGCGCATTCTTGGATGGCTTGGGCACATGAGACGAATGAATGAAGAAAGACTAACAATACATGCAAATGTGAGTGAAAAGAGCGGTGGAGGAAGACCAAGGAAAGTATGGTTGGATCAATTGAATGATATTTTAAAAGAAGGAAATCATAGGAGTTGTATAGTTGTAGAAGAAGTGAAAGATGTATGTCGCGTTAGAAAAGTATGGTGCTCTCTCCTCTCTGCCGACCTAACAGGGAGAAAATATGCTAGCATGTATTGTATTTCCCTGCGTTATTTTTTTATTAACTTTTTCATATGATTGGATGAGTCTTATATGCAATGGATTCATGGACTGTTGTTTTCACGTCAAGTATTATTTAAATTATTGACATATGCCATCTTGTGGTTAACTCGAAAGACAGGCCTCCACACCTATATATACCCACATGGGCAGATGAAAGGAGAAATTCCTCAGATGGAGGATTGGCCAAAAGGACCAAACACTATACATGTAAGGTAACAATCAATATGGTACCCAGCTAGCTGCTCACAAGAAGACATGCAGAAGGGAAGCTCCATTGCTATTGCAGTTAAGTCTTTCTGGAAAGGTAAAATATAGATTTAGTGTTATCGACACAGTTGGAATGGAATACGCCCATTCCTCACCTTACCCAGTAAATAAGTTCTAAGAAAATTTGCAGAAATCGAAATTGAAGCAGGAAAATTATCTAAAATTGGAAGATACATTCCATAATAACGAAATCTGTACAAATTGAGATACAGAAATTATATAAATGTCAAATAAAGGCACAGAAAAAACATAAAAAGAAACTAGCAACCATCGTAATAAAAATCAAAGGTCGGTATAATAAAACATTTTTATTTCTTGATAAAAATATTATTATTCAATACAATAGTACTAACTATTTAATGTGATAATAAAATTTAGTGAAATAAATACAATAATGATTTATTATGCTTGTCTGTCTCTCCACTGACCTTAACTTCAGTGACTAGATGCCCATTGAGGTGAATTTAGTCTTCCAGATGTACATATAATTTACTTGACAAAATTCAAATAACAAGGAAAAAGGTTGTCCTTTAAAAAAATATATTTAAAAAATGCATAATTCGGGGGATAAGTGTATATGCCTTAGCTATGTCTACATCCATTCATCTCATCATACATGCTCTTCTGTTTCTCATACTTCTTACCTTACCCTCAGTTTGAATTTGTCTATTTTTATACTATTTGCTTGCATCTTTTCCTTTCTTTACCATAATTGTAGACATTTATTAACTTTATAAGTTGTTTATATTGTAATTCATTTTCTCAATGTGGTCAAACCATCTAAAGAATTTTTTCTCAATTATAATTTAATCCTTTAACAAACAGTTTCACTTATCTGATTATTTCTTACTCTATCATACATTGTTACACCAGATATCCTCCGTAAAGATTTCACTTCAACTACATTTTTTTTCCTTAATATCCATCCTTTATTTACATGCATTATGATTTTTGAAGATTGTGCAATTGCTTCATTGGCAAGTTCAGTGATAAGTGTACTATTGAACTTGTTACCAGCTTCAACCGGTTTTTCAATATCGTTTGTCTTGCTATTTCTCTAAAATATCATCCTAAAGTTTTCTCAACTCTTGAACTGTTGAGTGATAATAAATAACACATGACAAATCATCATTTTCTATGACCAATACTTTGGAATTATTTACATTTATGCTTAAATGTTTTAACATACATTTTTTTGGATATTTATTCAATTAAACTGCTAAATAATTTGTCAATAAGTATTGAAAATATCATGGTATCAAAATTTTGGTTTTATGTAATAATCATTGAATGTTTTCAAATAAATGGCTGATCTGATTTTATTGCAGCACTTAGGGGAGAATCTTAAGTCTTCAAAAGAAAGTTTAATCCTGTTATTGGCAATACATCGAGGCATCCTTGGGATTAAATTCACCATGGCAAAATTTATATACTCGTAATAATTTTAAAACGCAGGAAACAAGATAAATGGACCACTTACTTAATAAATTATTCTTATAGCACTTCTCGATATATCCGCATTGGTAAAATGAATATGTTTAGCAGATAAAATTGTCTTTGACCTGATAAATCAAGCCTTCGAGTAATAGAATTTTCTCTCTTCATTTCAAGATTTTTTTTTCCTCTTCAGTATCCTTTCATTTTTCCTGTAATTTATGATATCTCAACTTGTTGTTATTTACATTATGAATTTAGTACAAATTAATAATTTGAATAAGTTTCATAACTATGTTTGTTACTCTTTTTGTTTGATTGGTCAGAAGAGATTGCCACTTGGTAATAACCCATCAGATTTTTATACAGTGTTCAACAAATAAATAGAAGACTATAATGATCAAATGGCGTGGTGGTATATATTATTTATGACGGGGTGTATGAATGTAGAGAAAGCGAGACGAGTGGGTCTTTATAAAAAAAGTGTGTGGTTCTATCTATTCTGCCTACACCGCAAGGGACACGGCATGACATGTATTTCGTCGTTAAGGAAAAAGTTATTAATTGCATTTAGACTTTATGGAGCTCATCAAGTAATATAATGACTTTTTCCATACAAACAAATAATCAATTTAAACAGTTAATGATTTTTTTAGTGGCCTAACTTCGCTATTGGCTTAAGTAATGCCGTTTTTTACTTTTAGAATGATAGAGATTTGTGTTTTTGATCCAAATAATGAAAAATCTCATTTTGAGCAAAGGGGTAATTAATAATTTTTTCCTTAACGACGATTTTTGAAATGTAACCAAGTCAATTGACAATATTTTTATTTATTGTCTCTGATTATAGAGTTTGAACTGTCAATGTCAAAGAAAAAACTAAGTGATTGTTGTGTAAATTTACTCAAAATATCCAATAAAAATGGTAGATAAGCCGGGGACTATTTGCCGTACATGTCTAACAGAAAGTTCTCAGTGTGTGTCCATTTACGAATCTAATAATGACTGTAAATACGTCGACTTTTTAAAGGAATTCGTCGGCTTGGAAATGCGACAAGAAGATAACCTACCTTCTGCAATATGCGATATCTGCTCTGCCGAATTGACAACAGTTGTCAGTTTCATTTCAAAATGTCGAGCATCTGACGAGAAGTTAAAAGAGGCACTGGATCGTGATATACCATTAAGTGATTTAATATCGAAAGACGTAAAAGAAGTATTCATTGAAACAGTTGGCGTTTTGGCAATCAAAACGGAAGAAAACGATTCGGCGGATGATTTTTTAGATATCGATGCCTTTGAAGTAAGTGACGAAATTAAGAAAGAAGTTAAAAAGGAAATACACACGAAGAAAATTAAGAAAAAGACTTTATCAAAAGAGATCAAATGTCAAGTTTGTGGATTGAAAACAAGCAGCAGGTCTGCTTTGATCGTTCATAAAAGAACTCACACAGGTGCTCGTCCTTACGTATGTTCATATTGTAACAAATCATTCAGTTTAAAAGGGACATTAAAGGAACACACTAAAAGAAAACATACAATCACTAATCAGCCAGTACAAAAGAACTGTATATGTGACTTTTGCGGACAAAGATTCTTCAGGAAATCAGATCTTAAAGTTCACGTAAGAACACACACGAAGGAGAAACCGTATCAATGTAAATATTGCCCTCGAAACTTTTCCCAACTATCTACGCTGATCCAACATACTAGAATTCATACTGGCGATCGTCCCTACCCTTGCCATGTCTGCGAAAAAAGATTCATATCACGTACGTGTTTGAAAAAACATCTCATCTCTCATACTACTGAAAAGAATTTCAAATGTCACATATGTAATAAAGCTGTCAAGTCTCGCGGAAGTCTAAATAGTCATTTACTGCTTCATACGTCCGAGAAAAGGTTTTCTTGCGAAAAATGCGGTCTTGTTTTTACTCAAAAAGGAAATCTCAAGGGGCATATGCAAGCTATGCATTCGGAACGTGCTGGAACTTGTGAAATATGCAAAAAAGACGTTTCTGATATTGCAGTTCATAATCGCATGCATAGTGGAGAAAAGCCATTTAATTGTACTGTGTGCGAAAAGAAATTCTCTCATCAGAAATATCTGAAATCGCATTTGAAATTGCATATTGAGTCCAATAAATACGCTTGTAAAGAAGAGAATTGTGATGCAGCATTTCCGATGCAAAGACAATTAGATTTCCACGTCTTGAAATCACATCGCAGTTACTTTCCTTACGCTTGTAAGCTTTGCTCGAAAGGTTATTATCGAATTTCGGATTTGAATAAACATAAAAATAGTGGTAATTGTAAAAATTACGATAAGAATGGGAAAGATTATTCCAAAAAGGTCAAAACCTTCGAAATAGTTGTGTAGAACGTCTCTTTGTAGATCTTGTGTTAAAATTAAATTTTATTATATCTTTGTTAAGAACTTATAAATATACGGAACTAATTAAATATACTGTGAAGAAATATGCATTTTTCTTTCTTTAAAAATGCCTGTGAACTCAATATATTCGAAGGAGTATACGTCAGTGTCAAGTAGTATCCGCTCCATTATACTCAAGAAAATGTAGTATGGTCCCTGTGATGTTTGAAATGTCATGTCTCAAAGGGATGAGGTAAAAAAGTTTTTTTTTCAAATCGAATAGTTTTTTTATAAATTGAATAATTGTTTTTCTCTAAACTGACGTTTTAATTCCTAATTTTCATTAAACTGACTTTCTAATGTATCGTATGATTTGTATCTATCTTTAAATAGGCCAAGATCCACTATGAATGAATACTAATTACGAACATTTAATTTTATGTATAAAAAAATCGAAAATCCAATTATCATATACCCCATCCCTAGCCAATGCGGACTAACGTAGTGACTTTTGACGAACATCGGCAAATATTATTTGATTTTAACAAACTGACATATTTTTGCTAATTTGTAACAAGATGTATTAATTTGTCATTATTGTTAGTTTTATGTAATGTATTTACCTAAATAACTTGCTATTTATTAGAATCGAGGCTTATATTAAAGTTGATAAAATAATTAAAATTACTGAACGACGTTACAAGGTTGTATTGGGGCAAATTTGTGAATCGTCACGGGGACCATGCTACATTTTCTTTAGTATAGTACAGTTTAACATAAGCTATGTATCGGCATATACGAGTTACAGCACACTTAGTTTGTATTCGTGAGGATACATTGACAGGAATTGGTTAAGTAAGATAGATTCATTAATCAGAAGAAAAAAAACATAAAAGATAGAAATTAAAAAAAGGCAAAATAATTCTATGCGCTTCTATTATTTCTCGTGTTGTCACCATTGACTTCCATACATTTTTGTTGGTTTTGAGGCACCTTTATTACACATTTATTCTTATGTCAAAAAGTCATTGTTAGTATTTTTAACTAATTTGAAATATTTGTTTGAATTGAAATAACTAATTTGAAATGCAATGCAAACTATTTTTTTAGATGCAAAAATTGGCAGTCTCTTACCTGAAATAGGGGCTGTAGTGTAGATGCTCAAATATTTCTTAACCAAAGTTTTGCAACAGAATAGTCGGAGTTGAAATATGAGGTTCTGTAGTATCCTCCAAAAGTACAATTCTATAATTTATAAATTCATTATTTAATTCATGAAATTATTTTTTTTCTTTTACACAGTGTCGTCATCTAATTTAGTTTGCCTATAATTTTGATAATTGAAGGGATTTTTTTTTAAATTCCGGTTTATCTATATCTTACTTTCTTTTACTGTCAATTTCTAAAAGTAATATCTGATAAATAACCTCCGATTGCAAAACTGAGCCTCAATTTCTTGACACATTTTCAATATTTTGACCAGACATTTTCTTGACACATTTTCAATATTTAGATTCTCAATTTCTTGGTGAATGTTGCCCTAGAAAATGTTGTCTTGGTGAATGATGCCAAAATATGATTTTTTAATAAAATAGTCACATTTTTCACTTACTCTTGTTCTGAGTACTTGTTAACCACTTAATGCTAGGGTTTTTTTAAAAAGAGGATTTCAAAAAACATCAAATATTATTTTGTGTTTTATTTTAAGTTTATACACTTTTCAGTTGAAACAACAATTTAAACATATTTTAATTTAAAAAACTGAAGAAATTTTTTAATTCAATTTGGTATGGTAGATTTGGACGCATTGTGTTAAACATAGACCTACGTAAATACCAACACAATATCGTAAATACGAAATAAGCAACACAAAACACGACCACTCACAACTGCAGACAAATTTACAATAAATAAAATGCAAACGACTGGCAAGCGTTACACGTGTTAGCTAAAATTAGAACACTACAAGTCGAGACAAGCGAACGTAACTCGGGATAGCGGAAATTGGAACGCATTTGGCACGCGAGAGGGTCTCGTTCAAGGGCATTAAGTGGTTAATGATGAATTTCCCGTTACTCTGTTAACAAAACAATGATAGTAGACATTTTGAAAAAAAAAAAAAAAAATCCAATAAGGTTCCAACATTTGTGCCACCTTGTTTAAGTTTTATTTATAGGGTTTTGATAAAAATGAAAAGAAAAATATTTCTGTTAGAAAGAATATAAGTTAAGAGATCAGTGATAGATAGAAACAGGCAGTACTCATTGTTTCTTGAAAAAGTATATAAAAGTTGAATCTCTGAAAGTAGAACAATATAAAAAAAAACATGGAGATATGTGTTTTAAAATATTTATTTTATAATGGAATAAAGCAGGTATAATATTTATGAACACAAAATTAGTTACTGAGATGAATTATTGATAAAGTTAAGAAATCCTATTAGTACCATCATCAGATGTTTTCTTTATAGAAAACTTATCAAGGATAGTTAAATGCTACCCGTCATTTTCTTGACAGTTCTATACATACTGTGTATCTATGTACTGCCCTACATACTTGTGATATACACTCTCCGTTGCGATCATGTTCTTTGATGATATCTAAAGATTTGTCAAGATGTATGAAAGCTTTCATTCATAGTCTTTACTGTCAAAATTTTAACAATGGATTCTTCATTATCAGCTCTGTTTCAATTTGTATCATATTTATCTCTTGTAGGCCAATTAGGTCTTTGTTTAACAAAGTTCTGAACGAGATTGATATTAACTCATTAATATCTTCATTGTACGAAAATTGAATCTATGATAATCGAGGACTGCTTGTATTCTAATTTTGCTAATTGGGATTGAAAGATATACAAGAAGATTGATTTTATTATATTTTTTTCAACAAAACGGTGAAAATAAAAAAATATTTAATAAAAATGGGTCACCTGTATGCCTTAGGTTGACGATTAGTCAAGTTGACGTTAATGCCTATCGATATTTTAATTTTATTTATATTTGATATGGGTATACGCCAATTACATAAAATAAAATGTTTAGTATAATAAAAATGGATAGAAGTCTTAAAATAATAACAATGATTACTCATGTTACCCTGTCAAGTGGCTCAGTTATGAATACAAAGTTAATTAACACTTAGTGGCCGAAGATACAAAATGTGTACCATGTCAATCATTACTAGCCGATGGTACCACATGTGTATCATGCTTCTGCCAATGGTTACTGTCTGGTGATACAACCCTTGTACTACGTTTTCTTCAACCATTATTGGCCGAAGGCAACAACCCAAGTGTCATTTTATTTTTCAACCAGAATGCAGGATTCCCCAACCTTTTTTAATGAAAGGCCACATACCACACATAGCGGACTGGTCGATAAAAAAAAGGAACGTGTTAATATAATATATTTGTGTGTATATTCTATTGAGCTTGTAAATCCATTCAGAGAAGTCTATTTCTAAAAAAAATATTTGGGTCGATTTTGCATATAAAAAAAGAAGTATATTTGGTGTGCAACTTATGGAGGGCGCTTCAAAGAAGCCACCCATAATTAAGTTTTTAAAATCAAATTTATGATTTATTCCACATACTTGTATATTGCATTTTTTCACAAATATGTATAGTTTCTTTTACTAATTATTGAAAAAATGACCCGACCCCTGGTGACATTAACCTATGTAACCGCGTGGCCTATGTTAAAGAGTTTGAGTTCAATCCCCAATCTATCCACCAAGATATGGAAGATATCAATATTTGGTATCACCAACAAATGAAATCTCAATAATCTGATCGTGCTAACTTTACTTCAATCATGTTTTAATCAACCTTACATCAGATGTCACTTAAACCTTTACCATTCTTTGAAAGATGAACAAAATCAATGAGTGATTCATTCAACTGCTGAACATATGAATTGGCTTCCATTCTACATATTTATCAAAATAAACAGTAATTTGAAGATTTTTTTTAGAAAATTATATACGAGTTAATGTAATTGAAAATAGTTGGTAAAACAAAATTATTTTATGAATAAATAAATACTATTTATGTTGAATACGTGACCTTTTATTTTCCATAATCATTATTACCATTACTTCAAATCTTTTAGAAATCATAGAATTATTTTTACCAGGCTTCTTATCCTCGACTATGAGGCCCAGCAACGACCTCCGTGGCCTAATTGGTAAGACGCCTGTCTCACAACCTGGAGGTTGCGGGTTTAAATCCTGCTGAAACCTAGATTACTTATTGATCGCTGGTACTTATTGATCGATGTGTTACGTACATTCACTAATAATAGTTTATATTCAGTGTACAATCTACTTCCACTGAAAAATTTGACTTTTATAATATTTGTTCGAGGTATATGAGATTTTTAATTGATGCTGTGTATAAAATTAATGTAAACATTACATTAAATAAATATATAAAATTATCTACTGATTATAATACTCGTACTTGCAAATATATTTGTTAATTTTTTATATATGATTCATATAAATGAGTAGTATAAATAAGTTATATCAAAGACTATATAATGTAGACTGAAAACATGGCTGCGTAGAAGATGAAAGCAACTTAATGGAACTCAAAAATCATGATTATTGATAAAAACAATGAAATATAACGCATTCATAAAAATTGGAGATCATACATTATTTTGTTTAGTTTGAGTCTAAAATTGTTGATAACGATGGATGTGAAACTCAAATTAGGAGAAGAGTGTTAAGTCGAGGCTGAGACCTATTTGGAGAAACAGACATCTCTCGAGGAGGGAAAATACATCTTGTTAAAACCCTTATTTTCTCAATATTCTTGTATGCCTCAGAAACTTGGACAATAAAGGCCAGAGAAAGATCAAGGATATACTCTTTTCATACGTTGTGCTGGAGACAATTGCCTAGTGTTTCATGGATAGAATGATGAACAAATAAATGCCTCTATTAGAATGACGATCAAATATATATTTCAGAAAGGCTATCAAGATTACGCACTCGGCGTTTCTTTGGTTTCATTTTCTGCAAGGAGGATATGGAAAAACTCGTAGTCATTGGCAATGATGTGGGTCGTAGGAGCAGAGGTAGATCAGCTATAAGCTGGTGCTACAGTCCTTCCTTTACCACAGGCTTTGCAGACAGTAGAATACCGGAAGGACTGGGCTGGAAATTCAGGGCTGTAGCTAAGTGTACTGCCATCTGTTTGTGGAAATCTGAAACGCTGACACCTAATATGACATTGCAATACATATTGCACATGTGGAAGCCATGGCCTTGTACATATTTTGCACTCCCTTACTGTCGGGTGGATGTCGCCAGGCACATGTATATTCTTTGGTAATATTCTTCACTGAGCACACTTCACAAAATAAATATGATTGCGTGTGATTTTACAATTATAATATAGGGAACATAATATAATATCATCAGACATTTACACATAATATATAATTGAGAACATTTTATATTGCGACAATTTTTAACACAATAATCTAAATAATTGAGAAACATTTAAAACTGCTTCAGTTTTTGTAAAAAATAAAACAGAATAAACAAGATTAGTTTTACAATCAAATGCCTCTTCAAGAATGCTTTTTGATTTTATGAGACTGTGTAAGTCAGAAAAGTAAGTTTAAATTAAATTTAAAATTCAGGTCCAAACTAAAATTATGGATTTTTCAAGAAACCAACATAAAATCATATTTAAGATGTTTTTCCATCTAGAAAGCAAATTTTTTTATGAGGGTTATTTCAAGTGTTAGAAAAATCTCCCAATTAGGTACTCCATTTCTGGTTTGGTGGATATTTTTGAGTTCAGGGGAGTCCACCGCATTTCAATGCATTTCCACAATCTTTGATCTTGACTGGTTATTGCATTTTATCTTAAATCTTTTTTTTTTATTTGCCCTATTATATCCCCGTAAAGAGATTTTTCGTCTATATTTTCTTTTGAGATTTTAATTCTTGTATTTTTTAATGAATTTAACTAATTGTAGTTGATTATTTTTTTACTTTCCACATTGTACATTGGCATATTTACATATCATATTTTGAAACAAATTCTGAATTATTAATAGTGTTTTGGAATATGTTGATACATTATCTTATGTTTAATAATCGTTACTGTGATATGGAAAGGACACTTAAGTGTTATTTTTTTAATCAACAAATATATAAATATGTTCTCTTGTAAAATCGCTTTAACTAAGATAATATAGTTTTGACATATTGCCTGTTGAGAATCATAGTGGCGAAACTCCAAAAAATAAATTTAAGTTAAGTCTTCCAAATGGCACTAAAATGACTCATTTTTAACGTGCGTAAGTGGCGAAAGTATATTTAAACTTCTTGACTCTTCAAGGAGTTGAAATATACTTTTGCCACTTACGCACGTAAAAAAGGAGTCATTTTAGTGCCATTTGGAAGACTTAACTTAAATTTATTTTTTGGAGTTTCGCCACTATGATTCTCAACAGGCGATATGACAATATTATCCAGTCCAATCATTTTTTTTGCTGTTGAATTTTAAACATATGAATTTATGATAAAAAAGTTCAATAATACATATAAATTTTATGATGAAAAAATCTCTTGACCCATTTTTGGAATATGTAAAAATATTCGCAAAATTACATTCTTCTACAAAATATTCATGAATAAAATAAACAAATTACAGTGGTTTCTAAACTTTTTTCTGTATTTTCCAGGTTTTATTTTAAGCCTTTCTTGATAACACAAATACAAAAATAAATAAAGAATGTTTCAAACATTCACATAGATTTTTTTCTAGTAAAAAAGTGCATATTATAACCAGTGCTTACTCTAATCCAGTTGATATATTTATGCATAACTGGATTGCATTTTAATCAGCTTTAGCATTAAAAATAAATGAAAAGAAAAATACATTTGAACTTTAACAAAATTTCCAATTTTAGATTGCAATAGTCCTACCTTATCCGTAGTTTCAGTTACCCGCAGTCTACTGGGGGTTTAAAATATCAAATGGAAAATTCCAATATATCATCAGGCCATTCACCTTACTTATTTTATTACAATAAGAAGAAGGGTGAGTACAGTTCAATAAGATATTTTTAGAGAGAAAAAGACCATCTTCACATGACTTTTGTTACAGTATATTTGTTATATTTTATTATTATTGTGGTTAATCTATGACTATGTATAATTTATCATAGGTCTTTAGGAAAAAACATATTGTATATAGAGTTTTGGAATATATCTCCCACATGTAAAAAGGATCAATTTTAGTTGAAGGAATTTCTAAATAACAATCCATTTATTAAAAATATTGAGAATACTTCTCCCTCCCAATTAAAAATAATTCCTACTTTTGACTCAGTGATTTGATTTAATTAAATTAATGATTTTTACACATTACTCTGTTATCGAAGACTAAGAGATAATATTTTCTATTAAATTATTTATTAAGTATAAATTAGTATTTCACCTAAAGAAAATAATAAAAATAAAAAATGTTGACAGAAAATTTAGGAACATGAAAAAACTTATTTATATTTTTTTGCTGTTCTATGAAAGTTTTGTTTAATGACTACGGAATGTTTAAAAGTTAATATGCTTTAGTTTAAAAGGGAGGGTATTGTTTTAAAATCTCAGAGACTTATCATCAGCTGTCCCTCAAGACTGGCAGTCCACTGACCACTTGATCTAGTTAAGTTTTCTCATTTACCTCTTCTATACAATACACTTTTGACTTGTATTATATTAGGTCCTTACATATGAAATTGGCATTTTGCCGTACTGGCAACTTTGATCTCAAATATCTTCTCTTTGGTTAGGAATTCCAAAATCAAATTTATACAGCTATTTACTCAAGTATTTGTGTTTCGAAAATTATAATTCATTTGTTTTTTCCTCAATCGTTTTTTTTCTTTGCGTCACTCAGTTTACAAAATGGAAAACTTGAAATATCGCGTTATTTACGAGTACGAGTTCCACCGTGGCACCAGTGCTGCAGAAACGGCTCGAAGGATTAATGATGTGTATGGCGACGGTGCCGCAAAAGAAATCACAGTGCGTTTTTGGTTCCAACGTTTTCGTTCTGGAAATTTCGACCTGCAGAACAAGCCCCGTGGAGAAAGTTGATAATGAAGAATTGAAGGCTATTGTGGAAGCGGATCCATCGCAAACCACGTCCGAGTTAGCTGCAGGCTGCGGTGTTAGTGATAAAACTGTTTTAATCCACTTGAAGCAAATTGGGAAGGTGAAAAAGCTTGAAAGGTGGGTACCTCACGAATTGAGTGAAGCAAATCAACAAACGCGCGTTGACTGCTGCGTTGCATTACTCAACCGGCACAATAATGAAGGGATTTTGAATCGAATCATTACCTGTGATGAAAAGTGGATCCTGTATGATAATCGGAAGCGCTCATCGCAATGGCTGAACCCTGCCGAACCAGCCAAACCATGCCCCAAGCGAAAATTGACTCCAAAAAAGTTACTTGTGAGCGTTTGGTGAACTAGTGCTGGTGTCGTTCACTACAGCTTTCTTAAATCTGGCCAGACGATTACGGCAGATGTCTATTGTCAGCAACTGCAAACCATGATGGAAAAGCTAGCTGCTAAACAACCGAGGCTGGTTAATCGCTCTAGGCCACTGCTGCTTCATGATAACGCTAGACCACACACTGCACAACAGACGGCTACCAAATTAGAAGAGCTTCAATTGGAATGTCTAAGACATCCACCGTACTCTCCGGACCTTGCCCCGACAGATTACTATTTTTTTCGAAATTTGGATAACTTCTTGCAAGGGAAAAAATTCAACTCCGATGGGGCAGTCCAAACCGACTTCAAAGATTTTATTGATTCCCGTCCGAATGGTTTTTTTAGTAAAGGGATCGATGAACTACCTATGAGATGGCAAAAGTGCATAGATAGCAATGGTACATACTTTGATTAAATAAATATATTATATTAAAAAAAAATCAACTTTATGTTCCTCCCAAACAAAACGCCAATTTCATATGTAAGGACCTAATATATATATTAGTTCTTGCATCAAAAAGCCTTAAAAACAGCACAAGCTTTGAAGATTACAAAACTGTTCAAAATAAGAAAGAAAAAATTATATAGAGCATACATCTAACAGCTGTATTGAAAAATGTGTCAAAATTTAAAAATAAATCAGGACAGCTATGATAATTGAAAAATGATTTGTGGAAAATTTTCGACTTGAAATAAAAAAGATTGAAAAATTACAGCAATATTCCAAATTTAGGAGTAGCGGCATGAAATGAAACATGGTGTTTTATAGTGATGATCCTGAAATACATCTTTCACATCGCCACCTATATTTTAATCAAAATAGTAATCTAAAAAACTAAAACATGTCAGGCAGAAGCAGATTTCGGGGTGATTATGTGTAGTAAATAATCAAAAAATGGTTTTAGTTAATGTGTATTTGGCAATTGCGAGGGTTGTATTTCCACTTACTCTTCATAATTTAAAATTTTCCTATTCTTGGCATGATGACCAGAATATCTGAAAACAACTTTCCTCTCAGATCCTTTCCATCCAGAACTAGGCAATTTCCACTGTATTTAGTGTAGTTTCATCAAGCTCCTGTAATGACTACCGCTGGGTATCAAAAACAGGACAGGATATGGCTTACCTCTCGCAGAACTCACAATTCTCTTCCTCAAATAGAAGAGATAAGACTATCTAATTAAATTTTTAGGTGTAGATTCTTTTTTACTTTTATATCTTCATTATTTCTTCTTCTTTGTAGGTATCTAAATGCTCAGCATCGTGACCTACTTCAGACGTTTCATGGCCAGTTTCATGAATGACTCTTCTCCATCTTTCACAACATTCTGCTGAATGAAGGGCATTCGGTAATTGTAGATCTATGGCACTTTTCACTTGATGCATTCATCAGATAGGAGATCTTCTATTTATCCGACCTTCAATGCTACCAGTAACCAGAAGCCTCTATGTTTTCATCATCTTTCCATGCAATATGGTAGAAGAACCAACACTTCTATATTAACTTCGCCAATTATGTTGCGACAAATGCTTTTTATTCATTAAACTTTCATATTAGGTCCGCTGGGTCCAACTTTTTTACAATTACTCGCATTAATATGCTTATTTAAATCAGCCAAACGATAATACCCTTTTGAACAACCTTCGCAAATATATGGAAAATATTTTGTGTGAAATTTCATTATATGAAAATCTAATTGGCACTGCATTGGGAAAGCCGCTTCGCACTTATCGTGTGTGCAGGCAAACTTTGTAGCTTCACGATGCCGTCTTAAGTGAGTAGTCAAATGCCTTTTCCTAGGGAATCCTTTACCGCATAGTTCGCAATTGAAAGGCTTCTCTCCAGTGTGAACCCGCATGTGTTCGGATAAATCTGAAAAGGATTTTTTACATATATCACAAGTTCCGGAACGTTCCGAGTGCTTGGCTATAATATGGGTTTTGAGGTTGACTTTTTGAGCAAAAGCGGCGCCGCATTTTTCGCATACATTAGGTTTTTCTGATGAATGAAGTAATAAGTGTTGCTTCAAACCTTTGCTAGATTTTAAAGCTTTCTCGCATATTTGACATTTGTAATTTCTTTCGCCGGAATGAACAGACATGTGAGTTTTTAATCCTGACTGTGAAACGAATCCTTTTCCACACATGTGGCACGAAAATGGACGTTCGCCCGTGTGACGGCGAAGATGGTGACTTAAAGTACTTCCTTGGGAGAAACTTTCCGGGCATAATGTGCATTTGTACGGTTTTTCTTTAGTGTGTATTCGCATGTGAATTTTTAAATCATTCTTTCTGTAGCATTGTTTACCGCAAAGATCACAAATACAGCTTTTCTTAGCGAGATGTATGCTACGCATGTGTACTCGACCTATATGTTCTCTTAGTGTACATTTCAAAGTAAAACATTTCTGACAGTGGGGGCAAACGTATGGCCGCTCGCCGGCATGTGACTTCTTGTGAGTATCATATCCTTCTTTGTTTTCTGCGATAAAACTACACAGTTTACATTTATACGTTTTTTTCTTTGACTTTTTAGTCTTCACTTTTACCCTTTTCACCTTTATTTCTTCATATTTCACGTCATCCATTATAACATCTTCATCTTTGATCATGTGATACAGTCCATCGCCATCATCAGAATAATTGTCGTTTGTATATTCCGTGTTTTCTTCTTTTATCGATGTTGCGCAAAGAAAGCTCAAAGGCGTATCTTCCTCCTTAACAGAATACGATGATAATTCGTAAAATGGTACATTGCGGTTTAAAGCTTCTTGCAGTTTCTCGGTTGACATGCGGCATTTTGATATAAAATTAACAACAACCATTAATTCTGAAGAACAAACATCACAAATGACAGAAGGGAGGTTATCATTTTGAACCATGTCTAAACCGATGAAATCTTTTATTAAATCACTATATCTCGATGAGTCCTTGATTTCATACATTGAATAAGTTTGGCTGTTATCTGTTAAGCATATACGACACGTAGAATGGATTTTATCGACCATTTTAATAAAATTAGCAAATCCTTTTCGTAACTTCAGGAACCAAACAAAATTATTGACATTTTCGTTTAATTTGTCTATGCAATTTTCAGATATCATCTATGGTTAAATTAATAATCAAATTCACACTTACCGCGTTCACATGCCGACAAATTTCATTATGTTCTATGATTAAAAAATAATGAAATATTTCACTTGACTTCAGAAAATTAGTATTAATTGATATAAGTAGTTATCCTCATGAAACAGCTACTGTCAACCTAAACACCCGTGGGCTGGCCACAGTTATTTAAAAATCTTGCCAGATGTAAAACAGATAGAAACAATTTTCTAAAATGTTTAAAAGGAAAACAACGTGCAGTACCCGGTGGTAAGTAATACACATCGGGCTTAAGAAAGAGACTGTCGGCCGACGACGCTCTACAAAAACGAAGCTAGCCGATTATTTCTTTCTTAAGTCCGATGTGTATTACTAACCGCCGGGTACTGTACTATGGGATATATGTATTATATATGTTCAATGATAGAATATTATATTGTGATAGGACTTATGAATCTCAAAATTTAGTCTTATTAAGATTTCGTTCATTATAGTTGATTTAAGATATTTTAAATATGTTTGACTATAAGTTTTAAAATAATAATCAGTAATGTGGTATCACATTAAACTAAAAATCATCAACCAACAATATTAACTGTCTACATTTTTTCATATAGTGACTTGGCTAGCTATCCAATTTTCTCATTCAATTTCCTGCAGTGTTTCTTTCAGACGCTTACAAGATAATTATTATAAATAATTCATTTAATTTTCCTGGTTCCTATAAATTGTTAGTGAATTAAAAATGATTACAAGTAAATAAAAAAATAATAAATACTACATCAAAATCAGAGTTAAAGTCAGTGTCAACAAAACACTTAAAATTATTTTAATATATAGTTTTTGTAGTCTTTAAACATATTTACTGCTTTAAAAAAAATGAAGCATTCTTAATTTAGTTTATTGGTGATCTTCTTCTTCTTCTTGAATAATGGCGTGAACTCCTATTATATGGAGTATTGGTGACCTTGGTTAATTTACTTGATCTAGACCATTCAAAAATATATCTATGATATAAATGTGTCAAAAATATTTTGTATCGCCTCATCTGGCTGTATTCGAGGAATTTTGTTACTATTCTTCCAATTGCACAATATTAATGAATCAAACAACAAAAATAAAATCATTTCAATAATGGTTGACAAAACAACCTCAGTATGCCGAGTGTGCTTAATGGAAGGCGACAAGAATATATCTTTATACGAGACTTACAACTCTTCAAAATACATCGATCTGATAAAAGAATACACCGCATTAGAAATAATAAAAAATGAAAACTTGCCTTCAGTTATTTGCGACGTTTGTTCATCAGAATTAATGACCGTAATTAGTTTTGTCAATAAATGTCGTGCGTCGAACGAAAAACTGCAAGAAGCGTTGGATCAAAACATACCATTTTATGAATTAGATTCGAAAGATAATATAAATTTCTTATGTTCTGTGACAATAAAGGAGGAAAAAGAAGGTGATTATGATAATTACTCAGATAATTCTTATCAAGACGAGCCTGCAGAAGAGAAAAAGAAAAAAGATAACTTTAGAAAAGTTAAGAAACTAAAGTCGAAAGTTTCGTATACATGTGATACTTGTGGAGTGAAGACTGTCAGTAAATCGGCTTTGATATCACATAACCGTGTTCACACAGGAGAGCGTCCTTATGCATGTACCGAGTGTAATAAATGTTTTAGCCAGAGTAGTACTTTACGTGAACATATCGGACGAGTTCACATGAGAACCGTTCAACTGGCTAAAAAAAGTTGTATATGTGATTTTTGTGGAAAACAATGTTACAGGAAAAATGAGCTAAGAGTTCATCTACGGACACATACCAAAGAAAAACCCTACAAATGTGAATTGTGTCCGGAAAGTTTTTCGCAACAGAGCACGTTAATTCAACATATCCGTCGTCACAAAGGAGAAAAACCTTATTCCTGTCATATATGCGGACGTTGCTTTGTTTCCCAATCAGGTTTAAGATCTCATATGCTAGTGCATACAACAGATAAAAATTATAAATGTCACATTTGTGAAAAACTCCTCAAGTCGAACGGCGCATTACAGAAACATTTACTCGGGCACACAGACGCCAAGCCGAATATATGCGACAAATGCGGTGTTGCCTTTGCGCAAAAAGGTAATTTAAAACATCATATTTTGGCTAAACACTCGGAACGTTCTGGTACGTGCGAAATTTGTAAAAAAGTATGTTCAGATGTTTCTCTTCACATGCGTTTCCATACTGGCGAGAAGCCATTTAAATGTGGGACGTGCGGGAAAGCCTTCTCGAGGAATTGCCATTTGACTTTACATATGAAGCGTCACCAAGAGCCGAATAAATTTGCTTGTTCTGAAAGAGAATGTGATGTGGCTTTTCCCACCCAGTGCCAATTAGACTTTCATGTTTTAAAAATCCATATGAAGTATTTTCCATTTGTGTGCGAAGGATGTTCAAAAGGATTTTATCGTTTGACTGATATGAATAAACATAAGAATTCTAGTAAATGTAAGGATCTAGTGAAGATTCCAAATGATACGAAATTGGCAGAAAATCCTGTCAGTTAAAATTTGTTTAGTAAACATATTAAACAGAAACCGAAGTTAAGTGCAGAATTCAATCATCTCGTGCAACTTTTAATAAAATGAGAAGCGTATTCTGCGATGATATTCTAAACTTGAAACTTCGACAACAGTTAGTCAAATGCTACGTTTGGTCAGTGTTATTGCATGGAGTGGAATCATGGACCCTCAAAGTTAGTAGTATGAACCGACTGAAAGCTTTCGAAATGTGGATGCACCGGAGAATGCTACGGGTACCCTGGACGGATATGGTTAGCAACAAAATGGTTCTTCAAACAGCCAAAGTTGATAGAGAGTTGCTGACTAATATTAATATCCGAAAGGTGTCCCACTTGGTTCATGTACTTAGAGGAGCAAAGTACAAATTACTACACCTGATCATCCAAGGCAAAATAGAAGGCCGAGAGGTGTTGGCAGGAGGCAAGTCTCCTGGCTCCGCAATAAACGTGATTGGACTAAGGGGCGTTGGAGATCTTTTTCGGGCTGCCGAGGACAAGGATGTCTACTCTCAAGTGATATTCAACGTTGGGAGGACCTGACATGACACTGAGAAGAAGAAGAAAACATAGTATTGAAAGACCGAGGAAGAACTGGAGAAAAGGAAGAATGAGCTCTGGAGGGATATGATGTAGCTGGAGTGAGCACAAGTCCTGGAAAGATAGGAACCTGTGGTGATCCCTCATCAGCCAATGGCCCCTTGACCCTCACAGAACAAGAAGAAAAGAGACTGTATTATGTTGACGCCGATGGTTAGTATAATATTTTGCGCTCTTGAGGAGAGTTTTCTCTCAAAACGGCGCTATAAATTGTCATTTTATTATTATTCATAGCTACGCACTTTTGGTGACTAATTTCACTACCAAACTTTTTAATCTGAAATTGTTTTTCTTTAGCTTATTAGCTGCATTATAATAATTTTAAAGTGCTTTATAATGATGATAAAGGTCTCCTTTCATCTAAGAGAGATATTGGATTGATGCAGCAATTCCATCAGAAATTGTGTGGAGATCTTCTCCATCTCTATTAATTTAAATTAGTTTCTGAGATTACTTGAGGGTGAAAAACAGCATGACAGAACTGAAAGTCCTAAAACGTTTGCTGATTATTTTTCATCAGTTTACTATAGGGATTCGGAGAGATTTACTTCAAATATGCAGTACACATCTCGCATAATGTTTTCCCAAAAAGGTATTTGTCACTAAATAAATCTCTTGCATAAAAAGACAAAAGCCTCTGGAAATCATAGACCTGCTTTCTTTGTAGTCATTTCCTCTGCAGATTAGGTAGTCAACTCTGACGATGAACTATAATACATCGACGTATGATTCCACTATTTGGCTCGTTCCTTCCAATGCAGGATATCGAGGCTGATATCTCTTGCAGGTATCCTTAAATCTAAACTTTCAGCATTCTTGGTTCCTTTTAGCGTCTACTAATTCACTATATAATGAAATAGCTGATAATAAAGTTTTCCTCCATTCCTTTTACATGATTGAGCCAGCTCCTCAGTAAACTAAGCCAACAGCTTCTTTCTTTAAATTTAAGGTTCACCATACACTAAAAAGACCTGGTTTATTGAGAACTCTCATTTGTGATTTTATTCAGTCACACAATACCTAGTATTCTTTGTAAACACCACATGTAGTCGTTGAGTATTTTTCCATGTGACTATAAGTAGGCCAGGTTTCACTTCCTTTTAGATGCACACTCTGGATCTGGATCTGGCCCAGTAAACTAATAGACAAATTAAATGTTTTTCTTAATTTTTCATTTTATGGAAATTGTTAATTTAGTCGAAAATACCACAAGAACATACAATTGAAGTATTAAAATATACAAAAATGTGTTATTATAATTTTTATTATACATTTGTTTTTTGAAAAACTGACATTTTTAAAGGGCATTTTATTATTTTATATGATGGAAGAGTTAAGAGGGATATCGAATAGTATGCAGTGAGATGAAATTAAAGTCAATGGGGCACTAAAACATATACTATATACTCGAACGGGACAGTTCCATAATCTGCTAAGATTTTAATTCACAACAGTATTCTAGTATCAACTTTGATATATGGAAAACTGTATGGAGTTGAATAAATGTTGTAGAAATCCATGCACTGAGTGAAAAATAAATGGAGTGAAAAGCACTCTGAGATGGTTTCGAAATGTGGAAAGAATGAATGAAGAAAGACTTACAAAACAAATATATAGTTCAAATTTGAGTACAAGGCATGATAGAGGGAGACCAAGGAAAGGATGGCTGGAAGTGAATGATTTTAAAGGAAGGAAACGTAGAAATTTAGAGAAATCCTAGTAGTTGTATGTGAAGGTGTATAGATATGGAAGAGGCGAAGGATGTGTGTCAATATAGGCAAGTCTGGTGCTCTATCCCCTCTGCCTATCCTGACAGGAAAATGGTATGTTTGTATACAAATAATTTTCTTGCAAATATAATATGTTTTAATGTTAAAAATTATTTATTGAATTGATCAATTGCTCCCTATTAATTGTAAATATTTCTACTAAACAGAATTTATTTGTGTATGCATTATTTTTATACATAATTTATATTTATTTTGTATAATAAAAATACTGAATCAATTTGTGTTATTGGAGAGAAATAAATTATTATACACATAAAATAAATTGTTTTTTTTTACTTGCAATCCTTTTGTATTTTTAACTTGTTTATAATTTAATATGTTTAGTGGATGCGAAAAAAAATGAAATAAATAAAAAAATGTTTGAATAAACACACATTTGAGATGACATCAATAAACACACATTTGATATGACATCAATAAAAATTCTCCTAAACTAAATTCTACAATAATTCAAGGAAATATTTAGCCAAGTTGCAGTCTTGGGTCAAACTGCCCAATAGCTTAGTGAATGCTGTGATATTGAACTAGTTTAAAAACCGTCTGGATAAATTCCTACATGCAAACCCGAAGTGTTGTTTTGTTTCTTTATTTTAATAATCCTTTTTGTTTTTCCCTTGCTTAGCAATAATTCATAACAAATCGATCAATAAGTCCCGGGACTAACCAATAGATGGCGCCTCTAATAACAAATCCATACCATTCTCAGTTAGTACCAACCTTTAGAAGTTACGTGTCAAATTTTCATGACATTCCGAGATTGTGTCATTGAGTTACAGTGGTTTTAGTGACACTACTTTTGCTATTTTCAAAACAATGGAAAAAAACGAATTTCGTGTGTTGATAAAACATTGCTTTTTAATGGGAAAAAATACCGTTCAAACTCAGCGATGGCTTGAAAAGTGTTATCTGGGCTCTGCTCCGTCGAAAACAACCATTTGTCGGTGGTATGCTGATTTCAAACGCGGTTGTACAGACACAAATGATGCTAAACGCTCTGGTCGTCCAAATGAGGCTGTTACACCGGAAAAAATAAAAAAACCCCTCAAAATCGTGATGGAAAATCGCCAAGTAAAGTTGTGTGAGATAGCTGACATCCTGAAGATATCATTTGATAGTGTTTACACTATTTTGCATCAACATTTGGTCATGAAAAAGCTTTTTTCGAAATGGGTGCCGCGTTTGCTCACAATGGAACAGAAACAACAACACATTGATGATTTAGAGCGCTGTTTACGCGAAATAAACAGCAGTTTTTGCGTCTGTATATATACGATGGTCAACTATACTCCGGAATCAAATCGGCAGTCAGCTGAGTGGAGAGCAGCCGGCGAAAGTCGTCCGAAGCGACCAAAACTCAACAGTCGGCCGGGAAGGTTATGGCCTCCATATTTTGGGATGCGCATGGTATAATATTCATCGATCACCTTGAAAAGGGAACAACCATCAATAGCGAATATTAAATAGCGTTTGAAGGCGGAGATTGCAAAAAAACGGCCCCATATGAAGAAGAAAAAAGTTCTCTTTCATCAGGACAATGCACCGTGTCACAAGTTGATGGTAACGATGGCCAAATTGCATGAGTTGAACTTTGAATTGTTTCCGCACTCACTGTATTCTCCAGATTTGGCCCCCAGTGACTATTGGCTGTTCACAGACCTCAAAAAGATGCTACAGGGAAAGAGATTTGGCTCCAATGAAGAAGTGATTGCCGAAACTAACGCCTATATTGAAACCAAAGATAAATCGTTCTACACGGCTGGCATAGAAAAGTTAGGAAAGCATTGGAATGAATGTATCGCTCTTGAAGGAGACTATGTTGATGAATAAAGAAGAATTTTGGCAAACAAATGTTGTTTTAGTAGTCAATCCCGGAAATTATTGATCGATGTGTTACTTCTAGGGCCATACATTTTTGCTTACAAAGTATTGGTTTGTGACTGGATGTAACATGAGTATGATCAAATCTATCTTTATTAGTATATGGGTTTTCATTTTTTGTTATAAATTATTGGAGTAACGTTGAAAAAGGTTCCGCAATTCTTTTAAGGTTTTTCTGTTTTTGGATCAATTGTGGAAAAGGGACACCCGGCATGTAACGCACCAGGTTTATATAGTGAGAAGGAATTATTAGACCCGTTGGAGTAACTCTTTGCAGTCATTCATACATTTGTTATCCCCAAACATCGCACCACATGTGTTATGTATGTCTCATATTGTGTATGCGCCTGTCACTGTGGAGAAGGAAGGATTCCGTCCGCGCCTGTCTTCACTTGGATGCACCCTGCATTTGCTATAAGACTAACAAAAACGCGGAAAACTTAGTCGGGGTGCCCGGCTCCTTGGCCTTCTGATATGGGACCAGCCCCTTCGGCGTTATTTTCCCTGTTAAGGCTTTTATATGTTACTCTTGCGTCATTAAGATCTTAATGCCATTCAGATGTAATGCCTCCATTATAATACCTATTATGTACTTATTTGGGACTGGTCAAGGGATGAGCTTTCAAATATTGTATACCAATGCTGGGCTGTGTCTTTTTAAAATTATATATTTTCTATTTTTTTTGATCTGGCATTTTTTTTAACTTTATCTATTTCAACAATTGGTTTGGCGAACCATAGTAACCAACCAGCTGGATGACATGCTTGGGTAAAAGTCTGGTTTATTGGGTCATGACAAAACCCTGATCCATACAATTTGAGACTGTCTACTTGAAGTGACTTTGAATGTCTTGTTTTTTATATACTATGCAAACATATTCATCATCATCATCCTGTGATGTAGCTCATGACTCCCTTGAAAGGCTTTCATGACTCCGTTTGTTCGAAGAGCAGTCGTTAAGGGTAGTCTTGTTGTGTTTCTCACTTGGTCAGTCCAACGTATTGGGATTATTTCTCTTGTGCGTCATCCTTCCACGCTTTCAATGACCACAAGCCTTTCCAAAAGGCCACGAGCAATGTGTACAAAGAATCCGAGGACTCGTCGTAGGTATATTGTCGATGATTCTCAATTCTTCAAGAATGGAAGTAGACGTCAATTAAATTTAAAAATCAATTAAACAACTTCTAAATGATTCATCATAGGTGCATTTTTTTCACAATCACCTTTACTCTGGTGTCTGGTGAAATCTTTCAACCGATTGAACTGCTTTGGGCAGAATGAACACATGTAAAGTGTGTTCTTGCTGTGGTGCTTGAACGTGTGTGATCGCAGTAGATGAGGCATGGAGAATGTAGCACCACAATTCTCGTATCTACAAGGATATTTGTCGGGTTCAAGATGCAACTTCAGATGTGTTGTCAAATGTCTTTTGTATCTGAAAATTTAAACCAGGTAAACATTTTTGTAATTTAAAAATATTCAATTACAATAATTGTGACAAACTCTTTGACCTAGTTAGTGTTTTATTTATCTTCCATTCAGGGTGTTTAGGTTTTGAGCTTTTAACATTTTTCATATTGGTTGGAAGAAATCACCTCATAACAATAAGCCTGTAATATTCTATTGTATTCAATAAAAGTTTGATATATACAATAGTAGTTCTGATTATCTAATTTAAGCGGGATTAAAGGAAAGTTGGACGACCGAGAATGACAAATGATCCAATAATCCGGAACTGCTGGAAACAAGTTATTAAACTGAAAACATGTAGTTTTATTAAACTTTAAAACATATGCCTAATAAGAAAAGGGTCGATAACAGTAATTTGTCAATCCATTCAGTGCTAGCAGTGGAAAATAACAATTGGTAAAGAAAACCTAAATATTTCCTGGATAGATCGAGTTATAATTGGAACAGCTTATACATATGCATAAGGACCGAGAACTGTTTAAGAGCAGGGTTGTGGAATAGGCAAAAAATTCCAACTCCGACTCCAGAAATTTAAAATTTTAGTTGAAGTCGAATTTAGAAAAGCATCTACCAACTTCCGACTCTGATTCAGACTCCACAATAAGCATCTACCAACTTCCGACTCTGATTCAGACTCCACAATAAGCATCTACCAACTTCCGACTCTGATTCAGACTCCACAAAAAACCCAACAACTCCAACTGCTGACCAAAACCCTGCTTAAAAGTGTGAAGATTCGTTGCAATATCTCGGTCACAAGATACATTTTAATACAACAGATTATCCAGGGAGAAATAAATAGCAAACGACGCACAGGAAGTGTCGCATCTGTTGGCTTAAGAACTTGCGGGAGTTGTTCCAAGCTGCAGAGAATACGAAAGGGTTTTAATGATGGTGGTCAATCTTCTCTGATAGGAGACAGCACCTCAAGAAGAAAAAGAAATGAATAAATATTCAAACTCCAATTCTTTACTTACCTAAAACCTTTATTGCATGTCTTGCATATATAGGGCTTCTCTCCTGTATGCACTGTGACATGTTCAGGCAAATTTGAGTATATCTTCCCGCAAATGTCACACATCCCTGATCGCTCCGAGTGTATTGAATTCACGTGGAACTTCAATGTCCCTTTCTGCCTGAAAGCCATGCCACACTGTTCACAAACGTACGGCTTATATGATGAATGAATATTATCCAAGTGTTGTTTAACTGCTCCGGCAGATTTAAGAGCTTTACCACACAAATGGCATTTATAATTCTTCTCTTTAATATGTACATTATAGTGACTGTTTCTCGCAATCCGACTACGATATGTCCTGTAACAAACTTGACAAGAAAATGGACGCTCTCCCGTATGCAGGCGGATGTGAAGACTCAAAGTTCCAGGTTGAGAGAAACTTCGAGGACAATACGAACAGTGGTAAGGTTTTTCATTTGTATGCGTTCTCATATGGACTTTTAAATCACTTTTCGTTTTCCATTTTTTCCCGCACACTCCACAAATGGAGTTTTTTAAATTTGCTCTTTTCAAATGAACTTTTCCGATGTGTTCGTCTAATATCGTTTGATCAACAAACCGTCGTATACAGTAAGGACATTCTAATTTCTTTTCATCACTATGAATACTTTTATGTATTACTAAAGCTATTTTACTTTCAGATTCTTTTCCACACACGTTACAAATAAAATTTTCTTCAATTAGTTCTGCGTTATTATTTTTCTTAACTTCGGAATTTACTTTCAAAGATATTTCATTACGTTTGACCAATATCCGGCATGCTTTTGGTTTATCTTTCAATAAATTATCAATACTCGCATTTGATTGTTTCTCTTCATGTTTAAAATCTGTAGGAAAAGAAGATATGTCTGATAAATTGCTTTTTACGTTGGTGTAAACATTTTCGAAAGTTTTACAGGCGTATTTCTGTTCTTTTTTTATGTATGAAAAAGGAATATCGTCAAATGGGATTTGGAGATTCAAAGCTTCTTGAAGTTTTTCATTAGAATATCGACATTTTTTAACAAAATTAATAACCACTGTTAGTTCTGAAGTACAAACATCGCAAATGACATTTGGCAGGTTAGTATTTGGTATCATGTCAATACCGGTATATTTCTCAATTAAATATCTACAGTTTGTATTATCATTTGCATACATTGATATGTTATTTTTGCCTTCTTTCAAACATACGCGGCAAGTTGTATATATTCTATCGACCATGTTTTTATTTTGATAACAAAATTACGAACTGTCAAACTTATTTCGGCATATTGACAGATGGTTTGACGTTTACTAATAGACAATACTTTTGTCACTTTATGGTTATATTTATACCCTTTACATTTTATTTTTCTTTTCTAAAGGAGGCAAATTTAAAATCCGATCATATATAGGAGTTCACGGCCATTATTCAAAGAGAGAAAATCCTAGCAAAAATTAAATATGTTATAAAAAAAATAATATCACATATTTTTTATTAATCAATTAAAATTGTTGTTCAAATTTTAATAATATCGTTTTCTTTAACAGTAAAGCGACGTTATTGGATATATCCTTAAGTTAATATAATTAAGGTTAGGTGTTTTATTCTCAATTTTCCTTTCCTCACCAACATCCTTTCATTTAATAATAATTATAGAGAATTTATACAGCACCGTTTAAAGAGTAGACTCTCCTGAAGGGTGCTCTAATTCAAAATTTAAGCCCACTATTATTGACAGATAAACGAGTTTTACAAAAAAAATCATTAACCTTCGATTGATAATGTCTCACTTTTATTGTTCATCAATTTTGTATAAATTAATAATATTTTTACGATCATGTAACTTTTTTTCTTTTGTCTGGTCGATGGAAGAGATTCCTTCTTGGCAATATGCTCGCTAGATTTTTATGTAATGAAGTTTTTATACATAAAATAAATACCAATAAACAAGGGTAACTGTCTGAGTAATTTTTTGCAGTATAATTATGGACAAAATTATTAATTTCAACTCTAGGCTTGAATACAGAATGATCAATAATAAAATCAATATCATTTATTTTCCAGATTTGACTGGAACAGAAGGTTACCTTCAAAAGTGACGCTTTTATTATATTCTTCATCTTAGAAGTACACAATATGACCTCTGTGGTCCAGTTAATAGGACGTTTGTCTTACAACCTGGGGGTTGTGAGCTCGATTTCCGTTCCTGGTTAGTTTCCACTTAATGCCTATTGAACATATTTCTGGTTGATTTGTAGAGATTCTAGCATGGCAATAAACTATCCAGGTTCTTCTGTAAACATTAAAGTGAAAGACAATATTTTGAGAGTTAAATGGCAATTTTATATAAGCGTAGTTTAGAGAGTAAACTCTCCTCACGAAAACTCGGGTCCCGAATCCACTATTATTAAACATATCACGTCATAGCAGCGCTTGAGCGACTAATGTATAACACTTTCTTTTTATACAATACAACCTTGTGGGATTATTATCATGTGCCAATAATTTCCAATCAACCAGAAAGATTGATGATGACCTCCGTGGCCTGGTGGTAAGACACTTGTCTGCCGATCCGGAGGTTGCGGGTTCGATTCCCGCTGGAACCTAGATTTTTTTAAATAGGATTCCAGTCTGGTTAACACTAAGAGCCTATAAAAAAATATCTTTCTGGTTGGTTGGAAGAGATTGCCACATGGCAATAAATTCGCCAGGCTAAAAAAAAAATATGTTTATGAGGCCTCAAGTGAAAACCAGGCTGAAAAACTTTTTAATTTAAAAATCATCTAGGCTTCAGCAGAAATCAAACTCACAACCCCCGTGTTGGAAGACAGACGTCTACCAACTAGGTCACAGAGGTCGTTAAACTCTCTTTTAGCTCATCCATCACAAACAAACTGCCCAAGAACTCATTAACCTGCTCCAATTTCAACAGCAAAATTAACCATACATCAGATATTGATATACATATACATATATTCAAACCAGACATTATTAAAATCTGTTAAGATGACAGTCCACAACAATATTTTAGTGCCATTTTTGACGTATCTAATGAAACATGCACATGGAAAAATTCCAAAACAAGCCGAATAATGCTGTAGAAATGTGTGCTCTTAGAATACATGGGGTGATAATGTATGACAGAATATGGAATGAAGTGATAAGGGATATAAGTGAACTTAAGACTGATGTGTTGAGTAAGATGAACCAGAGCACTCTGAGATAGTTTGGGCATTGTATGCTTGGGAGATTGTAGTTGGGCATGTAGAATAAACGAAGAAAGACTAACAAAACAATATAAAGTGCAAATGTGGTGGAAGGTTCGGTAGAGGAAAACCAAGGAAAGTAAACTGGACCAAGTGAATGGTATTTTGAAAGAAGTAAACGCACAAAGTAAAAAATCATAGGAGTTGTATGAGGTGTACAGATGTACTCGTACAATAGGCAAAAGATATGTCGATATGAAAGTCTGGTGCTCTGTCCTCAGCTTGCCCTGACAAAAATGACACGTATGTTATTATGTAAAGAAATAAATAAAACAACTACTTAATTATATGTTTATTATTTTTCTTTTATATGGTACCCTTCAACATATTCGAAGAGGTACTTCAGATAAATTGAAGATCGTGTCCGAGATATATTTTCTTTGGCTTCAGGTTTAAAACAATAGTAATCAAACCATTAGGTTTGGAACTACTGGAGTAGGCACAGAACTCGCAGTTTGTCATTGCAGGCATTGGTAAAACTACTGCATGAGAAGAGACAACACTCGGCGTATGCAAGTACCTGACGAACTCTTTTACGAGACTGGTACCTTTTTTTATTTTTGAATATCGGGAATCAAACCCGAAACCCCCCACGTGGTAGTCAAGCCTCTTACCATCTAGGCCACGGAAATCATTACAATACCATTATATATTATAAAATCTGCTGGATTTATTGCTATATTAACAGTTTATTATTCCTACCAAACAAATTGTTTTTGGAGTTAAAATGTGAAAACTAGACTAGAAGTATTTGTTTGCTTTATCTTTCAAAATTTAACCTGAAACTTCAAGACAAGTTTAATCACTAGGTAACAGAGATTTTTTACTTAACTCAAATATTTTAAGTAAAAGTTAATAGTTAGATACTGAAATTGTACGGAACCGGTACAAAGAACTGTAACATAGGTGGATGACTGCTGCGCAATGCTCGGAGAATTCAGCTCACGTTCGGAGGCGTAGATCGGTGAAAAGGTAGCAGGGTGAATAGATTCCTCTTAGGCAAGTACTAGATGATAGCAAGTAAAACACAGTAGCCAGAGTGAACTGAGAAGTGATTTATTTGGTCTTTGGCGCTTCTTATGTGCGGTCAATGGCTCATCGCAAGCGCCTGTTTTCACCTTTGCCTGCCATCACAACTCGCGAAATGTCACATCTGCGATATAGTTTCGCGACGACCGCGCGTAAGTCTATATTCCCGTTGCGGTCGCGACACCGCACGGACCCCAACAAACATAAAATTATCACATACGAAATGCCAAATAACGTCAAAATATATCAATACAAATATCAACAGGGATTTATATATGTACAAGAAAACAAATGTCTTATATTTAGGGCGACGCATACGTCCGATACAGAAATAAAAAACTGAAGTAATTTATTGATAATTTATTTCGCCAATAATATATAAAATATTTAAGTAAAAGCCTACTTATATTCAAATATGCGAGATTCAGTAATGTTTTATGCATGTGCTCTTTTTTCTCATTATAATCTGGTATTCAAGCAAAAATGCCAGACACCTATTAATTATTTGTATGAAAGTAGACCAGGGATTGATTACAGACGAATCAATATACATTTTTATGATTGATTATCATGTGAGATTATAATTTAAACACCTTTAGATTTTCTTGGTTTTTACCTATGGAGTACATTATTATGGTTAGATTTTTTTTGTTAAGTAGTTAATTATTTATAATTTTTTGAAATTTTAAAATAAAACTAAAGAACCGGCAAACTAAAGACCGATCGAACTAGAGCAATACAAAATGACAGCGTTGTGTCAGTCATAAGGATACAACTGAAGCACATATCTACTTAGCCTAGGTATGTGTGAAGTATTATTATTTGTGGTAAAATAGTACATAATACAATAAGGTGTTAGTACATTCATCTCGTAACATCAATATTTTAGAGCAGTGGTCGCCAAACTCAATAAAGATGTGAGCTACTTTCGGAAATTGAAATTGTCTGGTGAGCAACTTATACACATTCCTTCATTATAATTTTTTATCATCGTCCTTTATCGTACCATACACAATATTATTATATTACTTAAAATAAATTAGGACATCGGACTTCCAATAAAACATAAAATGCGTACTTTAATTATTTATTTATAAAAAAATATCTTGAAATAAGTGAGTAAAAGTAAAAATAATTAGTGGCATTCACTTTCCTCAACAATTTTTTTAATCCTCGGTGAGTACCTTGTCACTCCTATCCGAATGCAATTATCAAGATGTATGATACATCTGTGAGTCTATTTCTGTATTTACTTTTAACCATCTTCATAGTGCTAAACATTGATTCACATAAGTAAGTAGAACAAAACAATGCCTTCATTTTGAGCGCAATTCCAACTTAAATTGGATACTTTTCTTTTGGGACGAAAGACCATACAGATTAAAATATCCTACGCGAGCAACCGTTTGGCGACCACTGTTTTAGAACAATAAAGTTGTAAACTATTTGACCCTTTTAGTTTGACATAAAATGATAACAAACACAATTTATTATTTCAAATAAATTTAAGTATTTGTTAATGTTATAAATAGGGAAAAAATGAAATTTGAGCATGACGAAGTCTCATGATATTTCATTGTTTGGAATTTTTTAATAGACAGTTACATTTACTCAGTTTTCCAATGTATGCTCGGAACATAAAATTTTGTCGAGTCCATTTTTATAAATAATATAATTTTTATAATAAGTTCATAATTCTACAAATAATTTAAATTAGATTTCATTTTATGGATAGTTTTGGCACTAAAAAGTTTAATTCTATCAAGTCAAATACGCGACGTAAATATTTAGTTCGAAAGGTCATTTTGATGATACAGATTTACTGATACATAAATCTTTTTATTTTATTTAACCTGGCGAGTTTATTGCCACGTGGCAATCTCTTCCAACCCACCAGAAAGATGTTTTTAAAGGGCCCTAAGTGAAAACCACACAAAAAACCAAAAACCAGACAAAAAAAAATTTTATTCAGAAAAAAAATCTTCTGAATGATTGGATCTAACCTAACTCTATTCATAACTGTGAAAAAATTCTATGTATAATTAAAAGTTAGGAATCAATGGTTAGTTATATCTATGACCTTGTACGGAACGAAAAGTAGTTTATTAAAAAACTAGCAATATAGAAGTTCTCGGTCACTATTCGAGAACAAAATCTATGGTTCTGTAATAATTACAATACATATACTCGTACATAGATGCATACAATACATCTCAATCAGCTGATGTTATGAGGATGACCTCTTGGTATCGCACGGGTTTAATCTATGAACTCTTGATTTAATCTTACGTGCTTCAAACAAGTATGTAACAACTCCATCAGAGGACATTAAAAAAAAATTATAACACAATTTATTATTTCAAATAAATTTAAGTATTTGTTAATGCATTTTTTTCCTTCTTCATATTGCAAACATTAAAAAAAATCCAATGTACAAGGGAGACTTTGATGTAGAACATAATATATCTTATTCATAAATGGGAAATAATAGACTGTCCCTTCTGTATTTGTAGTGAAGTGGATATGACTGATCAATCACCTTTAAACAATTGTTTGATATATTTGTTGCCTAAAGGTTAAGAGAGTTGCAACTTAACTATTTGAGGGCACTCTATATAAGAGATTAAAAATAAAACATTAAAATTCTGAGATCCTACAATAGAAATTATCTCCAATTTGTACTAATAAGGTACATAAATTATGCCATGCCCCTTTGAGGTCAGCAGAGAGGACAGATTTTCACACCTTTCTATCCACACACACAGCCATTGTCATACATGCTCTCCTCTGTTTCTCATACTAATGAGGTAAATTTGATAATAGTACATATAATCTATTTATCTATATCTTCAGCTTTGCAACAATTGAACTTTTTATGTTTCACTAAATCTGACAGACGATAAAATCCTCTCGAACATATATCGCAACTGTGCGGAAAGGAAGTAGTATGAAATTTCCACGTGTGAAAGTCTAGCATGGCCTGCATCGGGAAGGCGGCGTCGCATTTATCACAGGAATATTTATCAGATTCCACGTGCCGTCGCACGTGAAGTGTGAAAGGTCTTTTCGATGCGAACCCTTTTCCGCAGAATTCACAATTGAAAATTTTCTCTCCCGTGTGCCTACGCATGTGTTCGGCAAGATCAGAAAAAGCTTTTTTGCATATTTCACAAAATCCAGACTGTTCCGAATGTACAGAATTTATGTGAGACTTTAAATTTCCCTTTTGGCCGAATGACATTCCACATTTATGACATACGAATACTTTCTCTCCCATATGTATGTTTAAATGATGTTTCTTGAGAGCATTCCTCGATTTGACAGCTTTATTACATATTTCGCAAACGTATTTTTTTTCTTTGGAATGAACAACAGAGTGGGTTTTTAAATCAGTCTGCGTTCGAAAGCTTTTACTGCATACTGCACATGAAAAAGGACGCTCGCCAGTGTGAACACGAATATGTTGTTTTAAACTTCCAGATTGTGAGAAACACTTCTGGCAATACTGACATTGATACGGTCTCTCTTTTGTATGTACTCGCATGTGGATTTCTAGATCTTTTTTAGCATTACACATTTTTCCACATACGTCGCATACAATATTTTTTCTTGGAAGATTCAATTCTTCTCTATGCTTTCTTTCTAAATGTCGTTGCAGTGTTGATTTAAGGGTAAAGGCTCTTTTACATAATGAACACACATATGGCTTTTCTCCAGTGTGCGATCTTACATGCCCTGCTAATGCTGATGTACACGATGCTACGTGACCACAAATTTTACATTCCTTGTCTTTTAAATATTCAATTTTTTTTCTTTTACCAACTTTTTTATATTTAGTTCTTTTAACTGATTTCCTATTATTATTAATACTATCAGAAACAATGTTAGTTTCTTCTGAATCTATTTTTAAATCTTCGTAATTTTCCGCATCATAATCATCGTCATATTCATTTTTTAATGTTTCTAAATCGTTAATACTTTTATTTTCATCTGTATCAAATTTCGCTTCACAAAATTCTTGATATTTGGCGGTTTCATTTTCTTCATCTTCACTTTTTAATAGTTCCAGAAGCGAGACGTTGCGAGCGGCGGCTTCTTTTAATTTCTTATTAACTACCCGACATTTTGTAATGAAAGTGATCACAGTTAATAATTCAGAATAACACAATTCACATATATATGGAAGGTTTCCGTAATGCAAAATGTCGAGTCCTGTGTATTCTTTTATCAAATCATCACATTTTCTTTTTGATTTCTCTGTATTTATTTCATTGTGTTCTATTTTCATTAAACATACACAACACAGTGATAAATTATTGTCTGTCATCGTTTAAATAATATAATTAATCAATTCAATTTTAAACTGATCGGAAAATCACGGGAAAAACAAACGCCAAAATATTAATTTGACATTTGTGAAATGTTCAAAATATTGAAAATAGCATTTGTTTAGATTTGTAGATGTGTCTGCAAAAATTATGTTGCCATATTTTAAGATTGTTCGATGAAAATCAACGTATACGTTGAATTCTCACTTGACCGCGATCAAATGGGGATCTAACTTAAATACAAGAATACTTAAATCTAATACTTCTGTGCCCATTTTTTAGTTAAAAATTTCACTTACTAAAAAAATGAAACAAGGCTGTGAATATAACTTATGTTCATTTGATATTATCTTATACGGCCATTATTCGAAAGAAAGTCTCTGCTAATTTCAATGTCTTTATATTAACACTCAAAAAAAAATTATATAAAATTACTTGGTTTATAAATATTTTTTCTTCGAATTTACACTAATCAACATCAATATATTTTTTTTAATGATTCTGTAAATTCAATAGAATGTGAATATGGAATGTCTTGAATTTAAAATATATTTACAATTTAAAAATCTAATCTGAATGCATATTTATAGATTTGATTATCAAAAATACAAATTGGTCTACTATAATAATATTTTTTCAAAATACGTATTTTTATAAAATGAAATTCTTGTAACTTTTCTACAAGATGTGTCCCACCTTACTGCCTTGAATTTTTCCCTGCAATATTAGTTCAGGTATCTCATATTTTCCTTCTAACATTATATGTTGAAAGTATTCCAACTTTCCTCTTTTGATGGTGGATAATATTTTTTTATCTTTACTCATCCGTTTCAAGATGTCCTAATTATTTACTTTGTTAACCTATGAGACTCTTATAATTCTTCGATAGCACCACATATCAAAAGCTTCTAGTTTATTTGTGGTGGCTTCAGTAAGTGTCTGCACTTCAACACCGAAGCGAAAAATTGAGAAAGTTTTAACAATACAGGATTTGTAAAAGTTGAAAAAAAATTACAATCTAATGGTTTTTTATAGAATCAGTTAACTATGCGCAAGTTTGAATTGTTAAAGCTGTTTTGAAAAAGCAGCACTATTATTGTTACTTTTAAATCAACAGTTCAACTTGGTGGGCTTATTACCCATGCACCAATTTCCTCTAACCAAATAGAAATATGTAAAAAAACTTGCTTATGAAAACTAACCTGGAATTTCTTTTTTTAGTATCCTAGTGAATTCAAACTAAAATCCCTAAGTGGAAGACAAGCGTTTTATCTACCTACCTATTGAGTTTACCTTTTAAGAGATGGGAAGATATGTAATTTTGGGAGACGGGAAGGTATGTTAGGAGAGAAATGAAAGATTTTATTTTCAATAAATAATTTTTAATAAAACTTTTTTCAAGTATCATAATACTACTGTTTTCTAGCATTCATACTAGTTTCAAGTAGGAATAATCAATCATCCTTTTTATTCATTACATATTTCAATTCTTATAAGGAAAAAAAATGTAATGGTATTCAATCGAAACTAACGCCTATTTTGAAACCAAAGATAAATCGTTCTACACGGCTGACATAGAAAAGTTAGGAAAGCGTTGGAATGAATGTATCGCTCTTGAAGGAGACTATGTTGATAAATAAAGAAGAATTTTGGCAAACAAATGTTGTTTTAGTAGTTTGTACCGGGACTTATTGATCGATGTGTTAACTGATTGACATCACTGCATATACCAGGCATTGAAATTAAAAAAATAATAATTTAGGAACTTGGTAGAAACAGATTGATGGAATCTAAATTCAAGGAAGCATTCAGATCCATTAAAATTGTGTCCAAATTAAATTACCTGTTGTTTTTTCGCAAAATATGTATATTTCTTATCATGTGTAAAATAAATAAAATAAAAATAAAGTATCAGTAGTAAACTAGGATATTTAATTTTGAGTTTTTCACTTTTTTAGCTCTTCTCTATTTGCGTACTTGGGAAAAAAAATTAACAGCAATCGAACAATTCCAACATTGTATTTTACATTTTGTTCCAATACTCTTTGCGTTGAGATTCTCTAAAATCATGGATTGAATGTAATCTCAACATATCATAAGTGTTTTGACAATTTTTCAGTTATTTCCGACTCATTCATTATTTTCCAAGTATATACTGAGACTTAATCCTCGAAAAAATCCCATCTCCAATTGAAATAAGGTTTTAATAATTTTTTTAATACTCTCAAGGTATTTTTTCCTTTTTGATATTACCAGTCATACAATTACCATATAGCTTATGTTTACCCAAATCAGACTTTCTATAACCTTTAGAACAAATTTTACAGGCATAAGGAAAATTACTACCATGAACTTTATATTAGTGCGTTGAGATTCTCTAAAATCATGGATTGAATGTAATCTCAATATATGTGTTTTGATAATTTTTCAGTTATTTCCTACTCATTCATTATTTTCCAAGTATACACTGAGACTTAATCCTCGAAAAAATCCCATCTCCAATTGAAATCAGGTTTTATTTAATTTTTTAATACTTTCAAGGTATTTTTTCCTTTTTGATATTACCAGTCATACAATTACCATATAGCTTATGTTTACCCAAATCAGATTTTCTATAATAACCTTTAGAACAAATTTTACAGGCATAAGGAAAATAACTACCGTGAACTTTATATTCGTGAACTTTTAGTTGTTCTTTAAATGGAAATGCAGCATCACAGTTTTCTTCTTTACAAGAAAATTTCGTAGGTTCACTGTGTAATTTGAAATGCATTTTCAAATAATTCTCGCGAGAAAATTTCTTTTTACAGACAGAACATTCAAACGGTCTTTCTCCATTATGACTTCGATTATGAACATTAATATTTGAATATTCCTTTTTGCAAATATCGCAAGATCCCGCAAGCTCTGAATGCATTCCTAGGACATGTCTTTGTAGACTCATTTTTCTTTTAAACGATTTATCGCATTTGTTGCACGAGAATGCATCTTCTGACGTGTGATGTTTTATATGCGTCTTGAGACTAGCGCGTGTTTTAAGCGCTTTGTTACAAATGTGACACGTAAAATTCTTTTCAGTTGTATGAGAGACAAGATGCTTTCGTAAACTAGAACTTGTTTTGAATTTTTTTTCGCAGACATGACACGGAAATGGATTATCACCAGTGTGAAGTCTAGTATGTTGGATATGCGTTGATATTTGTGAGAAGCTACGAGGGCAATATTTACATTGATACGGTTTTTCTTTTGTGTGAATTCTTAAGTGGACTTTTAATACTGATTTCCTATAAAATCTTTGACCGCAGAAGTCGCATATATAATTCTTTTGTACAGTTTGATCATCTTTTGAATGTCTTTTCATATGTTCTTTTAATGCGCCTTTTAAATTGAAAGTTTTGTTGCAACATGAACAAAGGAAGGGGCGATCTCCAGAGTGAATTCTACTGTGAGCTATCAAAGCAGATCTGCAGGTCTTCTTTAATCCGCAAACTTGGCATATAATTTCTTTCAATGATTTCTTTTTTTTTGTTTTCTTAAAATCAGATTCTTTTTTACGATCATCAAAATCTAAACAATCATCATTCGAATCGTCGACTTCATTTTTGATTGTTGAAACACAAATTAATTCAATAGGTACTTCCCTTATATTTTTTGATATAAAATCTTTAAAGGGTATGTTAAGATCGAGCGCCTCTTTTAATTTCTCGTCAGATGAACGACATTTCGAAATAAAATTGACAACTGTCGTCAGTTCGGCAGAGCAGATATCGCATATGACAGAAGGGAGGTTATCTTGTTGTCGTATTTCTAAGCCGACAAATTTATTCAATAATTCGTTATATTTATAGTCATTTGTAGATTCGTAAATTGACACACACTGAGTACTCTCTGTAAGACATGTTCGGCAAATGGATTCGATTTTATCGACCATTTTATTGGGTAAATTTACGATCAACTAACTTTATTTTTGACATTAACATTTCAAAATCTAAAATCTAACCAGAGACAAGGAATTACAAATTTTGTCTATTGAAATAATAAATATATAATATATATTATTTCAGAACTATTTAATTTTTTCCTTCAAATTTCTATTATATAGACACGTTTTTTATAAGGTCTCAACTCATAAGTTTGAATACAGAGTAGGCCGTGATCTAATTCAGCAAGCGAGTGCCCCAGGTTCTTCCTTTCGGATTCGCTTCCGGGTTGATTTTACTTTTAAACTATAACATCTGAACTTATATTTTTCTGGAGTGCTTATTATTAATTCCCATAGCCCTATGAACTCGTTCAGGGCTAATAACACGCCTCGTGTGTCCATAAAAACATACGCCCAATGTGTACGACACGCCAGGCGTGTTCTGTTGATACGATTTTTGTGCCTTTGTGAAATTATCAGCATGGTATGTATTCCATCCATCCATGGCTCTACAGCCCAGGTCGGGTCTTGGCCTCCCGCAGAGCCTGCCCCCATGACTGACGGTCCTGAGCAGCGTTACGCCAGTTTCGGATACCGATGTTGTTTGTATCCCTCACCACTCCATCCAGCCATCGGAGTTTCGGCCTTCCCACTGCTCTCCGCCCCCCGGGCGCACCATCCATGATTCGCCTGGTATGCAGGGTATGTATTACATACACATATTCTCACGCCGCACATTGGGGCGAAACGCTCTAAATCATCTCAAAATTCAAGAACTCCGAAACCAATGAGAGTATCAATATGAATTTTGGTATAAAAGTTGATGAATATATATATTTTTATAATTTACTAAAATCATAATAAAAAGCATACTGAAAATATGAGTTTAAAACATTGAAAATACCTTTTATAAACACAAATTTTTCACACAATCTTCTCAAAAATTTAATAATAAAACAACATTAGTCGTTTGTAACATATCGAAAATAAAACAAAATACACATTATTGAATGCTGCAAGTCATATTTTTATTTTGTGTATTATAATATAATCATAAGAAATACTGTAAAACTCACATTAAATAAAAGGTTTTAATTATTATTTAAAATAGTAGATGATGTTATTATAACTTATTATTCTTTTATATAATTTATCTTTATACAGATAATAATTTGTATAAATGGTTATTTTTTAAAATTATCGATAAAATACAGGAAATTGAGGTATGTTGTTTACAATATTATTATCATTATAGATAGCTATATTCTGACCCTATAAACCAAGAGTTCCTATAGTGGTCGATATCGACCCCCTGAGGTCGATTTGATTTTTCTAGGGGTCGATAGTTTCAATAAAAAGATTTGAGGGTCGACGACAGCAAAAATAAACCCCTTTACTACAGCTATTTGTTTGTTACTTCAAAATATCTATGATTCCAATAGGTACCTAATTAAGAAGTAAAATAATTAAAAAAACACTTTTTTGATAAAAACACATTACATACAACTTGTGAAATGTACCAAACTTGTGAAAAGACTAGGGGGTCGACGGTTTTAAAAGTTTTTGGTGAAGCGGTCTGCAGCCGAAAAAAGTTTGAGAACTCTTCCTATAAAACATTATACCACAATAACAAGTTCAAAACATTTGGCACTCATTACTAAAACGTACTTTGGTGGTTTTAATCATATTTAAATGACTGAAATTCAAGTACTTATCACTATCAAAAAACTTGTTCCACAAAATTTGTTCTTGTATTTTTAGAAATCATAATAAAATATTGTATTATTAATGTGTGTGTAAAATTATATCTCAATATTTTCATTGGTTTGAAAGCTATTACGCACCGTAGTTTTACACAGCGCCTTTGTTAGTTTAAAAATTATTTTAAAAAAAGGCGCAAGTAGGCGCAGAATTTCATTGCTAATTCTAAGACTAAATATAAAAATCGTAATATCCAATTCTCGGTAAAATTCGCTAGTTGTTAAAAGTTTAACGAAATTTTCTAAATTATATTTTAACTATAAATTAAGTAGAAACAAATCAAATGATTATTTCTGAATAAAATAAAATAGTACATATTTAAAATATAACAAAATAAATACTGAAATTGTACTTAAAATATAAGTTCAAAGTTTCACTTAAATCGTCGCTATAAATTTGCTCTCTCCAACATACAACTTTGACTAGTTACGAGTATAATAAAAAAAGGGAAAACCCTACAAAAACGATGATTTTTTTCTGAAATCTATGGGATGTTAGGAATAAAAATCACTCACTACCTATTTTAATTCTGTAGTACATTCGACAATATTGAATTATGAGATGATATTCAAGGTTTGGCCCCAACGTGCGCCGTGTCTCTTGTGGGATAGGCAGAGAAAACAGATCTCTAAACGTTTCTATCCAAGCACACACCTTTCACTTCCTCCTATTCATTCCTCTCGTCATGCACAATATTATATTATTAATATTTCTCACTTTACCTTCTTTCAAAATTTGATCCTTTTGGTCCAGCCACATTTTCCTTGGTCTATTTATTCCACACACACTTTGCACATCTGACTTATATATATAACCGCTTAGTCATTCGTTCATCATTCATTCTTTTCACATCTGCAAATCATCTTAAAGCTCATTTTTTCATTTTACTTAAAACCTCAATTTTATCCATGCATTAATTTTTGTCTTTATTCCGCTTTTTTTCAAACATTGACACTCCACAAATTTTCCTTAGTGCACGCACCTCTACAGCATTAATCTTACTCGTATCCTTCTGCCAAGTACAAGTTTCACTTTCAAACAACAAGGTATTATATATGACAAGAAATCTTATAAATATATAAGTTGTGAAAAAAAACAAGTAATTTAATGTGGACACACAATTTTAATGGATCTGTGTTCGTTTCCATTCATTTGTCATGTACTTGTAAACTAGGCTTTTGCCTGTATCTTACTGAGGACATATAATATGGAATAATAAATTATTCAAGCTCCTTTCGCAATAACATCCACACCCCCATCGATTGTCTAAAACTTTGCCCCCTTTTGCTTATATTGAATTAGGCATCCCATTGTATGTCATAGAAGCTAAATAAGCATTATGTTTTGTCATTTTTGCTATTGACATGTATTTACGTAAAATTTTATTTGCAGTGAACGTGTAAAGCAATACAATAGCTCTGTATAAAGAAAAATCTGCTTAATATAAGGCAGCAGCAGACTAAATCTGCTCATTGTCTTGGAAGTTTGACCTCCTTGCCATCGAAATTTTGGCTTTGATCTGTCACAACTTTGTATGTGAAGTGCAACAGCTTACATACAATAAAATTAACATACATACAGTCTGTTTGACAAGAACATGTACGGTAAAACCCGAAAAACTATTTGGGATAAGGCATTAAAAAAAATACACACATACTACATGATACATAACATATATCATAAACCATGATGCTTTATTAATAAGTTGTCCAGTCGCCTCCGCTAGTAATAATTTACCGGCATCTCCAAGGCATACTTTCTACTAATTTTATAGCATTATCTAGGGGCAAAGACTTCCATATAAGTCAAATCTTTCGAAATAACTGCTTGACGTTCCAGATCTTTTTCCCTCAGAGTTTGAACTTCATGAGTGCCCAATAATTTTCTATGGGATTTGCATCTGGTGATTGCGACGGCCAATCCATTGCGTCAACGTCATTTTCCTGTTTCCACACAGTACAAAGATGACTCCGATGCTTTGGGTCATTGCCCTCTTGCACTATCCAATTTTAATTTTTTCTTATAAACCACCTTTGGGTAGATGGTAATAAAGTCCTCTGATATATTTTAACCATTTTGGCAGCGTTCAAATTCTTTGTGAAGATGTACAAAGTGCCAAATTCCTGCTTTGAGAAACGGCCCCAGACATGGACTTTTACCGGGTGTTTGACAGTCCGCTGGATGAGTCTCTTGGTGCGGATACACTAGGTATAATTAATGGAAGAACGTGCCCAAAAAGAAGCTTCGTCCGAAAAAATTGTGTTGTCCCAATCGCGGTCCAAATTTTCTTTCGCCCGTGTCTTTTTTCGACTCTTTTTCAGACAGTAGTGGTTTCTTCACCGTGCTTCGAAATTTCACTCCATGAGCTGGTCAATGTCTTCTTATAGTGTCACATGATACAATTAGACCCTTTTCATGCAAAACCGCCTGTCCGCTACACAATGAGAGACGAGGATTCTTCTCGAACACTCGTAAAATCACTCTGTCTTCCTTTTTCGTCATTTTCTGTGCAGTGCCATGATCTGGTAGCATCGACGTTTTTTACGTCAGAATATCGTTTTACCCACTTACAAATGTCTTCGACTTTCTCGTCTATTTAGCAGCGGCTCCGTACGACATTTCAACACATACGGTGTTCAGTAGCTCTTGGTAGAGCTCTGCTGCTCTTCTCGGCAGTGAATATATTGAGTTTATCTCTAGGACTTTGTTTCCATAATCGGCAACATTTATTATTACGCAATCCTCTGATATGAACTTTAGCGATTGAAATACTATCAAGCAAGGGTTCACAATCAATATTATTGCCTGGTTTGGGTGACGTCTTTCTCTGTTATATTTATTTAACACTTTTATTGCAAATACAATCTGGTGCGCTTATTGCCAGGCGGCAATCTCTTCCAACCAACCAGACAAGAGTAAATGAAGCAAGTTACGTTGTCGCACAAATCATTCAAATGACTATCCATTCCCACAAAATCCATCAACACATACGCGAGCATATGCCCACAAATACGGACAATCAGCCAAACATTCTTTTTCATATTATGTGAGATATCATCAATCAAAGGAAAACGAAGAGATAGTGAAGAAAGAAAAAAAAAATCAGGAATGAAGCACATTATTTTACTGACTATAAATTAAGAGTTTTTTCAGTCGCTTCTTAAAGCATGCCAAGGACGGAGCGAGTTTAACATTGGTTTGTAACTGATTCCAGAGTCTCACTGCATGGACAGTAAAGGATGATGTAAAAAAAGAGGAGCGGTGAACTGGAAAGGCCAATAAACAATCTCTGTTTGAGCGTAGTGCTAATCCATGATCAGACGCTGAAAATTTTCAGCGAGATAAGAGGGGGTGGCGGGACAGTTAAGGGTATTATACAATAGACTATGTGAATTTGGCTTCCATTTCTAACATTCAACCAGTTCAATGCCTTCTGGTATGAAGTCATATGATCGTACTTTGGTAGATTGAAAATAAATCTTAGACAAACATTTTGAAGACACCGTAATTTGTCTAGCTGTTCCTCTGTAACATCCAAGTAACAGACGTCTGCATATTCCAGAATCGGAAAGAGCAGAGATTGCACGAGTAAAATGTTGGTTTTAGTAGACAGGAATCTTTGCAGCACTTTAAGGGAATGAAGGCGAGGATCCTTCGGCTTACCTCATTTATTTGATCTCGCCATGAGAGAGTGTTATCCATTAGCACTCCTAGGTTTTTAACAGTCTTATGTAATGGTATGATAGAGCCATCAAGTAATATTGGAGGGAGTAAGTCAATGTTGAATTTGCCGAGAAGCTGAGGGCTGCCAATGAAGATCGCTTGAGACTTTGTAGGATTAATGAGTAAGTCATGCTCTCCAGTCCACTCAGAGATCGATTGAAGGTCTGCATTTAGATCGTTCAATGCCATGTGAACGCGATTTGGATCAAAATAAATATATAAGAATAGATAAGTACACTTAAGAGATGATGTTATTGGGTTGATGAATATATAAAAAAGGAGTGGAGAGAATTCCACCTTGGGTAACGCCTGCAGAGAGATCAATGTATTCAGATATACTCTCTTGGTATTTACAAAATTGTTTTCCTTTTAAACAGCTCGAAAACCAAACAATGACCGATTCAGAGAATCATATATTCACCATTTTTGCAGTCCTTTACAGTTTGTATATGGTTCTTGAATGCAAGCAATATCAATTTTGTTTGCAATGTAGTTGAGAAATAGTTCATCATAGGCGCTCTTTGATTTCTGCATATTTGCTTGTACTAATTTGATGGATTTCTTTTAGCTATAGCCAATGAGGTTTCTTGCTTTCTTGTCCTTTTTGATGTGTTGGACATTTCGAATTGAAACCGTTGTAGTTTATTACACCCAATTTCTTTCTTACACAGTTCACACAGAAAGAATTTTTCGATACTTTTATCGAAAAGTTCTTTTGAAAAAATCCACATTTTTCCTATTTTGAGGTATTTGCTGAATACTCAATTCATATTTTTGTCGGTAGGATCTTTTATAAGTCTTATGAATAAACAAAATAGAAATTATACTGTTTTAATAACACCATTTATTATTATTCTTTAAATATTTCATAAATTTACAAATGCTTTTTCCATATTTTTTTTATACGAGGTACAATTTTGTCACAGCCACATGTCTTAACATAAATCATATACATATATCATCACACCAATTCCTTGTCAATGTAGGGATCGACGGCAGATAACCAAAACTTTCTATTGTGATTTATCCTGACCTTTCAGATAAATTATTGTAAAAATCAAAACTTAAACAATTTTACAATACAGTATAAAAATATCTAAAATTGAGAAATCTTTTTGAAATACAGTAAGTCCTTCATTTACGTGAATTCACTTATTTTGTTTGGAACAGTTTATTTTGTTTGGAACTAGAGGAATGCAAATTAATAGCCAAGCAGACTACAATATTGCCATCAACATCGACAACTGAAACAGCTACGACTTGAAGAGTAAAAACGGAATATTTATTCTATGAGATTTTAAATGAATAGATATAGCTAATTGTGAGTTCTGTATTTATTTTTCTTCATATAAATAATTCATAAGCTCACATAAAAATGTGTTTTATTAGTTTTCAATAACCACATACAGTACCCGGCGGTAAGTAATACACATCGGGCTTAAGAGATTAGAATGCTTGACGACTGACAAATCGCGACGGAACACGTGTATGAATGACAGAGACGACTCTCTACAAAGCCGAAGTTATTCGACATTATTACCTACTGCCGAGTACTGTACTCGTATATACGTGTAGTTTTACAAAAAAAATAATTTAAGTAAGTAAGAATCAAACATTTGGAAAAATTTTAAATAATACCTATTTTACATAGCATTTAATGGTTTTCATTTATGAGCTGTTATCCTCTTTTTTAATAGCTGCAGCATTCCTATCCTTACGCTCAACATATGTAACACGTCGATCAATAAGTCGAGGGACTAACGACTAAAACAACATTTGTTTGTCAAAATTCTTCTTTATTCATCAACATAGTCTCTTTCAAGAGCGATACATTCATTCCAACGCTTTCCTAACTTTTCTATGCCAGCCGTGTAGAACGATTTATCTTTGGTTTCAAAATAGGCGTTAGTTTCGGCAATCACTTCTTCATTGGAGCCAAATCTCTTTCCCTGGAGCATCTTTTTGAGGTCTGCGAACAGCCAATAGTCACTGGGGGCCAAATCTGGAGAATACGATGGGTGCGGAAGCAATTCAAAGTTCAACTCATGCAATTTTGCCATCATTACCATTGATTTGTGACACGGTGCATTGTCCTGATGAAAGAGAACTTTTTTCTTCTTCATATGGGGCCGTTTTTTTGCAATTTCTGCCTTCAAACACTTCAATAGCGCTATATAATATTCACTATTGATTGTTTTTTCCTTTTCAAGGTGAATCGATGAATATTTTACCATGTGCATCCCAAAATACGGAGGCCATAACCTTCCCAGCCGATTTTTGAGTTTTTGGTCGCTTCGGACGACTTTCACCAGCTGTTCTCTACTCAGCTGAGTGGCGATTTGATTCCGGAGTATAGTGGTGGATCCAAGTTTCAACCATTGTCAAATACCGATGCAAAAACTCCTGTTTATTTAGCTTAAACAGTGCCAAACAGCGCTCTGAATCATCGATGCGTTGTTGTTTCTGTTCCATTGTGAGCAAACGCGGCACCCATTTCGAAAAAAGCTCTTTCATGACCAAATGTTCATGCAAAATAGTGTAAACACTATCAAATGATATCTTCAGGATGTCAGCTATCTCACGCAACTTTACTTTGCGATTTTCCATCACGATTTTAAGGGTTTTTTTAATGTTTTCTGGTGTAACAGCCTCATTTGGACGACCAGAGCGTTCAGCATCATTTGTGTCTGTACGACCGCGTTTGAAATCAGCATACCACCGACAAATGGTTGTTTTCGACGGAGCCGAGCCCGGATAATACTTTTCAAGCCATCGCTGAGTTTGGACAGTATTTTTTCTTATTAAAAAGCAATGTTTTATCAACACACGAAATTCGGTTTTTTCCATTGTTTTGAAAATAGCAAAAGTAGCATCACTAAAACCACTGTAACTCAATGACAAAATGTCATGAAAGTTTGACACATAACTTCTAAAGGTTGGTACTAACTGAGAATGGTATGGATTTGTTATTAGAGGCGCCATCTGTTGGTTAGTCCCGGGACTTATTGATCGATGTGTTTTTTATTTAGTAATATTTTTAATTTTTCAATAATTGTGGGTTCGAATCCTGAGTAATAGTGTCTTTGAGAAGAGTCTGCTTTCTAAAGGACGTTATATAAATTGTCCTTTTATTATTATTTCCTAGAACTATCTACTTGCGTAATGGAGGGATTGCTGTATCAATTTTAAATACTTGAAATTGTACTTTCATGAAGTACTGAAAATTAGAAAGGTGGTGCTAAGCTTGGCAGGAGGCCATATATGAAGCTATTGGGGGATGTTAGACCTGTACTGAACGTACTGTTTCCTATCTGGAAAACTTTCTTTAAATTTAGAGAGTTGGTGTCACCAAGTACGAGTGATATATACATACTAGGAGATATCTGCAGATGCAGGGAGTAAATAATGACTACAATGTGATATTTTTCGCAAGTTTCAGGTGATCATTTCCTTTTCAGTTCTGTTAAGTGATGTGCCACACCGATGATGTATCAATGACTTCTCTAAGTAAGTTTTTTTATCTCTTTCTGTAGTCTTCAGACTGAAGTTCCAGGGAAAGGATTCAGCAACAGGGAAAGTACTACTAGCCTGATCCATTTGATGTAAGTATTTCGAAGAAATAGATAAACATCTCCAACTTAAATAGAATATTATTCAACTTTTAAATATTTTTCTGGCATTTTTTCCCTTTTAATATTTCCACTTGCACAATTACCATATATTTTGTGTTTACTCAAATCCGATTTTCTATAATAGCCTTTAGAACATATTTTACAAGCGTAAGGGAAATAACTACCGTGAACTTTATACTCGTGAACTTTTAATTGCTCTTTGAAAGGGAATGCGGCATCGCAGTTCTCTTCTTTGCAAGAAAATTTCGTAGGTTCACTATGCAATTTAAAATGCATTTTCAAATAATTTTCACGAGAGAATTTCTTTTTGCAGACGGGACATTCAAAAGGCTTTTCTCCATTATGTATTCGATTATGCACATCAATGTTTGATACTTCCTTTTTGCAAATATCGCACGTTCCTGCGAGTTCTGAATGCATAGTTTGCATATGTCTTTGAAGACTCATCTTTTGATTAAAGGATTTATCGCATTTCTCACAAGGAAACTTATTTTCTGAGGAATGTGTCAGTAAATGTGCCCTAAGACTTCCGCGTGTTTTAAGAGCTCTATTACAAATGTGACAAGTAAAGTTTTTTTCATTACTGTGAACGACAAGATGACCTTTCAAAACTGAACGGGTTATGAAGCTTTTTTGGCAGACATGACACGGGTAAGGCCTCTCTCCGGTATGTGTACGGGTATGCTGAATGTGCGCAGACAGTTGGGAGAATCTTTTAGGGCAAAATTTACATTGATAAGGTTTCTCTTTCGTGTGTATTCTCATATGGGCTTTAAGATGTGATTTTTTGTAAAATCTATGTCCGCACGAGTCACAAGTGAAGTTTCTCAACTCTGCCGAATAGTTACTCATGTGTTTTCTTAATATATGATGTTTTAAAGTGCATTTTAAAGTAAACGATTTATTACAATCATTACAGACGAAAGGGCGTACTCCTGTGTGGGTCCTACTGTGACTGATTAATGCTGATTTGCTTCGTAATTCCAATCCACATATTTGACATGAGATAGTCCGAAATGGTGTTGACTGTATTTTCTTCTTTACTTTTTTATTATCTTTTTCACTGTTAAAGCTTTCATCGTACGTATCATCATCTGGAATATCACTAGCTGCTTCGACAAATTCGATTTTTACAGTTTTACACTTAACATATTTGAGTGGTTCCACTTTAATATCGTTTATTATAAGATTACTGACGGGTATGTTACGAACCAGCGCTTCTTTTAACTTCTCATCGGATGCTCGACATTTTGAAATGAAATTGACAACTGTCATAAGTTCAGCAAAACAGATATCGCATATGACAGAAGGGAGATTGGCTTGCTGTTGCATATCTAGGCCAACGAATTCCTTTATCAATTCATTTAACTTATAGTCATGATTAGATTCGTAAATTGGCATACACTGAGTACTCTCTGTTAGACATGTACGGCAAATCGATTCCGTTTTCTCTACCATTTTTATTTGATATTCTTACATAAATCTAATACCGGAATCGACCGGAATAATATTTTGTATTATCTCTGACATATATTTTGCTGTTTTTCTTCGGAAATAAAAAAAATAATAATTTAACCAGAGCCAATAAATTCAAATTGTCTATATTTTAAAGCGATCAGTTACACAATTTATGCAAAGTATGGAATAAAATAAATAATTATTTTTGGTTCTATAATTCAGCCCACATCTTAATCTCCTTCAGGATTTGTTAACAAAAATTTCAATTCTAGACATATTTCTAGATATAATCAATCTTGACATTCAAAATAATATTCTTTTATTAACCTTGATCCCGGAAGAAGACAGATGTCCTGGCTGCGGAATGTGAGGGAGTGGACCGGCATCCGGAGTGCAGAGGAACTGTTCCGGGCGGCTCAGGACCGAGACGGATTCGCCGAAGTGATCGCCAACGTTGGGGGGACCCGACAGGGCACTTAGAAGAAGAAGAACCTTGATCTTCAAAATCATCTTCGTCCTTTAAACTTGAAAAGACTTTTGAAGATGAAACTCTTGATATAAGAGCCTCGACTCACTCATCAGTATTCCAATAGTAATATATTTAAAAATACAGTTCTTTAAAGAGATTTATGTTCCATAATTGTAAAGTCAGTACCAAACTCTTATTAATGAAGTAATAAGTATATGATTGTAAGTTTGGTTTTTTGTCGAAAAATAATAATATTATAACAGTATTACCAAACGTGAATGTGGCTAAGGATTCATACATACCGTCAAACCGTTTCCCTGTTGGGGTAGGCAGAGAGGAGCGTGCTAGATTTTTCAATAGGGTTATTGATAAATAACAGGTTTAAATATTTTTAATATATTAATTATTTATTTTTCCAATTTCAGTTTTCTTTTGAATATTTGTATCTCTTTCACTAATATTTATTCATAAGAAAATTAAGAAAAACCCCTCATTCACATTTTATTGTCATTATTTTTCTATGTGGACGATACATTTTTGCATTAGTTTTGTTGTTGAACTTTTTTGTGTATTTTAAAATTTTATCACGTATCATTGAACGATAGTCGTCATTCATTGTTTTGGAATTTAAATTGAAATATTAGTATAACTTCAATTATTTCATAAACAAATTGAAGTAAAATGTATCTTACTACAGAAAATACGTTTTTATAAATTGAAATGGAGTTCATTAATTTAAATATCAATTAACATATTTGAATATTTAAACAGGCTAAAATAATACAAATATTAATTGGCAGTCGAGTATTCTAATTCATAAAATATTTTTTGTCGTTTTCAAATTGCGTAAACGTGGTTTTATATTATGAAGAATAGACAATATAATATTATTGCTTTTGACATGTCAGAAATTTAAACTGTCAATATCAAATAATTCTGAACACAAAATTAGAAAAAAACATTTGTTGTCATTCAATGACAATAATTATTTAAGTTGGTTGTATTGAATAATGACTACCTGATCTAATTGCTGATATTACATATTATATTTGACATTGGTCTGTATTCATTGACAAACAGAATCCACAGTAAGAGAGATAAAATCGTAATATTTCAAATAAATAGTATTGATAAAGCTACTTTAGAAAAAGGCTTTGACTATTTTTCAATCTAAAGTAGCTTGCTGTTCAAGCATACAAGTAGAAATGCCACTAATTTACAGCTGCTCTTAGTGCGAAGTGTGTACTGCAAATATTTTTCTTTAAAATGGTAGACAAAACTGAATCTGTTTGTCGTATTTGTTTAGCAGAGAGTTCTCAGTGTGTTTCTTTATATGAAGCTAATAATGATTTTAAATACAATGAATTGATAAAGGAATTCGTCGGTTTAGAAATCCAACAGCGAGAGAACCTTCCTTCTGTTATATGCAATCTTTGTTCTTCCGAACTGATGACTGTTGTCAGTTTTATTTCAAAATGTCGCGCGTCTGATGAAAAGTTAAAAGAAGCACTTGATCGTAATATACCATTCTATGAAATTACAGTAGAAGAAATAAACTTGATACCATTTATTATTAAAAAAGAAGAAAACAATTCAGTTGATGAATTACCTGAAGATGATGTCTATGATGATATTTATGAAAATAAAAAAGAAGTTAAAGCTAAGAAGCAGAGATACAAAGAATATAAAAAAGGAACAAAGAAAACAATATGTACGCAACCCTTTGATTTTTTTCTGTGTCAAATATGCGGATTGAACGCTCGAAGTAAATCCGCTTTGATTAATCACAACAGAACTCATACAGGGGTACGCCCTTTTGTTTGTGATTATTGCGATAAATCATTCAGCTTGAAATGTACTTTGAAAGATCACATCTTAAGAAAACACATGAGTTACTATTCGTGTAAAAAGAAAAACTTCACATGCGATTTTTGCGGACATAGATGTTACAAGAAAACAGATTTAAAAGTTCATTTAAGGACACACACCAAAGAGAAACCATATCAATGTAAATATTGTCCTAAAAGTTTCTCTCAATTATCGGCGCACATCCAGCACACCCGTACACATACAGGCGAAAGACCCTACCCGTGCCACGTCTGTCAAAAGAGATTCATATCTCGTTCCTGTTTAAAAAGTCATCTTTCTGTCCATAGCAACGAAAAGAATTTTAACTGTCACATTTGTAATAAATCTCTTAAATCGCGGGGAAGTCTCAGAGCGCATTTAAAATCACATACATCGGAGAATAGGTTTTCTTGTGAGAAATGCGATGCATTTTTTACACAAAAAATCAGTCTTCAGAGACACGTGCAAGCTAAACATTCAGAATTATCCGGAACTTGCGATATTTGTAAAAAAGTTGTTTCGAACATTGTAGTTCACAATCGTCGGCACAATGGAGAAAGACCATTTGAATGTACTGTTTGTAAAAAGAAATTTTCTCGAGAGAACTATTTGAATATGCATTTTAAATTGCACAGTGAACCCACTAAATATTCTTGTAAAGAAGACAACTGTGACGCAGCATTCCCATTGAGAGCACAACTAGAATTTCACGTGTATAAAACTCATGGCAGTTATTTTCCTTACGCATGTAAAATATGTTCGAAAGGCTATTATAGAAAATCCGATTTGGGTAAACACAAGATATATGGAAATTGTAAAAGTAGTAATAAGAAGGAAAAGATACCATGAAGAAGTTTGAAAGCTGAAAGATATTAAACTAAATCTTTTTTGTTAAGATTGGAGATATACAATTGTTTTGGTTTACAGTAAACCATTCCAATCCTGTTGTATCAATGACACCATATTTAAATCTTCTTTGTCAGATGGAAAGCAATTGCAATGACATTGGGATTTTCTTTCAGCAGACCCTGTTTTAACTCTTTAGGCAGAGTGGGCAGATTAACAGGTGCAATATTCTCATTAATTAACCATGACTTTGATGTTCATGAAGGTAAATAACTTGTATCAAGAAAACACTTATTATGATATAAGTTAGTGAGATGGTTAAGAAAAAATAGTACATTTCTTGAAGTGTTTTATAATTGTATTAAAAAAATAAATTAATTTTTTCTCTAATATTGTTTTTTAATTTATAAATGAGTTTTAAAAGTTACCAGGTGCAATTTATTTGTATTTGTATGAATATAATCCAAGATTAGAGGTAAAATATATCACTTTGATAAAACTTTTCTCTAATTATAATAAAATGCAGATGTGGGGAAATACCCAATTTAACAACCGCAGTCACCATCTTCCTATCTTTACGTTCACCTTTTTATTTTTTGTAATATTTTTGATCTTTCAATAATAGTGGGTTCGTTGCCAAGTTAAACCACCCTTGAGGAGGGTCTGCTCTCTAAACGGTGCTGTATAAATTGTTCTTTTATTATCATTATTGAAAGAATATTTACAAAATGTCATTAGTTGAGTTTTCTTGCTTTAATTGTACCAAATATATGAAAATACGATATTTGAATTGGAAATTACAATTTAAATGAAGCATAATAATGGCTTCCAAAAATGATCCCCACATCACATGCAATTTTACGTTAAACATATTGTATATTTTTCTACAGCATGCATTATATGCGTCATATTTACGAGTATTTATTTCATCCACTGTCGATGCAGACCTCAAAATAATATCGAACTGTTTTATGTCATCAACCAGTCTCTAGCAGGCATAAGTCAACTTACAAAAAGATTATATATTTTTAGACCAGTGTCACTGAACATCATTTGCAGATATCCATTATTTGAAGCTTTCTTATAAAGCATTGCTTTGTGTAGACTCGCCTGAATCCTTCAACAGAAGTTCTGGTGATTATACTTTACTTTTTAATGACTCATCAGCTGCTTGAATACACTTCTTGATACCTTGCTAAGGGGGTTTTTGAGTTGAATTTTTTTTATGCAAAATTAAAAAACCAATATAATATGACAAATACATCTGATTGAAGGAAAATAAAGCAGACATTATTTCTTTTCTTTGTAAAAAAATTTGGATGCTCAAAAACTGTTCAGCACATAGAGCAAACTCATAGGCCTCAATCAAGATGACCACGATAATTTGGAATTATAAAAATAGTTTCATACCTATATCGGACGTATGCATCACCCTTTAATATGTGTAGATTCTTGTGTTATATTTGTTCATAAGTTGATATGTAAACCCTTGATATTGAAATTCTTGGTTTCTATGAAATATTTATGTTTGAGTCCACGCGGCATCGCGACCGCAGCGGAAATGTAGACTTATGGATGGGGCGTCGAGACTAGATCGCTGACCTGTCGGTCTAAGCATTGCACAAACTCCCGAAAATGTTGTGTTTCGCGAGGTGTGAGCGCTTGCGATGACCGTTCATAAGAGGGGTCCCTTTCAATTTTAAATATACTACCTTAATCTTCTCAGCTCACTCTGTGTTTTACTTTGAGACCTGTCATAAGAGGAATCTCTTCACCATCACTTCTTCTCTCATTGATCTATGCCTTTTCGAATTGACCTGAATTCTCCGAGCATTGCGCAGCAATCATTGCACGTATTTACAGTTCTTTGTGCCGATACAAAGTGGTCCGCAATACCTGTAATTCTAAATTAAAATAGGACTACAATTTTTTACATGATCCTCATCACCCTATATGTTTCATCAAGAATACTAAAAAGCACTTCTATCTAGATCAGAATTCCACATCTTCCCACATAACGCAGAGATTACGAACTCTGAAGCACTATTAATGGTGTAGGATGGGTGCCCAATTTTTGAAGATCCTTGTGGGTGATAAAATAGTATAGTTCTTGACCACTACTAGTCGGAATTCCTCAATATGAGACACAATGACCTCCAGTACTTATTGTGGCAGTTATAAGTTGCTGCCGCATCTGAAGAGGATTTACCTGACACCGATCATCCTCCAAAAGCATCTGTTCTTTGAGTCTTTTCTTTTGGGTCTTGGTAATATACGGAGATTCAGAGCCATATTGCAAAATATTATAGATGCAGATGCCAAATTTTCAACACTTAGTCTTTACACTAAATACTGAGGACCCATTAGTATATTCATTTTAATATATTTTTTATCAAATAAGTCTTAAAATTTTGAATTGTTTAATACATGTCTTTTATGTTTGTTTTTTGTACATTGTATGTGTATCGGACGTATGCGTCACTTAAAAACATATGATTTATTTGATTTCTTGTTTAAGTTGTATAAATTCTTGTTATATTTTGATGTTTGAATGTAAAATTTATGTTTGTTGAGGTCCGTGCTGTATCACGACCGTAACAAGACATCGCGAGACAGTACCAAAAGTCGGCCGCTCCATGCATGCAAAAACTTACTAAAACTGTGATATTTCGCAAGTCATGACGGCATGCACGGGCAGAAACAGGCGCTTGCGATTGGCCGCACATAAGGAGCCCCAAACGCCTTGGAAATACATTTTCAGTTCGCTCTGTCTACTGCCTCTTACTTGAGACCATCTACTACCTGTTAGAGGAATCTTCACCCTGCTACTTTTCACCGTGAGCCTAAATCTCCGAGCATTGAGCAACAGCCATCTACCTATTTCTACAGTTCTTGTACCTGTGTCGTACAGTACGAATTAAGGAAACCTGTAATGTGTAAAGGACTTGAAATAAAATAAATAATTGAAGTTAAAAATTAGACCTTTATTTTGTTAAAAGCACCGCTGGCAGCACCTGCCCTATCGGGTAGCTCATCCTCAAGACCCTCATTTTAAACAAGCATGTACCCCAAATACTTGAATTTATCTACTCTGTTGATAGGAACACCATTTATGCACAGGGGGTTGTCTTTAACAAAGTACGAGTCACTACACATCCCTGTGCTTACAAGCAGATCAAGCTAGAGTTTTCCAATAGGCTGTATGCAGCATGATATACTCGTAAATCACCCTTGGTCACTTCTTACAGGAGAAAATCATCTGCATATTTAAGGTCAGCCAGCTATCTCCTTCCATTTTAAGCTAATTCTATGAAACTCGTTCACATATTGCAGGTTTGCCAAAAATTGATTGTGAAAATAATTAATAAACTTCCTGCCCGGTATCCCGCGGCGGAGCTTTTCAGAGAGTATCGGGTCCTGAACATAGGCAATTTGCATCTCAAATCCATTCTCTGGCACTACCGTCGAGAGGAAGGAAAGATGCAGACTCAGCAGAGACACATGACACGCATGGCAACTAATGAAATGTTCACCATCCCTAGAGTTAAAACCTCTTTTGCCCAAAGGCAATACGCTTATTTGGCTCCCATGACGTACAATGGCGTGCCGAATTCAATAAAGATAAAGGAAGGAAAACCATTTAGACAGTCGATCGGAGCGTGGTTGTTATTGCGACAAGATTCTGAGTACTTGGGCTTTCAGGATGAATGACGTGTGGAAAAGATTTATGTGGGCTCTTGAGTATGAGTTTCTTCTTGTTGTTTTGTTTTTTGTTGTTTTGTATGTGTTTCTATATATTTTTGTGTTAATTTTTATTCTTATGATCTCGTGCGGTATATTATGGGATGAACATTATTGTTTTTATTTTTGTTTCATTTTGGGTTCATTTTTGGTTTTACTTTTGTTCTTGTTTTTATTCTTATGATTGTGTGCGTATATTATGGGATGAACAGGTTTGGTCTTTCTGGAGTGATGATGTGTGAAGAGTTTGATTCCGCATGATGTTTCCAGTTGTAATTGGGTGTCACTGTTTATCAGGTTGATGAGAACGTGTAACAGGGTTTTGTTTTTGTGTAATCAAAAATCGGAAAGAAGTATCTATTTATATTATCATGCTAAATATCCTCAGTGATATACAAGCAAAAAAGCCTAGTTTACTGGGGATACGACAAATGAAAGGCGACAAACCCAGATCCATTAAAATAATGTATGTCTTAATTAAATTACCTGTTGTTTTTTCGCAAATAATGTGTATTCCTTGTTATGTGTAATAATAATAATAATAAAGACCGAACACATTTAACTGTTGAATATTCCAAAGCCAAAATGTTATATTATTTTTCCGCAAACTCCTCTCCGGCTCGAGATATTGTCCAACATTTTGAGCTGTAGAAACTGGCATCTATCATGTCTGAGTATATGACCAAAATACTTAATAATTTCCAAAAAATAAACTACAAGAGGTAAAGCTGGCTGCTCACAGTGGAATCGTGGTCACAAAATTAGGGATTAAAGTGAATTTCGGACTTGGCCAAAATTAGATGAAAGTAAGATAAATGCGGTAGATATGAGAGGGTTACATATAATATACGGAAAAACTATAAATTATAGAATAAGGAATGAGGATATCAGAAAATAATGTTAATTAATAGAAACTGTACTGCTCAAAATGAATAAATTAACGTTGATTTTTTTCAGCCAAGAAAAAAGGAATTAACGATGAAAGATGTACAAAAATAATCTATAAGAGTAGTATAGAAGAATCGAGAAGTTTGGTAAGACCTAAATACGGTACGAGTAAAAAACGTATATAGTACATAATATAGTATGCATGACGCGGTGTATAGACGTGGAAGAAGCGAAATATATGTTTGTCAGGATAAAAAGACGAGGAGATGTGTTCTCTTTATCGACCCTAATAGGGACATAGCATGATGGCGGAGATGATGAGGAGCAGCATCATGTTTGACTCTCCATCTATAAATCGGAAATTTTAGGATGAGTCCTGTGACAGCTCACAAATTTGCCCCGATACAACCTTATGTAATGTATTTACCTAAATAACGTGCTATTTATTAGAATTGAGGCTTATATTAAAGTTAATAAAATAATTAAAATTACTGAACATCGTTACAAGGTTGTATTAGGACAAATTTGTGAGCTGTCACAGGACTCATCCTAGAATTTCTGAGCTATACCAAGTTTCACTAATTCTATTCTAACTACCACCTAATTCTATGAAATTCTATGAAAATGTTTATTGTGGTCCTACTGTTTTGAAGTTACATTTTTATTATTTATACCAGTGCTTCTCAAGTTTTCTGTATTCATGGACCAGTTTTTATTAATTCCAATTAATTAGGGATCAATTAAATTGAATAAAAATAATTTTAAAACTAAGCGAACTCAATTCAATTACTTAATTTTTAGACAGAATTACAGTGATACCTCGGGTTACGAACTTAATTCGTTCTTTGATTCCGTTCGAGTGCCGAAATATTTGCAAACCGAAATTCATTTTCTTGGGAGCCATAATGAGGGTTAATTTAATGCAAAATATATTTTATATATACTGTATATTATATATATATATAAAAAGCAAAAAAAAAATTATATCAAGAACAATGAACGCAACGACAAACAATGTTCACAACGCGCGCACCTGAGAACAACTAATGCGTAATTGCGTAATGCGCTGTTACAAGTAATTCGTGAGCCGAGGCATTGTACGCAGGTCGAGTCAAAATTTCTTCGGAAATTGTGTTCGTAAACCGATTTGTTCATGACTAGAGGCGTTCGTGACCCGAGGTTTGACTGCAGTTAGAAAAATATAATAAAAAAAAATACAAAACAAATAATAAGAATCATGTATTTTAAATGCATAATTCTTATTTGTTTTATAATTTTTTCTTAATGTGACTCAATAACAAAAGTTTGCAGACAAGTACTGGTCCAAGGACCATAGTTTGAGTAGCACTGTATTATATTTATATTGTAAAATACAAAATATAACAAAATTTTCAGATGGTACAATGAAATATTTTTTTATGGTATGCATGTTTTATTTTATTATTCTTTGATTTATAAAAGTTGATCTCATCTCTCCCTGCCTCCATCCCAACTTATTGTCTGCGAAGACTGTTGGGGTCAGCTCTCCTCGTCCTCAGGTTGTATGCTCTTCTGTCCCGGACTACGTCCCCCAGGCCGTGCCTCTGCATCAGGTTATCTTTTTGCACCACCCATGAATTCTTTGGTCTTCCTCTGGTTGTTATTCGAGGAACATCCATGGAGATTGCCTGGTTCACAATGTGATCGGGTGCTCTGCGTCCAACGTGCCCATACCATCTCAATCGCCTCTCCTCCATCTTGCTGTTGATGTCTGTAACACCCAGGCTTCCACGAATGCGTGAGCTTCTTATTTTGTCTCTTAGGGACACACCTGCTGACCATCTTAGCATGCGCATTTCAGCAGTTTCTAGTTGCCTAGAGTAAGAGGTATACATCGTCCAGAATTCGGAGCCATAGAGGAGTGCGGGTCTGACAATCGTTTGGTATACTTTATAAAAGTTGATATCGGTGTAATCTAATACGAGGTCCACATCGAAAATGACATCAATTCACGTACAAACAAAATAAGACATCAATCAACCTTCAAACTTATTTCTTTCATCGTATCGTCTTTACAATTACTGCTATTTTTATGTTTCTTCAAGTCAGACAATCTATAGTATCCTTTAGAACACAATTTACATACAAATGGAAAAAAGCTACTGTGAGATTTCATTATATGAAAATCTAATTGCCTTTGCATAGGAAAAGCAGCATCGCAATTTTTTTTCGTACAAGCGTATTTAGTAGCTTCTCTATGTCGCTTTAAATGCGTACTCAAAAATCTTTGATGCAAAAATTTTTTCTCGCAGATAAAACAATTAAACGGCCGATCGCCAGAATGTATTCTATTATGAATTATGATATTAGAAAATGTTTTTCTACAAATTTCGCAGTTTCCAGAACGTTCTGAATGCTTCGCTACTACATGGTTTTTCAGATTGCCCTTTTGTGCAAAAGCGGCGCCGCAGATTTCGCATGAAAAAGGTTTTTCTGAAGTGTGAAGTTGTAAATGTTTGTTTAAGCTGCAACGTGATTTTAGAGCTTTTTCGCACAAGTGGCATTTGTATTTTTTCTCCGGCGTATGCACGAAAAGGTGTTTTCGAAGACTCGTATGGGTTATGAAGCTTTTACCACATATATGACAAGAAAACGGGCGGTCTCCGGTATGGAGTTTTGTGTGTTGGCTTAAGGTACCAATTTGAGCGAAACTTTGTGAGCAATGTTGACATTTATAAGGCTTTTCTTTTGTATGTATTCTCATATGTACTTTTAAGTCTGTTTTTCTATAACAGCGTTTCCCACAAACATCGCAAATACAGTTTCTTTGACTGAGATCATTCCTCGAATGTCTTCTTCCTATATGCTCTTTTAGAGTGCCTTTTTGACTGAAACTTTTATCACAATGCGGGCAAAGGAACGGTCTCTCCCCTGTGTGAATCCTATTATGGGTAATTAAAGCCGCTCTACTATTAGTTTTTAACCCACATATTTTACATTTGAAATCTTTCATTATTAAATTATTTTTGTTTTCTATTTTTTTTTCTTTTGATTCTTTTTTATCATCTTCACTATAAGCAGAAAAAAGCTTGTTCATTAGACTCTTCCCATTCTTTATTTTCCTCTTTTTCGGTTCATTTTTAATATTTTTATCATCTTTACTGTAAGTTGGGTAAAATTCGTCGTTAATAAAGTCATCTGCTTCCACTGTGTCCACATTTTCTTCTTTAATAGCAGTAGTATAGAGAATACTTAAAGGAATATTATCTTCTTCTTTGATATCAGTAGAAATCAAATTATAAAAAGGTACATCGTTTTCTAAAGCTTCTTTTAACTTTTCATTTGATTCTCGACATTTTGAAACGAAATTCACTACAATCATAAGTTCTGAAGAGCAGCTATCGCATATGACAGAAGGGAGGTTATCTTTTTGTTGCATTTCCAAGCCAATGTATTCTACTATTAGTTCGCAGTATTTTGTATTATTGTGGGACTCATACATTGAAGTACAATGGGTACAGTCTGTTAAACACACTCGACAAATAGACTTTTTCTCATCTTCCATTTTAATCGTAAACGAAATTCGCGCTTCGGATGAACATCGATATTATCAAAACAAATGAAAACAAAAATTTGCCAATTTGACAGCAAAATCAGATTTTTGACAGTTAACCATAACCAAAAACATTTAGGGTCAGCATATTTTTTAAGAGCGCCTAGGGTATATTTTAAATAAATCTGAATAAACAAATGTTTTGATTTTCATGCTTAAGCTTGACGACCTCCGAAACCTTGGCTTGGAGTATAACTTCTGCAGAGCTTTGATTTTCAGAAAAATTTATTTTATTTATTTTTTATTATTACACATGACAAGAAATATACATAACTGGCGAAAAAACCACTGGTAATTTAATTTGGACATACATTATTTTAATGGATCTGGGTTAGTCGCCGTTCATTTGTCGTATCCCCAGTAAACTAGGCTTTTGCCTGTATTTCACTGAGGATATTTAGCATGAAAAAATAAATCAACACGTCTTTCCGATTTTTGATTACACAAAAACAAAACAATGCTTCTCCATTTTGTCCAATCATGGGTCTTTTGTTCATATTCTTTTCTTCTCCCCAGTATCTCTAAGTTAATACACTGTCCATTCAATTCTGTCTGGCAATGCACAAATCCATGTTTCTTTTGGTTTTACCTCAAGTATAATTTGAATAGCTCAGTGGCAGTTTATGCGCTACACATAGCTAAAACACACTTGTCAACAGAATCTGGAAGTTCTTATAAGTAAATATCAGTGGGGCAAGATCTGAACCTTTATGCTGCTTTAGCTGCAGCGTTAGAGTATTATAAATTCTGAACACTATATCCGCAACAGAAAATTAAATTTTTTTTTTATAAGAATTGTCCATGACTAAATAACTTATATTAGAACTAATTCAACCATAATGTATGCCCAAAAGTTTGTTTTTATACAGATAAGCTTAAATATATAATAAAACTTCTTCATAGATTCTATGACTCTTAAATAATTTAGGTCCTTCTGTATGCGGTTTTATATATATCATTTATTTAATTTCCTACTTAAAAAATAATATAGCATTTTATTAATATTTGTCTATTGAATTTTTATACAGCAATCATAGAAAATATAGTGAAAATCTAAAAAATATATATTATTGTTTTAGTATCTCAAGAATGTAAAACGCATGGTATCTTTATAAACTTCATACATGGTTCATAGCCATCATTTTTATTAAAAGAAGAAGATTTGTCTATGATTGGAAACAGCTGTCATTATTCAAAATAATAACCTGTAAATAGATAAAAAATTGACAAATATATTAAATGTTTTATCGTCAATATGTTCGGGAAAATCAAACCTTATTTTAAAAACTTTAAATGTTTGAGAAATTTCTCTTCCAGTGGTTATTGTTTGAGTAATAAAAGTAAGTATCAAATTGAAATTGTTTGAGGTCATAAGTATTAAACAATAAAAATAACATACTAGAGCCAGATTGTAATTTGTAGAGCTATACGAATTTAAATCGAATCCTTATTAGCAACAGGAAAGGTCAGGTTTGTTATACAATTTTTTTTGTCTTGCAGTGCTGTTTGCACGCACACACAATTTATGTGATTAAGAGACGGACTGATAATCTACTTTGTTTTAAGATAGTCATTCTTAAAAAGAGAAAAATTGTCTTTATCACAAGCTGTAACAATTGAGAAATTTTCTCTGAAACGTAAAAGGGTTCTATATGTAGTATGTCTATACTGATTATCCAACTAGTGGAGTCATAAAGTATGAAGCTTGATAACTGCAGTGTAATAATAGTTGGTGTTGAACACTTATTATTTTCAATTTTTTATTACCCTTTCGTTGTATACAGTACAACCTGGGCAAGCGAAGAGTTGGTGGGCAGAGGCAGCGCTATAAGGACAGTCTGCGAGAGTCGCTTACTTTGTGCGGGGTGCCTGAGGACTGGGAGCGGGTAGATCGGTTCAAGACTGACGTTGGAGTGGCGAGGGGATCCTCGACTGCGAGGCCTGGCAGCGACGGCGATAAGCTGGCTGGGTTTTTGCCATGTGGTAATCTTTTTCAACCAACCAGAAAGAAGTTAAAGAGACCTTAAGTGAAAATCAGACTGGAATCCTTTTTAAAAAAAAAAATTGGGTACCAGCGAGAATCGAACCCACTTCCTCTGGGCTGGGAGACAAGCATCTTACCAACTAGGTCACGGAGGTCATCACTAATAGAACAGCTTAAGTAAGGCCTGTAGTTTAAGAAGCCCAGCAAGTTGTCACTTTATTAATTAATTTGTCAATTACTGCACCTGATCATCCAAGGCAAAATAGAGGGTCGAAGAGGTGTTGGCAGGAGGTAAATCTTCTGGCTCTGCAATACATGTGATTGGTATAAGGAGCGTTGGGGATCTTTTTCGGGCTACCGGGGACAAAGATGCTTATTTTCAGGTGATAGTTAACATTGTGGAGACCTGACATTGACACTAGGAAGATGAAGAAGAAGCAAGTTGTCAGTACTTTTGTCAAAAACTTCAAATGCAGCAAAACCATTAGTTGACGCTACTAGATTGGAGTAGCCAATCGGTTTAAAGATGTGAAGAAAGCCGGACTGTATATTCACCTGAATGGAGTGTTTGTGCCATGGCATGTAAAAAACATGATAAATCTCCGTAAATTTATGCCGTAATGTTGTATTTATATTGTTATTGATAACGTTTACAAATTCGTTAAGCATTTATAAAAATAATTCAGGGCTTATACACGTATTGCATAGAAGTCATTTGGAGGAATCGAAACAAAAACCATTATTTGACTAGTTCAAACCTATGTTTTCTCCATTTTTTCTATGGTGCGTAGATCTGGACATTTAAGCCAGAGGGTGTCTCTGTCATGTTATGCAATGTCACACTATTTAAACCTGTTTTATTTTCAGATATTTTAATAGATCGACATCTTAATATGACTTTAATAAGCATAAATCAAAAATCAAAAAGAAACTGTTTGAATAGAGAGACTCTATTCCAGTTGAGAGATGCAATCACATCTTATGACGATGACAACAGTTCAAATATAGCAATTCTTTATGGAGAAGGAGGAAATTTTTGTTCTGGTTTTGATATTGATGAAATTATCGAGAAGGGCTATGAAAAAGTTTTGGAACCCATTGTAAGTAGTTTTATTATTGCTTTCGACTGCCATTCATTTCTATGATATTCCTCAACATATTGTCTTCGTCCCTATTCATTCAGCCTATGTGTTTAGAACCATTAAATAAATCACTAAACTCACAGTTTAACTCATAATAAACAAATAAAAAAACACAATAAAGTTAATTATATTCCTGTTTAAAAAAATGTAAGAGTTGTTGCTTTACTAACCTTTTATATATTTATATTAAACACACCCAGAATCCAAACCAAGGAGATCCTTAAAAATTTAACTCCAAAAATATATTTACTATAGTTTCTCATAATGATTACTGAATGACAGCTTAGAATAAAAAAAACCTCATATTTTTATTATTGATACCTCTAAGATCTAACAAACTGATTAGAAACATTTGTCAGTGTTAAGAAGCATTTCTTAGAATCATGCCATTAGGAAAATAAATCATGATCGAATTGCAGATACCTGTAATTAACAATGCTGTGTACTGGCAAAAATATCTTTGCATCTTTTGTGAATAAGAAATACTTGCATCTGTTAAAAGAAAGAAAATCATTTATGAATATAACAAATAATATCGGACCCAGATGGAAGCCCTGAGGTACTCCCAATGGGATTTAAACAGAAGATTGGTATCATTCAGGATAAAAAAATGATGTGATGCATAATATTAACATTAAGGAGATTTTTTTCATGTTATTATGGCATCATCGATGGTCTTGAAAGATTCGCTTTGCATTAAAGAAGTTTTAAGGAAAATCATATTTTTTGGTTCTCAGCTATACCTCATGTCAAAGGGTGGTGATTTTGATAGGACAGCACTGTTGTTTTGACAAAATCTCCATCCAGAATGATCTTGAAGCATCTTGAAAGCTTCCTAAAAAATAAATAAGCATTATTTATCTCAAAATATTTCTCATTCTTAACTTCTACCATATACAATTCCCAATCTTATCCTTTATTTTTTATTTTAATTTATCATACTTCACTATTACTCAAATATTACATTTCATTCCCTGAACCCTGCACTATCATGGATACTGATAACCAACAATGAAACAATAGTTGGTTGATTGGAAGTTTCCCTGTTGGGGTAGGTAGAGAGGGCAAAACGTCAGACTTTCTATTTCGGCACATATATTTCATCTCTTCCCCATCCATACACCTTCTCATATAACACCTAAGATTCGCCTGACTTCTTACATTTCCTTCTTTCAAAATATTCATTTGATCCAATCATATTTTCCTTGGTCTTCCTCTACCACGCCTTCTATTCATATTTGCACTGTATATTTACTTTGTTAGTCGTTTTTCATTCATTCGTTCCACGCGCCCAAACAATATTAACATTTCCCTTCCTGTGCTAAAAAAATCCGCGCGTTCCGGTGCTGTGTATTCAATACACATCAATACACATGTAAAAATAAGCGATTTAAAATCGGAAAAATAAGAATATTCATAGCCAATTGGTTAAATTAATTAAATTTGAAGTCAAAAGTGATAATAATTGAAATTTGATTGCTGAAAACATGAAAAAAAACATCGGCCGACATTCACAAAACGGGCTAAGCAACCACCTCACATGGATGCCCGAAAGCTACTGAAGCGAGCGAACTGAGATTCTATTTCTTGTGTTCCCATATACCGAAGTAGAGTGAGACGTGAATAGCGTCGCTTCCTCACCCATAGCGGTTTTTCAGAATTAATATACTCGTACCTACGTCACACACTGGCACACGTTTGATTGTATTGGTGAATTTATTTCCGATTTTCACAAAATATCTCTGATGTGGCCGATAAGTGCTAATTATTATTAATATTATTTTTTTCATTTAATGCGTAAATGCATTACGGAGGAATACCTAAAATCTGAACCCTTCTTCTCCCTGGCTCCATCCCAACTCACTGTCTGCAAAGACTGTTGGGGTCAGCTCTCCTCGTCCTCAGGTTGTATGCTCTTCTGTCCCGGACTACGTTCCCCAGGCCGTGCCTCTGCATCAGGTTATCCTTTTGCACCACCCATGAATTCTTTGGTCTTCCTCTGGTTGTTATTCGAGGAAGATTCATGGAGATTGCCTGGTTCACAATGTGATCGGGTGCTCTGCGTCCAACGTGCCCATACCATCTCAATCGCCTCTCCTTCATCTTGCTGTTGATGTCTGTAACACCTAGGCTTCCACGAATGCGTGAGCTTTTTATTTTGTCTCTTAGGGACACACCAGCTGACCATCTCAGTATGCGCATTTCAGCAGTTTCTAGTTGCCTAGAGTAAGAGTTATACATCGTCCAGCATTCGGAGCCATAGAGGAGTGCTGGTCTGACAATCGTTGGGTATACTTTTCCTTTTAACTTTATTGGCATTTTCGGATCACATAGAACTCCCGTCATTGATCTAAACTTCATCCATCCCACACTAATTATATGTGTTACATCTGCTGCACATCTTTCCATCGCTATGGATGAGTGACCCAAGATACTTAAAGGAGTCACAATTTGGTAATGTTTGTGCATCCATTTACATTACAGGAGTGACAGTATTTGTGTTCTCGAATGGTAGGTACAGATACTCTGTTTTATTTCTGCTCAGTCTCAATCCATTGTCCTCCAAGATTCTTCTCCACCTTTCCAGACTATTTTGCAGGTCTTCATGTTTTTCACTTATTAATACGATATCGTCTGCAAATAGTAGGATCTTTTGGAGACTGTTCATTTCCTGGTTAGTTAAATAATCCATGACTAAGATGAACAGTAGCGGACTGAGTACCGATCCTTGATGTACCCCCACCTTTACAGAAAATTCTGGTGAAGTTCCCGAAGTGCACCTCACCTAATATCTGAACCCAGTATTTATTATATTTATATGTAGAGATATTAAAGTTTTTAGAAGCAATGTGTACTAGTTACACATCACAGGGTAGGAAGGGCTAAAGTGCTTTTCTTCATCTTACTCAAAACATCAGCTTTAAGTTCACATTCATCCCTAATCACTTCATTCCGTATTCCGTTGTTCATTTTCATCCCATGTAGTCTTCTCAATGCATGCATTTCTACAGCATTTATTCTGCTCTTTTTAGTCTTTCTCCACATTCACATGTCACTCTCATACATCAAAGTTGGTACTATAACGCTGTTGTGGACTATCATCTTAACATATTTGTATTTAATTTATTTGATGTATATATTTTACTGTTCAACACTTAAATCATCTCTTAATAAATAAATTATTTGCCATTATTATTTTATGTCTTATTAGCATATCATGAAGTGATTGATAGCTATTAAATAATAATGGAAAAATGAGGATATTCTCAAACATGTTTTTAATACCTTAATTTACTAATTATTAATTCAATTAAGTAATGAATATATTCAGATACTCAAAAATACACCAACAAAAAATGCAAAAAAATTTACATTCAAAACGTATTTAAGAGCGTCTCTATTTTTCTAATATAACAGCTGTCACTGCTCAGACACTGACGATGTGTAAATAATGAGAATTATTTGTAAAGGGTCTTTCAAATTGAGCGGTTATTTTTAATAATTTTTTTTTTAATTCTTGAATAAAACACACAATTTGCTTTGATTTCAAAAAACTTTTTATTGGTCATTGAAGTATAATGTATGACATTTAAACACAATAAACAATATCCGCCAAATGTCCACCTCTTGCAGCTCCACAGATGTCCATTCATTTGTCAAAATTTTTGATGACATTTTGGCATATTAGTGGTTCTAACTCACAAATAACGCGAATAATTTCGTCCTTCAACTCAGGAATTTATTGGGGATCATTCTTATAGACCTGGCTTTTCACGTAACCTAAAAGAAAATAGTCCAACGGTATCAGATCACATGATCTTGGTGACCAATTAACATCACCGTTTTCGGAGATTGCAATACATAAAATAATTCAACATTTTGAACGTGTTGTTGTATTATATACGACGCCATTTTTATAAATGTCATACATTACACTTCTAAAATGTCACAAGACCCAGGCAAGTTCGCGACGCCATCTCTGTTTTATCCAAGAATTAAAAAAACCGCTCGATTTGAAAGACCCTTTATTACCATTTCACAGAAAGATTGGGCAGATGAGCCTATATGTAAGAAGCCGATCATAGCAGCAATCCACGGTCATACCGTGGCTGAAGGTTTTGAGTTGGCCTTGGCCTGTGATCTTCGGGTCATCGAAGACACAGCATCTATGGGATTTTTAGGGAGAAGATTTGGTGAGGACATCATTTTTTTCGTTTTGTTTTTATTTCTCTTTCCCTACCTTCCACTCCTCATGCATTTATAATAGTATCTAAAATATAAAGTTTTTCGCTGTACTATATAGTACAGTGATAATTTTTTCAGGGTAGGCACGAATAACATCTTTAAACTTTTCTACCCAAGCATACAACTTTTGTCGCTTCCACATTTATAAATCTCATCATGTATAATCTTATTGGTCCTGTGGTGTGCAATAACCTGCCTCTTAGTGTTGGTGATATGTGCAGCTTTAAGAAGCACTTGAAGATAAACCTTTTTTTAGGAGGTCTTATCAAAATGTATGATTGTATATGAACACTACACATATACATTACACTACCCCTAAAGGTGAATGTGTTATCATATATCGGAAGATCTACAAAGGTTTCTTTGTATAGTTCGGAAATTCTAGGATGAGTCCTGTGACAGCTCACAAATTTGCCCCAATACAACTTTATGTAATTTATTTATCTAAATAACTTGCTATTTATTAAAATCGAGGCTTATATTAAAGTTGATAAAATAATTAAAATTACTGAACATCGTTACAAGGTTGTATTGGGGCAAATTTGTGAGCTGTCTCACAGAACTCATCCTAGAATTTCCGAACTATAGTTCTTTTTCCCGTAGAATATTTTCTGTAGTTTTCTTACGAGATATGTTTTTCTGAACGTATGCAGAGTGCGGGGAAATACTTAATCGAATAACGACGTCCGCTATCTTCCTATTCTTACACTCAACTTATCTCGTATATATTTATTTGGTAATGTTTTTAATCAGTCAATAATAGTGGGTTCGAGTCCCAAATTAGAGCGCCCTTGAGGAAAGTTAAGCTCTCTAAAGGCCGCTATAAAAATTGTTCTTTTATTATTATATAAGTTGTAAGATAAGGTGTACGGATATAGAAGAAGAAACTAAGGATATCTGTCGAAATAGGAAAGTGTGGTGCACCGACAGGGAGATTGCCTGATGGGTACGTATGTATGTATTTTTGCTACAGTTGATATTTCACGATTGTTGTGTATTACATTAACTGCTCCATTTACATTGTTCCCTTTCGCTAAATTTCTTTCAATATCCCTTTCAACTCACCCATCACATGTTAATATTCTACCCATATAACAGAACCCATCAACCTGCTCCAGTTTCTCTCTCTAACCAATACATTTTTTACCACACTTCTTTCTATAACATAATGTTCATAACATTTGATTTCGCTACAAGTCATGAGGAGACGACTCAACAAAGTCGATTCATGAGTTGAGATGAAGCTAGGAGGAATAAAAAGAAAAAAGACGTGTAAGTGGAACCATGCCACTGGAAATTATTAATCTTCTATTCTTCATACTTAACCTTCTTTCAAAATCTGGTCAACTTAATCCAGTCACATTTTCCTCGGTCTACTTCTTTCACGCACACCTTCATTTCTGACTTAGTTATTCATTTTTTTCACATGTCCAAACCATATTTAACACGTTGAGTGCCGACGCACAAACAACTTACTACGACGGTTGCCGGCGGCAGACTGACCAATAGAAGTGACATACTGATATTACGCGTAAGTCCGTGATCGACACCCAGTGCTCTCCTCTCATTACGCACAAACGCGTAATCAGCAGTCAACGTGTTAAGCTCCTTTCTTCATTTTACTTAAAACATTAATTTTATCCATGCATTCATTTCTGATGTATTCATTTTTAATATAAGTTACAAACTTGATTGTTGTCTTTGATGTCGTTGGGTTGCCAGTAAAACCCTAATCTCGTGTGATAATTCTGATTAAGTCAACTCATAAAACAATACACGAAAAAATCAAAAGGGACAAATTGAAGATAAACAGAATTTTTTCAGTCCATGTTTTTTTAATTCTGTTAACTTTATTTTATACCATATTGATTGAAGTATTCAACTCATCTTATTGAGAGATTTTTTTTCTAGGTTCTCCGTTATTACTAAACGGCCCCAAGAGATTGTCACAACTGATAGGTGTTTCTAGAGCCATGGACCTGGTGTTGACAGGAAGACCCATATCGGGAAATATAGCTGATGAATGGGGACTTGCTGCAAGAAATGTTTCTACTGGAACAGGTATTTAATTTTTTATTGGAAATCATCATTCATCCCCTTAAATCAGTGTTTATTTTATGTTGTTTATAGTTAAGGCATTAACGTTGTGGAGGTTTAAAGACATTGTAATTTATTTTTATCAAACACTGTTTATTCCACTTTTTTGTGATGGTATAACCCTACCGGTTTCAAGGCTTTCACCTCATCTTCAGGGGAGCGCAAACAAGACTGAAGATGAGGTGAAAGCCTTGAAACCGGTAGGGTTATACCGTCACAAAAAAGTGGAATAAACAGTGTTTGATAAAAATAAATTACAAGTGTTTATTTTATCTTTCAGAGCCGTGAACCAGATTAGGGTAGTTATGGTTTCATGACCCAAGATTAATGAAACTGCATATTCATAACGATTAAATAAATTTTATATTTTAATTATAAAAACTACATGACTATTATTGGTTATCATATTAAATCTTATTAATATGAACCTTTTGTTGGTCTTGGGTGGTATACTAATGTTGGATGGGAATTTGTATGGATTGTTGGTGACGTGGTAGTTTTAGTGGAGAATGAGGATGAATTATAGAGTCTGATAAATAAATTGTATGAGAGATGTGAAGAGAAAGATCTGAGAACATTGCATAATTCATGGTAAGAGATAAGTGTGAAAGGAAAAGTAAATGCGATACATGAGTGAGCAAAGAAAAATAAGACCAAGTTGAGGAATTCTGTTATTTAGGTATTATTTTCAAGACTTAAAGAGTTATGAAGGATATCAAACAGCATCTAGTGATAGAAAAGTCTATGGGGCACTTAACCGGTTCTCTGCCACGAGCGCGTTGACGTGCTCTCCGATTCAGTGCTCGCCAGGCCGGCCATACAAAATGAACGCGTAAACGCGCTCTCCTTTGAGCTTGTCGCAAGCTAATATTATCCAATTGTAATAATTTATAAATTGTAACACATAGTGGGATGGTCAAGAACTATTTAAATATTACAATTTACCGATATTATCAAAGTTACAGTCATCTTTCTAAAAGCTTTCACTGACAGTCAATACGTGTCTCTGTTATAGGGTTACCGACTACAGTTTTTTGCGATGATTTATAATGACTTCATTTGTAGTTTTCTTCAATGGTTGATTTTTAACTTTTGAGCGTTATTTTTGTTAATTTTTCAAAGTATTTATTTACAAAGTGTGTTTTCATGTATTCTTTGGTTATTGGCGGTAAATTTGCAGCATAATACGACGTTTATGTAGACTTTTTACGGTTTTATTTTATAGTTTATTTACCTTTTGTGCTTTATTATACATCATACAGATAATTTGTTGATTTTAGTTTACAAAGTATATTATATTCCACTATATTTATAAGTAAACGTGTTTTCTGTGTCAAGTTGTGACAACCCTGACATTTTGTGAATATTTAAACTGTGTTTTTCTGAGTGAACGGCAGCTCAAACGCCCCACGGTGTATATATTTAGTAAGTTTTCATAATATCCTTTATATCTGTAAAAAAAAAATTTTTTAGGTTTTTTTTTTTTTTTAAATCCTGGCCTGCTGGGTACGGCAATACTAATAACTTCCGGTACTTAAAGGGTTAAACATATATATATATATATATATAACAGCTATAATAAGGGTGATGCGCTGGAGTGGCTGACTGACGTGTTGAGCATGGTACCTGGTCAAAAGCTACTAATACTCGTAGCTCCTTAGATTTTTTTAACATTTCAACATTGTCACTATGTTTTTTTATAAGAATGTCTTTATGGTTGTTTGGAGGATATTATGAGGGTAGACTGAAAAATTTGCATCTTGGAAAAAACATGCTAAAATTTGCATCCTGGGAAAAACACTCTCTTGGTTTGTATGTTCCGGATAATTATTTGAGACAACGCACCTATAGATTGTTCTATCAATCTATAAGTTGAACCAACCTGCCTTTCAAAATGTCGGTACGTAGAGCAATCACACATTTTTTGACCGTGTGTGTCCTCATATAGACGTGTTTCATGTGTCGCTTAGCTCTCAGGATAAATCTCTTAAATTTAGTGTAATGCTTGAAATAATTTAATTATTTATATATTATTTAACATGCTATATTTTGTCATAGTGTTTTAGTGTAACATATACATTTTTACTATTGTTTTTATCTAATAAGTCTTAAAAATTTGAAATGTTTTACACATGTTTTTACTTTGTACTTGTTATGTTTGGTCCTTGTACGAATTAGGGAAACCTGTTATATGCAACGTACCCTTAAAGCTTTGGTTCGTTTGACTGAGTTTTTATCCACCGATTGTCATCGGACGTGGAACCAGAGTGGCCCAACTAACTAGGGCTGTATCCGCTGTCATTTGTCATTTAATGGCCCATTATCGGATTAATCTAATGAGCCTGGATACCCATTAGCGATGGTGTATGTGACTAGTACCCGAATATGTCGAGTTGCCACACCCACATGCGAGACAGATGCTCACTGCTTCTCACTTTAGCCGTACTTTTGGGATCCCCCGACGGATTGGTTACCATCAACTTCACACTCAAGTCCGTTGCCCGTCGGTCACCGCGTGGAGGTATGAGGAGCATGGTGGGAGAAGCTGTGTCGGTCCAGTCCCTAGGACCAATATATTGCGCTGTAACCACCCGACTGACATATGCAAAGGACCCGAAAAAATTAATTAATAAACGGAGTTTAAATGGAATCCAAGGCAAAATAGAGGGTCAAAGAGGTGTTGGCAGGAGGCAAATCTCCTAGCTCCGCAATATACGTGATTGGACTGGTATAAGGAGCGTTGGGGATCTTTTTCGGCTGCCGGGGACAAAGATGTCAACTCTCAGGTGATATTCAACATTGGGGGGACCTGACATGACACTGGGAAGAAGAAGAAATGGAGTTCAAGAAACCTTCTTAAAGCTCGAGTATGGGTTGGACACATTTTTCTTTATCATTATAATCTCCTTGAAGCTGAATGCACTTTTCAGAATGATGCTTCAAAGTCGACATGCCAGTTTTATACAAGGAATCGTGAAGGTCTTCAAAATACTGCTCTACAGGAACTATGATCATCATTAGTCAATTTTTTTCGTATAGAGATGTTTTTGATGTGAGGGAAGAGGTGAAAGTCTGACGGTGGCATGTCAGGTGAATAAGGCGGATGGCTCATCAATTGGAAGCCTGTGGCATGCAGTGTAGTCATTACAGCTGTCATCACTTCTTGATTTCTTCTCTCAATTGATTTATGACACTAACATAGCTATTGTTCAATATTATCCATCTTCACAAAACTACATGTCAATCACACTAAGTTCAAATAGCTATCAAAAGTGAATAAAAATTCAGAGTGATATCAGATATTGTCAGAATTAAAAAATAGATTCACATTATCGATAAAATAATATTTTTCGAAGTTGTGAATTTTTCAGTATTGCCTCGTACATTTCTGTGATTGATATTTTCCATATTTTTTTGTAGCTGTTGGTCAAGCCGTAAATCTGGCAACTTCAATAGGAAAATATCTTACAAATAGTGTTCAATATGATAAATTAGCTATCTACAGAGCTTGTATGGAAGGAAATCAAGCACAAGCAATCTGTAAGAAATTTGACGAGAAGCTGGAAACGCTGAGAAAACTAGCCGTACAAGATATAAACCAAAATGCTATACGGTTTAAAGAAGGTATAGTATAATCTGATATAAGAGTCACACTGTGTCCCTTGCGAGATAGACAGAGAGAACAGCTTTCCAAACTTTTGTATCCAAGCACACAACTTTCGCCGACTCCACATTCATACATATCGTCATGCACAATCTTCTTTTATTCATACTTCTTACTTTACCTTTTTTTCAAAATTTGGTCCATTTGGTCCAGCGATCTTTTTCTCGGTCTACCTATTCCACACACACTTCTCACTTGTATATTCGTTTAGTCATTCTTTCATCATTCATTCTCTCCACAATAAAATAATTACAATAAAAGTAAATGCAAAGAACAATGTAATAAAAATAAACAAACAAACGTTAACACACGTCATACTCTCATAAAGATCCAAGAAGATTTGATCAGTGTACATTTTACAAGTCTTGTAAATTAATTTCTGCCTCATTGAAGACATTCACTTCCGACCCTACACTATCTCGTGATGTAAGGTGTAAACTCGGCACTCCCCACACGATAGCGTGTCAAGCTACATTAACTTGTATGAGCCATTGGGAGGTGCGACTACAGTTTATGACGTAACAATTCCTGATGAAATTTGATAGCCCTATTTGTTCATACAATCACATACGATTTTGAACATAAAAACTTATATTGTCTGTAATAGTTTATACATTTTTATTTTTTTACTGAAACAAGTGCACTTATTTATTTTATTAAGTTTTCATGTACAAATTAAACTGAATTACATGTAAAACTTAAAGAGAAATATATAATAAAAGTCAATAAACAAGAAATATTTGTTAATCCGAAACAACTAACTCCCATATACTATGAAAGCTTAAAGTACTTTCTTTAAAAATATTTTCGGAAACGTTGAAGATATCCACATCCGCGGCCCTATTAAACCAGGATAGGTCATAAAACAAAGGAAGAGCACTTGACAGGTTAGTTCTACTTTGTAATTTATTTTTATCAAACACTGTTTATTCCACTTTTTTGTAACGGTTTAACCCTACCGTTTTCAAGGCTTTCACCTCATCTTCAGGGGAGCACAAACAAGATTAAATTCTGTTCGAATTGGTACCGATATACATGCTTCAACGGTTGGGGGCTGAGGGGTGAGGGAGGTATGGGAAGATTTCGGCCAAGAGCAGAGAGATTTTTGGGATATAACTGTTCACCAGATGTTCGGATCGATGTACTGACTTAGAAATTTCTAAGGCCAATATGTCCAATTTATTTCCGTTACTACTGATATGTAAGAATTTGGCATCATCGATAGAAAAAGTATGGTTTTCAGGGTGACAATGATTAGCCATTTCAAAATAAATTAGAGGATTTGTTAAGGCGGATTTGTGTTCACGAAATCTCTTTTCAAAAGATCTTCCTGTCTTTCCTATATAGAAATTATGACAGTCAGCACATAAAAGTTTATACACACCACTGTTGCTAAGTATTCCATTTTTGCCTTTAGTTCTATTTATTGTCAGGCAATATTTCTGTACCTCGAATAGTTGTCAGGAACATAAAACCATATGTTTTCCAACACAGTTGGAATAGTCAGCCATCGCTAATACAATTGATTACATATGGCGATCGTGTTTTTCTTAGTAAATAGTTATTAACATTATCTATACTTAAATTATAACCAAAACAAGCAAAAAAAACATTTTGACCATGTTGGTTTTTCGTTATTATTAGGTCGGCAGTGAATGTGTTAATAAAAGGAGAAAATAATTAATTTTCACCTGGCCCCATTATTTTAAGAATAAACAAACTGTTATATTGCCTCAGTGAGATACAAGCAAAAGCCTAGTTTACTGGGGACATGACAAATTATAGGCAACAAACTCAGATCTATTAAAATTGTATGTCCATTAAATTACCTGTTGTTTTTTCGCAAATTGTGTCTTTATAGATTTCTTGTCATGTATAAATAAAATATTACAAATGTTTTTCTAAACATACAGATGCCGGGAAGTACTCAATCAATCTAATGACTGAAGCCGTGAAATCTCCCTATCTTAACATTCAATTTATTTAGATTTTTGTAATATATTTAATCTGTCAATGAGAGTGGGTTTGATTCCCGAGTTGGAGTGCCTTTGAAGAGAGTTTGCTCTCTAAAAAGCACTATATAAATTGTATTTTTATTATTATTAGTTTCTTCTTTTTGCACAGCGACGAATTCACCATTTCGATTTTTATTTGTTCTCTAATAATATTTATTTTTCTTCGATTGCTATAAAAAAACTGTAATATTTTTTTCAGGTATTGGAAGGCATGGGAATTTTAAAAAGTTAGTGGCTAAAGAAATACCAAGCTGGGAGGAGACAGAAAATGAAATAGACAACAGGAAATTATAGTTTTTCTTTGTTAAGAAAATTAAATAAATAAATATGCTAGAACTATTGAAGAAAAAAGGTTTTGGAGTGAGGTTACTAGAAAATGGGAAATTATGAGTGCATACAGTCGGCATTGGTATTCGAGGTCCTTAACCCATTTATCTATCAAGAAAAGAGAGAAAGAAATGAATGAGAAAACAGATATAGAGAAGGCACAAAGTGAAGGCTGTAATATAACAGGTTTATACTTGATTATAACTGACAATCCAATAAGGAAACAGCGTGATTGATACAGGTTTAACCCAACATCTTTTACAAAACCCAACACGATTTATATCAAAGAAAACGATCAAATAGATAAAAGTCTAAAAACAATATAAATAAGAACAGTGATAACTTATTTCTATAAAGTTTATAAGCTCAATCCTTAATTTATCAATCGGGATATGGAAGATATTAATATTAAGTAATGTGAATATTTTATGTAATATTTCAAGAAATATAATAATATTTCAACTCCTACTTTTGTTTATTTTTCTGACACCATTATCAGGTCTGTAAATATGAAACCGGATTTTTATTTATTGAAAATACACATTTATTGTATGAAAATGGTAAAAAATATTTTATTTCGAGTATTGCCCATCGCTAGCTACACATTTTTCCCCCATCTCTGGCAAGTTGTGGAAAGTCGCCTAAAAGAATTGTTGCTCTTTTGAGGCAAATAAATCATCGAGCCATTTTCGTAAGAAGTGAAGCTCTGCTCAGCAAGTGCGTGTTCCATCGATGCAAATAAGTAATCGGATGGAGCCAAGTCTGGTGAGTAAGCCGCATGCGAAAGTATTTGCCAAATAAACGCCTCAATCGTTTCCTTGACCGGTTTTGCTGTGTGTGGTACATTATCATGAAGCAAAATCACTTAGTGTTGCCTCTTTTAATAGTCTGGTCGTTTTTCACGCAATGCTTGGTTGAAATCCATCATTTGTTGTCGGTAGCGTTCAGTATTAACAGTTTCGCCAGGTTTTAGCAGCTCATAATAGATAACACCCTTCTGATCCCACCAAACATAGAGCATTGTCTTCAGTCCATAGCGATTTGGCCTTGCAGTCGATGTCGTTGGTTTGCTTGGAGTTACCCATGACCTTTTATGCTTAGGATTCTCGAAATATACCCATTTTTCATCGCCAGTCACAATTTGATGGACAAATGATTTTCTTTTGTATCTGGCGAGCAGCATTTCGGAAGTGGCTTTTCGGTTTTCCTGCTGTCTTTCATTCAGTTCATGTGGAACCCATTTTCTCACCTTCTGGATCTTTCCCATGGCTTTCAAACGTATGGAGACGGCTTCTCGTGTCACATTTAATTGATCCGCGAGTTGTTGTTGCATTTAAGCGTCATCCTCATCCAACAATGTTTACAATTCGGCGTCTTCAAACTTTCTCGGTAGTCTTCCACGTTCTTCATTTCTCACGTCAAAATCGCCACTTTTGAATTTTTTAAACCACTCAAAGCAGCGATTTACCAAGAGCATGCTCACCGTAAGCTTCGACAAGCATTCGATACGATTCTGGAGCAGTTTTCTTCAAATGGTAACAGAAAATCAATGCTGTCCGTAAATCATAGTTTTTAGGCACAAAAACAGACATGTTCAACGCTATGAAAACATATGTAGTTGTATTAAACTTGTATTGTTCTGAGTTAAAAGTCTTTGACAAATGTAAACACAAGAAAAAGGCGCCAATGACGCGGTTTGAGTCACTACATTGACAACTAGAGCCATCTATGAGCAAATTCCGGTTTCATATTTACAGACCTGGTATATTACCACTTTACTCTAAGAGTGCCTACGTTTCAATGCAACATCTCTCAATAGAGATGTGAACTTAGGCAAATCTTTGAATGAATCTATCTATACTTTCAGACTATCTACACTCTAATGAAATCTATTAAGCTGAACGTAGCATACTCACGATAAAATGATTGAATACCTTTTGTATGTCAAGTCGCATTGTTAGGTTACCTGCCTGCATAATTTTTACTATTCTTTGAATCTGTGAAATTTGTGGTATAACAGCAATCATGCAAAAATCCAGATTAATAGATTATTCCATGTTTTTTTTAATGCAGAAATCAATCAATTTATTTTGTAATTCTTCAATTAATGCGTTTCACATTCAATGCTAATACAGATATCTCTCATTATACACTAGCTCACTTTATGCGATTTTGCAAGAACGTGATTTAAAGAAAATTAAGTTTTTTTTTATAAAAATCTGATTTGAATTTCTTAATCATCCTGTGAGGTATGAAGTTATGTGCGCAGTCTATATTATTTTGTCTCATTAATGGTGTAGAGCTAAGATTCCCAAAGTGGTCTATATGGACCCCTAAGGGTCGATTTCCACTTGCAGGGGGTCTATGTCAGCAAGAAAAGAAATTGGGGGTGCTCGAGATGTAAATGGGGCTACACGTGAGCAGATCATCATCAATATTTAGGCGTTCCGTAAATGTCTTATTACACCTAATACAGATTGTGTGTACATAATATTTATATTAGACATAGAAAATACTTATATAAAGAAATCGAATGCAAATCATTGAACGAAGAGATTTAAGACTATACCTCACTAATTTGAAGCCAAATATTGAACCATTGCTATCAGAGCATCAGGTTCATCCCTCTCATTAACAGTATTAGTTGTGTATTCATTTAATGTAAGAATTTTACTAGGTTTTGATTTGTTTAGTTCCAAAGTCAAATATTTACTTGCATTTTGTGTCTTTTCAATGAAGGTATGAATAAAAATTGTACATGTTTTTCTTTTTTTCAATTGTCCACTCTACAAAAAACCTTATCAAGGTGAACAGCACTGTGTCAGCTGTCAAAAACACATTTGAAGTTAATAAGTTTAGGAAAATTCAGGGGGTCTACGGAAGGCAGGCCGGGAGTCTACGGAAAACAAAAAAAACCGGCAAGTGGTCTACGGGGCGAAAAAGTTTGAGAAACTATGGTGTAGAGCTAGCAAGTTGTCTCATGCCTATTTCAATATATTTGTCTTAAGATTAAAATCAATTCTTCTTTTTCGTGTGCCCAATGCTGAGCATCGTGGTCCTCTGCTATGCCCACCTGTCCCTGTCCCTCTCAGTCCTGGACCATGTTGAATGCAGCGCTTAAAGAGGATCCTGTTAACTCCTTTATTTTGATGCATCCATCTCACAGGACACCTTCCTTTTGCTCACCTTCTTTCAACTGTCCCTGTGATCACCAACTTCAGACTTTCATGATTCTTTCTAGCAACATGTCAAAAGTACGTTATGATTCTTTTTCTGCATGTCGTTGAAAGTCTTTCGGCAATTTCTAATTCTTGGATGATAGAAACATTGATACGCCTTGTGGCCCATTGGTTACGGAACATTCACCTCCAACATCATATGTCAAAGGCATCTATCACGTGTGTTTTCTTCCTTTAACTCATCCGTGTATCTATTTTATACAGTGTTATGAGAATACTAGAGACTAAATTTTGGCTTATTAACATTAAATTATTAACATTAACTTATTAAGACTAAATTTTGGCTTATTAATACTACAGACAGATTTTGGCTTATTAACCCTTTAAGTCCCGCAAGGTATTAGTATGGCTGATCCCGGAGGGCTGTGATTTTTTTTAGCAAAAATAAAACCTAAAAGAATTATCTTTTTTGTATATATACGAGGGTGGTCCGATAAGTACTTGGCCTACAAAAGAATAACAAAAATTTTGGAAAAGTGGCAATTTATTTCTCAACATAATCTCCTTTGAGTTCGATACATTTGACTCAGCGATGCTCCAACTTCTTTACCCCGTCTGAAAAATACGTTTTCTGGAGGTCTGCAAAGTAGGCCTCCGTGGCGGCGATAACCTTCTCATTCGACTCAAATTTCTGCCCGGCGAGTGACTTTTTCAAATTTGGAAACAAAAAGAAGTCACACGGGGCCAAATCCGGAGAATACGGTGGATGGGGCAGCAGTTCGTAGCCTAATTCTACCAATTTGGCCGTGGCGACGACGGAGGTGTGAGCCGGTGCGTTGTCATGATGGAAGAGCACTTTTTTCTTCGCCAAATGGGGCCGTTTTTTCTGCAATTCGGCATAGTAGAGCCCTGTGACCGTTTTGCCCTTCTCCAGGAAATCGATGTAGATCACACCTTTTGAATCCCAGAAAACGATGGCTATCACCTACCGGCCGATAGGACAGTCTTCGCTTTCTTCGGAGCACGTTCGCCGGGTGAAGTCCACTGTTTCGACTGTTCCTTGGTCTCGGGTGTGTACCAGTGTATCCATGTTTCGTCGACGGTCACGAAACTACGCAGAAACTCCTTTGGATTGCGTTTAAACATCACCAAACACTGCTCTGAAGTGGTCTCACGGTTGCGCTTGTTGTCCGGAGTGAGCAAACGCGGCACCCATCGCGCCGACAGCTTTCTCATACCCAATACTTCATGCAGGATATGACCCACGCGGTCTTTTGAGATGCCTACTGTCTCAGTTATCTCACGCACCTTCAATTGGCGGTCTGCCAATACGAGATCGTGGATTTTTGTCACGTTATCCTCCGTGGTAGACGTTTTCGGGGCACCTGGGCGTGGCTCATCAAAAACCGACGTGTGACCATGTTGAAACTCGTTAAACCAATTTTTGACAGTCGCCATCGAAGGAGAAGAGTCACCGTACACAGCATCCAAGCGCTGTTTGATTTCATTGCGCGATTTCCCTTTCAAAAACAAGAATCGAATCACCGACCGATATTGCTCTTTTTCCATTTTTCTCAAATCCGCGGACACGCTCGCTTCCATACACGGTCAAAAAAAAACTACGCGTCCGATTCGGCTGAAATTTTGACAGTAGCTGTCAACGAGAAAGTACTACGCGATAAAAAATTGCTCTTGCGATAGTGGTGCCATGGGGCGGTGAGGCTAAGTACTTATCGGATCGCCCTCGTATATTCAAAGGATATTATGAAGATTTGTAAGACCAAATATGTACAATATGTGTCGTTTGTGCCGCTGTTCACTCAGAAAAACACAATGTCAGGGTTGTCACAGCTTATCACAGAAAATATGAAAACATACATTAATAAAATATTTAATATAATTAAAAGTATATGTAATGCAAAAATATTAATAATTTTAATGTAATTATAAAATCATTTCGAATTTCAACGGTTAAATAAGTAAAACGTTCGCACTGACAACCCTGTATAAGACACATTTCGACTGTCATGCGTAGCTTTTAGGTAAATCTCTGTAAATTCGATAATATCTGTAAACTATAATATTATAGTATTTATTAATCATCTCGTAAACTATAATATTATAGTATTTATTAATCATCTCAATAGATGTCTCTATATGTTACATATTTTAGATTATTCTAATTAGTACTAGACATTGGCTAGAAACAGGCATAAAGTTGAGCGAATTAACTCGCTAATTTTGTATGCCAGGCCCCACGGGTGCGGCAACAGAGATTGAGTAAACTCGCTTAAGGCACCTAAACGGTTAATTAAAAATTAATTAATCTTATGCATTTCTCTAGATATGCAATTTTTCTTACAACCAATCAATCACATAAAGCTAAGGATATCTGTAATTGAGTTAAAGGCAGTAAAAAAAAAACATGTAAAAAAAAAAGAAATTATTTATTCATATTAAAAACGATTGCCATATTCTAGATATTTCAATACTTTTTTTTTTTATTTAGATTTTATCTTGAAATTTAAAAGTTGTTCGACCTAACAGTTTTACATTCTTCCTTGAATTATTAAATATAAAGAAATATATATAAAAATACTGATGGATTAAAAAATATATGTTACTCGATAATTGGTAATTAAAGTGATGTATTGTATTATTCAATTCTCTCGTTTTATAAGTCTGAGTCCACATACGCTGCTGGATCCCTGGGCAAAAACTTGCCAGATGAAGTAATCTCTTAAAGAGTTCTTACAGGATACTTTCAAGACGCTCCGGATGAAGAGAGTTTGATAAAAGCAGTGAGAGCTATTCCATCAAGAGAAATGAGGCGTGGACCAAAAGAAACAAAGAACTTAATTTTCAGCATTTTTCACAATATGGATATATAGTTGATTATGTGTACCTATTTGGATTTGTAATCTTAAGAACAAGTTACACCGGTATCAAATAATCATTTTCATTTAAATTCAAGAAAGGTTCAACTGTTAGGTCAATGTTTTGATGAAATATTTTTTTAGGCCATGGTCGCATCCTTGGTTTTGGCCGCTTGATCCTTCTGTTCCAAGTACTTGTAATGGAGATCCATGCAGTCATCATCAGAGATGCGCTTCCATCCTTCAGCAGTCATGTGGTAGATCCTCACGATACCTCCGGAGTAGGCATCACGATATGTTGCGTGGTAGATGGCTCTGCGCCCCAATTCTGAAAATAACAGATCATAGTAAGAAGATCGTAGCCACCTTACACTTCAAATCTATCTCTGGCACTATCATTAATAAAAAAATAAAATAGAAACTTAACACTTCCCTTACTGTGCTAAAAAATTACGCCAGTTACGGTGTTGGACACTGAGGGTACACTAAAAATGTATGTTTTAAATTAAAATTATGCAAAATCTATTAGTTTTTTTTTTTAATTAGCTATAAACATCATTTTATTGTGTAATAAAATGTCGAATAATATAAAATAAGTGTAAGAAATGATAAAATAATAGTTGAAACAGAGAAGTGACATTTCTATACGAATATAATTTTCCCACTGCGTCGTTCGGTCTGCGCAACGTTCAGAATGCGCATGACTGAAAAGAGGTCTCCAACCTTTTAACACTTCCCTTACTGTGCTAAAAAATTACGCCAGTAACGGCGTTGGACACTGAGGGTACACTAAACATGTATGTTTCAAATTAAAATTATGCAAAATCTGCTAGGTTATTTTTTGTTATTAGCTATAAACATCATTTTATTATGTAATAAAATGTCGAATAATATAAAATAAAGGTAAGAAATGATAAAATAAGAGCTGAAACAGAAAGGCATTTCTATAAGAATATTATTTTTACGCTGCGTCGTTCGGTCTGCGCAACATTCAGAATGCGCATGCGTGATAAGAGATTTCCAGCCTTTTAATTTTTTTTCATAAAATTATACAATTAAATGTAGCGTGTATTTTTTGGCAATAAAACCATAATTCGAATAAAGACAATAAATAACATATAAACAAAATATAAAATGAATATATAAATTCAAAAATCAAGGTTTTAGGGCGAGAAATTTATATAGTATAAACAAACACGAAATTCAAAATTATATATAAACAAACACGAAATTCAAATCAATAAAATATATGCAATTTGGAAAATATAAACACTACAGAAAATTTGAAAATAGGACAAACATATCATATAATCAAAGTTTAATCCTGTGGAGAAAGTTATCGCAATTGGGGCATGAAACCACTTTTTTTTTACTATATTCTACGTACTAAACACGCAGGTGTTTGACAAATATTGCAGAATAGCCTGGTTTTTTTTCTCGAATGTTTTTAATAAAACCCACAACTTCCTCTTTTGAGGACCTCACGGGGTGCCAACAGGGTATTATTTACTAATGTTTCGGATATTGACTCGCTACAATATGTTAAAACTGTATTAAAAGCATCTTGTTGTTGCTATTTTTCCTTTTTAAGATATTGGGCATTGCCAATTCCAAACTTAACTCTCTTGTGAAATGTTTTCGGTGGTATTAATTATTTTGTTTCCACTCTGGATATTTGTCTATCCATAAGAGGTATGCATTCAATGCAGCCATATCTATAATTTCCATAAAAAGACGGAAAGGCCATCTTCTCGTTGACCTTGAGCAAGAGTACTCTCAAGTAATTTGGTCTCCCGTATCTACTCCAATTTTCGTATTATTATAATGATGTATAATTACTATAGTGGCTTTTGTTTTTCTGAATAATCAATTTCTGCATCATTGAATTGAGTGGATAATAATAATACTGCTTTATTTTTTGTGGTACACACGAAACAAGTATTTTATTTTCAGCTACTATGGATTGTTTTCTCTCTAGACGGTATAAATTCAAGTGAGATTACTCTTTTATTTTTTCGAAGCGTGCCAGTTAGAGTTAAACCTTTTAATAAAAGATTATCGGCTAATTTGATGGAGGTAATAAAAATACCTGTGGTTATCCTCCTGTTCGTGCCATACTGCGGTTGAACCATTTCTATAACTACTCAGTTACCTTGATTTATCTCTCTCTACGATTATTTATCATACCAGAATAAGCCTGTAAATTTGTTATGCGTCATATGCCGCCGCAGTCGGCAGCAACCCAGATTTTGATGCCATATTTACCAAGTTTAGACTTCATGTACACGCGAAATGAACAATTCTCTCTAAAGTTTGCCAAACGTTCATCTACAGTTATATTCGAAGATGGAGAATAATTGCTTTTGCACATATCCATAAACATTTTTGAAATCCACTCCATTGGTTCTAATTTATCTGAAAAAACCCTGATATCTCTCTTCTCGGGTTTCTTTATCATCAAAACGAATATGACTGTAAATATAGATGAATCTATCTCGAGACAGAGCTGTTGTGAAAAATGACTGGCAAAAGGGACTTTCACTTATCTACAATTCACTCAAAGATAGCTTTCGTGTTCGATTTCTGCCAGGTGCGAGCAATATTCTAATGAATTCATATAACTCGTCTTTTGATATTGGTTTGTTCTTTTCTGAATGAATTCGATTTAAATGACGATTTGTTTCTTAAACATCACTTTTACCACCTCTTCATTTACAAACAGACAACACATATTTTTTATGGAATGTACATTTATACTTGAATTTCTCAGTCCAGAATCTTCGATGAGAATATTTGATACCCGACCGATGCCTCGAAGATTGAGGTGGTACTCGTAATGAACTCCATTCGAATCCATGTTTTGATGTAAATAATATTTCTTCGTCTTCTTCACTCGTCTCCAAATCAGAATATACTTCATCCTGTACCTCGACAAAATCTTCTGATTCTGATATATTGCCTGTCGCCTTAAATTCCAAATCGCTATCATCGCCGTCGATATTTCCCGCCATCTCAATTATTATATTTTTGAAAATGAAATAATAAATAAAATGTACATTTATTATAAAAAGAGTAATGGTACAATATAACATACCAGATAAAAAATGATAATAGAAAAAACATACCAGATAAAAATTAAAAATAACAATCAGGATTATAAAACTGGTGACGAGCCCCTGGAACGGGGCGCTATACGAACTGTCAAAAAAGAATGAGTGTTTGACATTTCGTCAATTCGCGATTTAAAATCATTAATTTCTGTTGAATTAACTATGAATGTTTTGTTTCCTAATGACATCATTCAAATCATAGAGGTTTCGATGAGGAATACATAAAGTATGAAGACCCTGCAAGCAGTATATTTCGAGAAATTAAATAAAATATAAGTCATGATCACTCGCTATCCATCACCGTACGGCAAGTGTTAACAAAGACACATAACATGCATGGCAACTGATCAAATATTCACCATCCCTAGAGTTAGAACATGTTTTGCTTAACAAGTTGATCGCCAATAGGTTTTACTTAAGGTTTTACATAGTATTTGATAGGATATGTAAGAATGTATCGTTTTTATTAATTTTGATGATTTTTTACGAGGATTATTGGTTTTTTTGATATGCCGGCCACATATGTCTGTTACGGCGCCAATAGATTGATTTATTGCAATGCGCCGGGCCAGCCACCTATCTCGCTCTACCATGCGCGGGCGACTGCGCGCTAGTTTGTTTTTGGTTAGAACATTGACCGTTATTTGTTTCGATTTCAATTAGTCACACATGTCACTCTTATTAGCAGTGTCGCGAGTTGTGTCACATTAAAAATAAACCAATACCTATTGTGCTACAGTGAATAAGCTAAACTGATACGATACCTGCTAATATAGTGATAAACTTCAATAAAGAACATCATTATTGCTAAATTTTCATTTTTCGTAATTTTTATAACTTACATAATTTTAATTTTTATATCAATAAAAACACATTTACGATTTTATAAAAAAGTTGTATTTTTTTCATCACATTTGCGAGTCTATATTTAGTGACTTGGAAGAAATATTCTCAGGCCAAGTTGCAGTAATATACAGAAGGGCCATCCCGGTCATCGCATATAGAAAAATCCACAGTACGCGTGCCCGCTGGCACTGGATAACAACTCTAAGGTAGGCCTTCCTTGCCGGTCACCCCCACGGCACCCTTAACCCTTTAAGCCGGTAGTTATTAGTATGGCTGTACCCAGCAGGCCGGGATTTTTTCAACAAAAATAAAACCTAAAAAATATATATTTTTTGTAGATAGAAGATGTCCCTTTGTGTTATAATTTATAAATTATTACAATTGTATTTGATATTTGCTTGCGACAAGCTCAAAGGAGAGCGCGTTTACGCGTTCATTTTGTATGGCCGGCCTGGCGAGCACTGAATCGGAGAGCGCGTCAACACGCTCGTGGCAGTGAACCGGTTAAAGCAATTCAGTGCCAGTCACCGGTGACCCCCATGGCGATCAACGTGTGTAAGACAATATGCTCATAATATAATTTGATTGTCCATTTTAAATTATGTCTTTTGTTGTTTTGTTTTTCATACGATGTATACAAATAATTACTTGTTATATAAATAGAAAAAAAAAAATCACTTTATATGCGGACTTAGACTAATCGCTGAATTGTTCAATTTTACTTCTTGGAACATTCATTCTGCATATAATATTATTCTTATTTCTTAGAGGAATTATTCCTCACTTGACAAGTTCACACTTTCCAAGCGAATGTTAGTAACAAATTAACTTGTGAATGTGTGAAATAGGTGTGTTTTAATACATTCAAAATTAATATGATGTAATTAAAGAGAAAAAATGAATGAATAACTGATATACAAAAAATAATCCTTACCAAATGCATCTTCATCAGTCAAGTCCCACTTGAATCCGGAATCAAACACACCGAGGGCAAACATGGAGCCAGACCCTGCTGAGAAGCATTTGCCAGGAGTGCGGGTACCTTCGGAGTCAACGTAGTATAATCCTGGACCCTAAGGAAGGAGACAATGCATGTGAATACACAAAAAAAACAACACAATTTTGTAGAACTGACTGTAAAGATGTGTAAGTCTAGAGTGGTATCCATCATGTTTTAGAGCTGGTAGCTATTGGGAAATTCTCCGATTCGTGAGATTATTTTCTTTATAGCTAACCCTTTAAGTGCCGGAAGTTATTAGTATGGCCGCACCCAGCAGGCTGGGATTTTTTCAACAAAAATTTTATATTTTTTGTATACAGATATTAAGGATATTATGAAAACTTACTAAATATATACACCGTGGGGCGTTTGAGCTGCCGTTCACTCAGAAAAACACAGTTTAAATATTCACAAAATGTCAGGGTTGTCACAACTTGACACAGAAAACACGTTTACTTATAAATATAGTGGAATATAATATACTTTGTAAACTAAAATCAACAAATTATCTGTATGATGTATAATAAAGCACAAAAGGTAAATAAACTATAAAATAAAAACGTAAAAAGTCTATATAAACGTCGTATGCCGCAAAACTACCGCCAATAACCAAATACATGAAAACACACTTTGTAAATAAATACTTTGAAAAATTAACAAAAATAACGCAAAAGTTAAAAATCAACCACTGAACAAAACTACAAACGAAGTCATTATAAATTATCGCAATTATGTCGCAAAAAAATGTAGTCGGTAACCCTGTATCAGAGACACATATTGACTGTCAGTGAAAGCTTTTAGAAAGATGACTGTAACTTTGATAATATCGGTAAATTGTAGTATTTAAGTATTTCTTGACCATCCCAATAGATGTCCCTTTGTGTTATTGGGTGTACAAATAAGTCACCGCCGTTTGACAAAAGTTGGCGCCACCAGTAAGTTATGGTTAAAATTGTCAGATGTAAAATGTCATTATCGTAAGGTTGGACATCTGTCAACAACATGACCTTGAAATATTAGTGAATTTTTATCAGTATAACATATTTTTTTGTGTTCGAAAATGTCAAGTTTTGAGCCGAATAAGCGTCATTTGCGGGAACTTTTGATTTACTTCTTCAATTTGAAGAAATCTGCAGCTGAGGCGCATCGATTGCTTGTAGAAGCATATGGTGAGGCTGCCTTAAGTGAGAGAAGTTGTCGTGAGTGGTTTCAAAAGTTTAAGAACGGTGAATTTGACATCGAAGACAAAGAACGTAGCGGAAGGCCGAAAGTGTACGAAGACGCGGAATCGGAAGTATTATTGGATCAAGATTCGTGCCAAACGCAAGAAGAACTTGCACTTACATTAGGAGTGACTCAACAAGCAATTTCACATAGGTTGAAATCATTGGGAATGATTCAAAAACAAGGAAATTGGGTTCCATATGAACTGACACCGAGAAACGTTGAACGCCGATTTTCCACATGTGAAATGCTGCTTGCCAGGCATAAACGAAAGGGTTTTCTGCACCGTATAGTCACTGGTGATGAAAAATGGATCCACTATGATAATCCAAAAAGGAAGAAATCATGGGGAACCCCTGGCCATGCTTCAACATCTACAGCTAAGCCAAATATTCATGGAAAAAAACTCTTGTTGTGTATTTGGTGGGATCAGCTTGGTGTTGTGTATTATGAGTTGCTCAAACCGAACGAAACCATTGCTGGGGCTGTCTACCGAGCACAATTGATGAGATTGAGTCGAGCACTCGAGGAAAAGCGCGCCCACTGCTACTCCAGACACGACAAAATTATTCTCCTGCATGATAATGCTCGTCCACATGTTGCGGCGCCGGTCAAAACCTTTTTGGAAACAATCAATTGGGAAGTTTTACCCCACCCGCTGTATTCACCAGACATTGCTACTTCTGATTTTCACTTGTTTCGATCGATGACGCATGACCTGTCTGAGCAGCACTTCACATCATATGAAGATACCAAAAATTGGGTCAATTCGTGGATAGCCTCAAAAGATGAAGCATTCTTCCGACGCTGTATCCGTATGCTGCCAGAAAGATGGGAAAAGGTAGTGGCAAGCGATGGGCAATACTTCGAATAAAACATGAGGTTCCGTTCTTTCACAATAAATGCCCAATTTTTGATAAAAAACGGCGGAAACTTATTTGTACACCTAATATAATTTATAAATTATTACAATTGTATTTGATATTTGCTTGCGACAAGCTCAAAGGAGAGCGCGTTTACGCGTTCATTTTGTATGAATGGCCTGGCGAGCACTGAATCGGAGAGCGTGTCAACACGCTCGTGGCAGTGAACCGGTTAATTACCAAACAATTCATACTTTATTAAATAGAATTCTAAAAATCACAATTGCGTAAATTGGTCTAAGGTATCCAAATGCAATGAAAATGACATGGATGGAGTAGTTATCATTACGGATGATGAAGAAGTCAGTTTTTTTACTAGGGAAACCATACCTCAGGATGAAGTCAATGAGATTCTTAAGATCTCTCGGGCTTACCTACACGATCATTAATTTAACCTAAGGATGATGTGAGGATTGAAAATACTAGCGGCCTACCCTCTTGTCCCAGCCAGCGAGCATCATGCCCATGGAGAGACCCATTCCCTTGTAGCTGTAGACCAGGTTGGCCATCAGTTTGGAGGCGGCTGCCACACTGATCCTCTCCCGGTTGCGTAACTCATACAGCCGGCACTGCTTGGCCAGAACGCGGTCCCAGTAGATACAGTCTGCCGCTCCTCCTGCCAGTGTGCCTGGAGTAAAAAAAATCACCATCAAAAACGGTTTTTGATTTTTAGCAATAGACAAATTCAGACACTGAACAAAATTGTTATGTTTAATACATTGAGGGGTATCTGCCATTTACTTGATAACATAAAGCGTGTTATTTATATTGTATATATTATACAATACATAAATACCATCATGACTTTTCCCTGTCGGGATAGATAGAGGGACAGAATGCTCGATTTCTCTCTCTCTCTCTCCCTGGCTCAATCCCAACTCATTGTCTGCGAAGACTGTTGGGGTCAGCTCTCCTCGTCCTCAGGTTGTATGCTCTTCTGTCCCGGACTACGTCCCCCAGGCCGTGCCTCTGCATCAGGTTATCTCTTTGCACCACCCATGAATTCCTTGGTCTTCCTCTGGTTGTTATTCGAGGAAGATCCATGGAGATTGCCTGGTTCACAATGTGATCGGGTGCTCTGCGTCCAACGTGCCCATACCATCTCAATCGAAAAGAATGCTCGATTTCTCTATCGCGATATACATATTTTGCCTCCTCTACATTCATACAGCTTCCTATACAGCTCCTATGATATCTCTGATTTTTACATTTCCTTCTTTGAAAATATCATTCACTTGATCTAACCATACTTTCATTGGTCTTCCTCTATAAATATAAATAAATAAATACAGGTTTATTGATAGCAACATGTACATAATACATTTAGACACATTTCAAGAACACATTAAAAAGAAAATACATTAAAAAACAGAAGTTATCAAAAGGTTTGGGCTCATCTAATAACATCCCTCCAGGCAAGATACACCCCACCAATATAAGACGAGCCCAGCCACGGGGACACCAGATGTTTTTCAGCCCACACCCTTGAATCATCACACCTTCCACTTATTTGTTTTCAGTATTTCTTCATTCATTAGTAATACATGAGCTTTAAATTTACATTAATTCCTAATCATTTCATTACGTATTTTGTCATACATTGTCACCCCATGTATTTCAAGAGTATATTTATTCAACTATTTTCAATTTTTTCGCATTTCACTCCTACATCATTTGTAGTAAAATACTGGTGTGGATCTTAGCAGATTTTGATACTATTTGGATGGAATAATGGAAATGTTTTACTGCCCCATTGAATAATCCGGTGTCGCATTAACTAGGTTAATGCGACACCGGATCGGATAATCGAAAGTCTTCTGTACTTCCATATAAATTACAACCTGACTGACTTATGCCCATGTAGCATTTTTTTGGGTTCTACCTCCTAAGTCTCCTAGATGTTAGAAAATTGGGATTTTTAAATATTTTCTCTAAGCATTTAATTTGCTAGATTGTATATAGTGCAATAAAGAATAAATAATGATTTAACACATTTCTTACCTAATAAATAATCGTTGATTTCCACAATTTTCTTAATGGACTGTGAACCAATAAATTGTCCACCAGTAGCACGAGAATCAACAGCTAAGACTACACCTCCCTGTAATAAAATTAAAAAAATTTAACATATCAAAAAAACATTGAAAAGATAAAAGAGTAAAACAACATAGATGTTTTAAATTTTACCATAGACATACGATACCACGTACCATAGACAACTAAGGTAATTTAGTAACCCATTATTTGTGCCGTATTTTTTGCTAAGAGATTATTGGGTAGTTTATCATTTTTTAGGTAAAAGCGGACCCTTAATTAACGGTAAATAATGTTAATTAGTTGCAACCCATGAAATATTCACGGAAGTAAAACAAATTCTACATTTATGAAAATATATATTCATAAATGTAAAATTTGTTTATACGAGGCATATCCAGAAAGTAAGCGTACTGAATTTTTAAAGGTTATAATTTTTTTTTATTTAAACAAAAAAATTACGTGGTTACCGTAGTACATATGTAAGCTATTTTTCGACATAGTCGCCATTCCTCTCAATGTAGGTGGTGAAGCGGGGTATCAACTTTTTGATGCCTTCCTCGAAGTAGTTTCCCGCCAACCCCTCCGTCCACTTCCCCACCTCCTCCTTTACCTCCTCGTTGGTTGAAAACCTTTTTTCACCCATGTGCAGCTTCAGGGAGGTAAAGAGATAGTAATCTGAAGGTGCTAGGTCAGGGGAATGGATGGTTCAGGACATCCAATTTAAACGAGGCGAGCAGTTCCTTCGTGGCGTTGGCTGTGTGTGGTCTGGCATTGTCGTGCAGCAGGCAGACTCCCTTTGTCAGCATGTCTCTCCTCTTGTTCTGAATCGCCCTCCGCAATTTTTTTAGGGTCTCACAGTATCTTGCAGAGTTGATGGTCTACCCTTGAGGCATATATTCAATTAAAATTATGCCTTGACAGTCCCAAAACACGGATGCCATGATTTTCTTGGCTGAAATTGTGGTTTTGAACTTTTTGGCGGAGGGTGAAGAGGTGTGACGCCACTGTTGAGACTGCCTTTTGGTTTCAGGCGTGTAGTGTGCAACCCAAGTTTCATCTCCAGTAACGATGGAGCGGAGAAATTCATCTCCATGGAGTTTGCAGCGCCTCAAAAACTCTTACCCGGCCTCCACTCGATTCAACTTGTGTTGGTCTGTCAGCTGTTTTGGGACCCACCTCCCGGACAGTTTCCGATATCCGAGGGTTTCTGTGATGGTTTCGTGTAGTAGAGATCTGGAGGTTTGCGGAAACATTGCAGAAAGTTCATCCACAGTCAATCTGCGATTGCCACGGAGCGCATTTTCGATTTTTTCCACAATTTCGCCAGTCACAATTGAAGGTCTTCCGCTCCTCTGATCATCATGCACAGACGTACGACCGTTTTTAAACTCGCGACACCACTTGTACACACTCGTACGATTCATAGCTTTATCACCATATGCAGTTTTCACCTCATTATAAACCTCAACCGGAGGTTTTCCCTTCCAAACGAGATAACGGATGACGCCGCGTATTTCGCGCTTGGCGGGAGATTGGATTGACATTTTTCACGAAACGTGTTGTCGCGTCGACACTTCTCAACGTACTGACCTCGAACCAGTCTCGTTGCGAAGGGGAAGGGTCAGGCTACACGGAAGTGTAGCCAACATGTCGAAAATAAAATCCATCCGGTCGTGAGAGCCTCAGTATACTTAATTTCTGGATACGCCTCGTATATATCATTTATACATTGTCCCCTTTTACACCGATTCAAAAATTGTTAGCTAGATATTTAAAATTCGTTCATTATCACGGATCCGCCGAGATTCAAATTTTGAATTACTTTCGGAGAGAATCCAAGTATTCCTCTCTCGCTCTCTTGTATTCAAAATTCAATTCTCGTCTTCTTCCTTTGGCGACAACCATCGTATGGGTTTTGGCCTATTTATACTATGATAACATGTAATTTTCAATTTCTGTTTTCTTTTTATCTAATACATTCATGCTTTTAGCCCCTTATTGTGCGTCATAAATTTTTGAAATGCCGTGACATAATATTTCACATAGTACTCGTGTTACTTGACAATGTATAATGCTTTAGAAATGTGAGTTTTAGGAATTGTTGCCATGTTGAATTGGCTTAAATGATGCCCAACGTTTCAAACTCTCTACCTTTTGAACGTAACTGTTAATAACCTTAGAATTGGATTAAAAAAATGATTTAACTCACACTCTGTTTTGAGTAAAAAATTGTACCATAAAATACATATTTCACTGGCCTAAATATTTTTACACATCAATGATTTAAATATTTTTTATGCAGGTTGAATCCTTTTTGTATATTACTATTACATCTATATAATATTAAAATAGGTTCCTTTAAGATTATAAATACAGTAAAAATGAAATTAGTGTTATTGGTAGTAAGGAAACTTACCTGATATTGGAATCCTAAGGTTGTGGTGCCGTGGTCAAAATGCATTTTGAGTCCTTTACCCGTTTCATCTTTAGCAAACCTCGACAGGTTTACAGCAGGCTGCAAAATATATAATTTTTTTTTATTTCATGTTATCAAAATCAATACTTTAAAAGAGAATTACACGATTTCTCTCAAATTAATATTAAAAAAATTCAGTCTGACGATCAAATTCAAGGCGATGAGTAGATTCAAGAAAATTGAAGAAATCTTTTAAGCTCAGATTTTAATCTTTAGTCTGATGAATAGTACATACATACCATTACATTTCCCTGTCCGGGTAGTCAGAGAGGAGAGCGTCAGATTTTCCTAATGTGCCACACATCTTTTGCCTCTTCTATATCCATACACATTCTTATACAACTCCTATGATTTCTCCGACTTGACATTTTTTCCTTTCAAAATATCATTCACTTGATCCATACTTTTCTTGGTTTTCCTTTACCATGATTCAAGATGCGATCGAGTTAAGGAATTTCCAATTCTTTCAGGATACATTTTAACTTGAAAAAAAGTGCTTTCGATGGATACCTGTGATGACGAAAGGGTTAACAAAGGGTTTTGAGAGGATTCTAGTCTAGTTATTCTTTCATCTTTATTGTTTTGATATTCACATGTCAAGAGATTGTCAAGTGATAAATATAACAAATAGAACATTTGAAATTTTAACACATATAAAAACAAATATTTATTATTTTCACGTATTAACCTTTCCCTTCCTGTGCTAAAAAAATCCGCGCGTTCTGGTGCTGTGTATTCAATACACATGTAAAAATGAGCTATTTAAAATCGGAAAAATAAGAATATTCATAGCCAATCGCTTAAATTAATAAAATTTGAAGTCAAAAGTGATAATAATTGAAATTTAATTGCTGAAAACATGAAAAAAAAACATCAGCCGACGTACACAAAACGGGCGAAGCGACCACCTCGAACGAAAGCCCACGAGCTGAGCGAGTGAACTGAGATTCTATTTCTTGCTTTCCCATATACCGAAGTAGAGTGAGAGTGAGATGTGAATAGCGTCGCTTCCTCACCCATAGCAGTTTTCTAGAATGAATATACCTACGTCACACATTTGATTGTATTGGTGAATTTATTCCCGATTTTCACAAAATATCTCTGATGTGGCTGATAAGTGCTAATTATTATTAATATTATTTTTTTCATTCAACGCGTAAATGTATTACGTAGGAATACCTAAAATCTGAACCCAGTATTTATTATATTTATAGAAATATTTAAGTTTTTAGAAGCAATGTGTACTAGTTACACATCACAGGACAGGTAGGGTTAATGAAATAATACAAATTAACTACTAAATATATATATATATACTCAGGCAGCGATTCACAAACTATAGTACTCGAGTCCCAGTCTAGTGGTAAGCGAGCAAGCAAGATTCAAAATACTGAAGTTTCATGAAACTTTAACATAATTTACAGGTTAAGGCCGGCTGGCCAATATGTATCAAGGTAACCTCGAGTTATTTAGTTAAAATAATAAAATACATTGCAATTGGTAAGTTTTATACATAGCTTTTTTAGATTTCCTCCTTAAATTACGCAAATAAAGTATATTGAAACTATAGGAAGTATTATTTCCTAGATGTGTTTGTTAAATTTTTTATGTATATTTAAATTTTCAAAGGTACATTAATTACACAATGAGTAAAGAGGGAAGGTATAGGTATCTACATATTTTTATCCACTTTGCACGCATTTCTGTTACACAAAGATGGTCTGCTTCTAGCGTTAGTTTATTCGTTAGGAAGAATTTTAGCCAGGATTCTTCTCATACTGCTAGGCGGTCCCGAGAATATATCAACAGTGTCATTCAGTTGGTTCAATATATCTATGCCACGCGTGACTGAGTGTTTAGCCATGATATTCCTTCTGTAAGTTGGTATGTAGAACAGAGGGTGATTCCTTGCACGACTATATTTATTAGGTACATATAAACTTAGTGCTTTTAGAATCGCAGGACAGTTAAAGCAACTTTGAAAAACCTTAAGTAGGAATATCGCAATGGATTCTTGCCTTCTTGTTTTGAGACTTCTATAGTTACACACCGTGAGAAATTTGACATGGTGAGCATATTTTAGGTAATCGCCCTTTGTTCTGTACCATAGATATCTGATGATTTTTTTTGTATTTGTTCTATATTGTTTTTATATTTGAGCTGATGAGGAGCCAAAACTGTTGATGCATATTCTAATTTGGTTCTAATTAGATAATTATATGAGTTACAAAGTCTCTAATTAGATAATTATGGTATGTAGGCCTGGGGGTGGAGAGGAGTGCCGAGAAGGGTACTGGTGGTGGTATGCCACTCTTTGTAACTTTACTAGGTAATAGTTAAAACAAATATTGCGAATCCTTGCATTAAGGGATTAAATCAGTTACCTCATAATATTAGTGTGAACAGCTTCATTTTTGTCTTTGTAATATTTCCCTGATAATGGAGGGCTGATGAAAGGAAGTGTCTTATTTTGTTTCCGACTTTTTTTAACTTTAGACTTTCTGTACATCGGCCCACTGAGAAATTCTAAGTAGTACATAAGTCCAGTCCGTTATTAGTGACAAATTATTTAATACTACAATAATAAAGTTCGAAATTTCCTGAAGACATTAAATCGATTCTATAATGCGGAAGACACTTAAATTGTTGACTCGATTCATAATACAAACAAATATTCTCTCTGGCAGAAAATGATATCCTTTTCATTGTCTCTACTTTATTGTTTATCATACTGTTAGAAATTTTCATTATCTCGACTTTATTGTATATCATACTGGTAGAAGAGTTTTTATTCTCTCTACTTTATTGCATATAATACTGGTAGAAGAGTTTTTCATTCACTCTACTTTATTGTTTATCATACTGTTAGAACTTTTCAATATCTAGACTTCAGTTGTTTAAATCAGGTTCTTTTATTTTATTTTCATTATTCTTCCATTCAAATGACACACCGACAATTTTCTGTAATATACCAAGACCACACAAATGAATTGCAATATGTAAATGCTAAATCTAATTAAAGCTTTTATTATTTTTCCAAAAATGTTAGCATTTAACTTTGAAATTTTAAATGATGATGTGCATTTTCCTGTAGCAACATAACCTATTTACTTACGTCGGGGAATGGTGGTACGCTCAAATCGCAATTTGTGATGAAATTTCTAGTTTGGGCTTCGACTTCTGTGTATATATCGTTGTAGCGGTCGACCGGATTTAAATTCACTTTTTTATCAAGACCACAATACTCTAATAAAGCCATCTTCGAAACAGTGACAAGCGAAACGATAAAATTTCAAAAATTGCTCTAAATGACAAGCCACAAACGAAACAATCATATGAAGTTAGTTGCAAATAGTCGATTGTTGGTCGAGAATTACCCGTTAAAAAAGTTAAGAGAACTAGAAAACTAAGTATTTATTTATATCGGAATTTTTTGTACACACAAAATGCCGATATAAATAAATACTTAGTTTGTGTGTGAATTTAAATGAAAAAAAAATAGATACGAAAAAATATAAATATCCTCAAAATTCAATCAGTACTATTATATTATATCAATTATATTGAATGTTCAATTTCAAAAGGGGATATTTTCTGTTATTTAAAAAAAAAATCAAAATAGAGAGTTTCAAGATTTATTGGGATTATTCTGTTTATGGACTAATTAAATATGGTTGCTAGATATAAATGATAATGGCCTGTGAATTAAGATACTTTTAACAAGAAGAAAATGAGAAAAGTCTAAACAAAACAAATATAAATAAAATAGTGGCAAAATAACAAGCTCCAAGTTGTTTTACTAAAGAATATATATTTAAGAGCATGGTATCAGGGATTGGTGCAATTTAAAGCTTTGATAATTGATCCATTGAAGTAGTCAGTGGTAAGGTAGCAGACTAGAGATCTGCCAATTGGTGTAAGTGCCCTCTGTCTGTCATCTTTGGTTTCAGCATGGCGTGGTCCTTGGTGGTGATGCTGGTAAGCAGCCCAGGATATTAAGGAGTGACCATATACTAAGGGTTGAAAATCACATGTGGAGATCTATTGGTTGGTGGTGCATAGAGAACGTTATACATAAATTCAGTAAAAGATGAATATCCCAACAGTGCTAAAACTTAGCAAATATTATTTCTATTTGCAATGATTTACCTGGGCTTTCACAGTAGCTGTAATAAATATTAAATCTCACTCTAAACTCAATTTAGAATAGAAAATGAAGATAATGCCAAGATTTGAGAAACTGTGTGGTTTACAATAGGCTCATCCTCTCACTATAATTGGTCAGCTTTTTAGGGTACTGTGAATTTTTTTTTATGAAACTAATAACTTTGAAAACTACTAATTTAAAGGATTTCTTTGTCTGCTTTTCCCTTTACACATCCGACAGGCTAGAAAAAATACCATGACGCATTTTAAAAACATGACTATGAACAGTTGTGAGATTTTGTCAAAAAATCCCCCATTCTTAAGACATGCAATCATAGCGGCGATAATATAAATTAGTTTTTTTATAAACACCTCTTATACGTGAATTAATTAGTTATTTGAAAATATAAATCTTTTGATCATATAAATTTATATTTTCGTGACTTAAGAATTGAAAGTTTGTTCAAGATCTTGGCTTAGCTTTGAAAAATTAATGTTAAAGTGAATAATGAACAATATTTTTCATTCTATGTTTTCTATGAAGTGAATCCAACCAAATTTAAATTGGATACTTTTGACCCAACCATATATTTTATTCATGTATCACATTTCTAATATTTACAAAGGCCAGCATGTTTTTTTTCATTCCTTCTTCAGTCTTCTTTCATTGATTCAATTTATCTAAACTCAATCATACGCACATAGCCTCATACTGCCACAGATCCTCCATTTTGCTCGTGTCTATTAGTTTAGGAGATTTATAATTTGCTTAAGATTTATGTATACACAATCTTGTACGTGATAAAAATTATTTTCAATTTCTTGCAATAGATTCATAAATTGTTTTTCTTACATATTTCTGGGATGTAGACTGCCAGCTATCTTCTTTATCTTTTTGAGGGTCTCTCTGATGGGTCAGCTTCTTATTGGGTTACCATGAAGAATCCTAGTCTACATGGAGAATCATGGTCTCATCCATTCTTTGAACATGATCCTATTTGCATGCTAATTAATACATATTTCATTTTGAAATTTAAAGTAACAAAGTAAAAACAATACAGGTCAACGAGCTTTTATACTTTTAGGCAGTGCACATCATAAGAAAAAATAATTTTATTAATGTTTCATCATAGATGTTCAACATTTAATTGTTGTTTTCATGTTACGTTTATGATATTCTCCAAAGACCCACTAGAGTGCAGAATTTCAGTACGTGACAAGCCAATTGAACAAGCAACCCAGTTCAGATATCTTGGCAATGAACTGCTCAGCTCTCATGACCTCCCCAGAGAAGTAAGGCCTCAGGTAGATAAAGCTGCAGTTGTGGCGGGCTGCCTGAGAGATGTCATATGGAGGAATAAAGAAATGAGAACGGATAGCAAGGTATGCATTTATAAGACCTGTGTGCGACCTATCCTCACATATGGCATCGAAGCGAGGGCAGACACTGTCAGGACAAAAAGTATGCTGAGGACAACGGAAATGAGAACTCTGCGCGCTATTGCTGAGAAGACTTTGCGTGATCGTGTAAGGAACACTACAATCTGAGGGGTCTGTGAGGTCCAAGATGTGGTCAGATGGGGACGACAGCGTCGACGATACTGATACCAACATGTACAGAGAATGAATTCCACAAGAATTTCATACATATCTCTGCATGGAGTGCCGGATGGACGGCATCCGCCAGGGAGACCCCCGAAACGATGGAGAGATAGCTGGAGCTCAACATCACAGGACAATCCTGCACTAACAGACTTTTGAGAGTCTACAGAAAGTTTAAGAAGAAGAAGTTACATTTGTGATAGCTAATAGGCAGAGCAGACAGGCAGCATATATCCTTTTAATATCTATATCAAGTTTAACTGTCATGTGTTCATGGAGAAAAAGTGAAAGATAAGCAAAGAAAAATGATTGAAGCAAAGGCAACAAAATAGTACTTCTGGGTTTGTGTGAAGGAACTTGTCCAGATAATGTTTACTGGTTAGTTCAATGTAACAACACTCACTGCTTTATTAGGAAGTTTCAAGTTCCAAAATTCCACAACTCGGTTAGCAAAACAATGTTTCCTAGGTTTATTGTAGAATTTAGTTTTGGAGAGTTTTAACTGATGTCTTCTCAAATATGTGTTTTGGTTAAAAGAAAATTGTTAGCATTGTTCTGAGTAAATATAATTACTGCTAAAGATCGTATAACTCTCAATCGATTCCCAACAATTTCACGTTTGTTGCAGAGTAAGCAACTTTATAAGTTAGATGTTCAAAGATTTCACTTTGGCTATAAACTTACCAATTACTAGAATGGGTGAGATTATTGTTCACCACACAGTTTCTCATATCTTGGTATCAAACAGGACACCGCTACTCGTATTTCTTGTTCCTTGTTGAGTTTTGAGCGATTTTAAATTTTTATTACAGCTATTACTGAAAACTAGCTTTGCTGAGGTAATTTTTACAATACCAGAATATTCATCCTTTACTGATATCCAAAACTTAACCAGTTCCATATCGACAAATTTTGTTTATAATGTACTGTTGCAAGATAGTTGACTCTATTCCTCTACCAACATTGTCAGATAGAGATTAAATCCAGAATAGCTTTTAAATCCATGTGAACTTTGTCATATTATATTATTTGAAAGTATTTTTGAAACTAGTTGCTAAGCAGAGATTGGAGCTTTTCAAACATTTTCAAAAACAAGTTCAATACTACATGGACATAATGATTCACAATGTGTCAATTAGATGTCGCTTCTTATCATTGTGACAGTGCATTGAATTAAGATTGTCTGGTATTATTAAAAATTTTCAATATCTCGCAGCACCCCTGGGAACCGTGGAGCCCCAGGGCTCGGAAGCACACACATTGAATACCTCTGCCATAGGTGATTCTTATAATAATGATAGATTCTTCAGTGCTGTTTAGTGTTGTTGAGACATTTCAAGGGCCCTCCAGTAAGCCAGGACCGTCTTGAAAAATTGCAGGGTGGGGTGTAAAGTTTGAGCATGGGGTTTTCTTATTTAATTATTTATACTATGTAAGGGGGAAAAATAGGCCAAGTATAGCCTAAAGATTCTCACTTATAAAAGACCCACTTATTTCAAAAAAATATTGAATGGATGTATGCAATAGATTGGTCATAAATATTTATAATAAATGAATTTTGGTCATAAATATTTATAAGGAGACTTTTTCTGAATGTATCACAAATCATAATTTAACGACACCCAAAAAAGCATTGAGTATGTCAAAATATATAAATAACACCAATTATAAGCATCCTATTTGAAATAGGTTCAAACCGAATAAATAAACTAAAGTCCATTTTTTTTATTTATCTGCGTGAGTGGGGTGCCTCGCTAAGTCTGGGGGTAGTTGTGGCCATACTCATTGCATCTGCCTCAGAGCAGCTGTGCAGAAAGTATCGAGATTATCATCCAACTGTAACTCCACAGGTTGGTCATTCCATTGAATAAATCCAACAACACAAAAATCCAGGAAAACCTTGACCTGTTTGGTTTCACAATCTTGTTCCTGGGTGGATTTCGCAGTTTATTCATCAAGTTATCAGAATAATTGAGGGAAGAAATCAAAAAATATAAATTTTGAGTAACTTTTTTATTTTATGGAATGTAAAACAAGTACAGAAAACACACTTCTGACATCGACAACCATTATTATTTTTAAATAAATTGTATATATTCACATAATGAATTGTAAGATACATTTGAATGGACATGTTTGAAAAATAATCATTTTATCAAAAAAAAAATGGCAAAAGAATGGCAATCTTGTATGTACAAATTCAAAAATACCCCAATAATAGAATAAAAACAATATATTTTCACTCAATACTGAAAGGAAAAGAAAAATTGCTTATCCACTTATTGCTTGGATTAATTTATTTGTGAAAATTTATGTCTTTTCAGGAAATATTTTTGAGATTTTCATGATACAATTTTAGTATTTAGTTTTATCGCATTTTTAATTCTTAATAAGTATGAATTGTATATTTAAAATATGTCCTCAGATCTATTAAAAGTCAGGATTTAGGATCTGGCATTATTGGTGATTTGGCATGGAATAAGAAAAAATTGCCAAGGACAAAATCATTTTGTATGGTAATAAAGCCATGGTAATTTTAATGGCAAACCTTTTAATTTTAATCGAGTCCCTTTGCTCTGTTGTAATTTTGTGATCATCTGAATCAATCAGCAGATCACATTTTGTGAATAATTTCTGAAAGGATCTCCATTCAGCTTTGTGTTGGTAGATTTTCAGACCTATTGGCTAATCTGATGTAGTGATAGTTTTGCTGCACTTGAAGCTTTTTGCTACAGTACTGGCCACTTGCAGGGTTGTTTGAACTCCAGGCCTTAAGCCACTGTACAAGTGCTGTGAGTCATTTTTCTTCTCCCATGATATCGAGCCTAAAGTCCGTTAATGCTGCTATTCTTTTCACACTCAGGTGTGTTGCCACAGGAGGAGAAATCCTTTTGGACAGTTTTATTTTTGTGACTAAGTGACATCACTCCCATAGTATATAAGGAAGATTTCAATTTTCTAGTATTATTCGTGTTGGATGGGGACTTATTTTGTCCCTGATAAAAGTGTGACAGGTAGTGGAATCGAGCTTAATTGTATGGAAGTAGCAAGAAATATATATCAAAATAAATATTAAGAAGTCAAATGGTTGGAATTCCACAAATATCTGGTTGATGTTGGTAATCATGATTTTAATAATTGAATTTTTATAGCATATCATATCATTTTACCCATGTTTTTTTTAATACAGCATCTTATGAAATTTTTTTTTTCAAATTTGACTTCACATTCAATTTTTTTTAAATAATAAGTACACCATTTGAGTTAATTTTTATCAACCATCTTTTAAAATTTTCTTTCAGGTGTTTATCCACTCGATTCACTTATTGTGATTTTTTAGAAATTCAGTATATATTAAAACAATCAAAGGCTATTTATTATTCCAGATGAAGAAGAAAACAATCAAAGATTTATTTATTTCGTGAGCAATTTTTCATCTCCTTTCATATATTTTTGTGTTTATTTCTTATCGCTAGCTAGACTTACCCATATAATACCTAATATAAATGGTTTCTATTTCTAATACAATACTTTTATCAAGTATTTCAAGAATGGAAGATAATTTCATAAAACTATTATGTATAATTTATACAAATAAAGAGAAAAATAATACTTTTTTTTGTGAGCAAATCTCCTTGTAAAGAATTCTTAAGATCTATGAAAAATAGTTGAGTATTTTTGTATTTTTAACAGCCACAATTTGGCATATAGATTAGGAAGTGAGTATGAAGAAAAATATTTTTCATCAATGATTTTGTCATTTTTTTGATCATGTCTTTAGTGATTTAAATATTCTATCTAAATTTAGTAACTGAAGACTAAAATTTATATTTTTTAATGTTTAAATTGTATTCTGCGATGATAATCTAAACTTGAAACTTCGACAACGGCTAGTCAAATGCTACGTTTGATCAGTGTTATTGCATGGAGTGGAATCATGGACTCTCAAAGTTGGTAGTATGAACCGACTAGAAGCATTCGGAATGTGGATGTACCGGAGAATGCTACGGATACCCTGGATGGATATGGTTACCAACACAAGGGTTCTTCAAATAGCCAAAGTTGATAGAGAGTTGCTGACTAATATTAAAATCCGAAAGGTGTCCTATTTGGGTCATGTACTTAGAGGAGCAAAGTACAAACTATTGCAACTGACCATCCAAGGCAAAATAGAGGGCCGAAGAGGTGTTGGCAGGAGGCAAATCTCTTGGTTCTGCAATATGCGTGATTGGACTGGTATAAGGACCGTTGAGGGACTTTTTCGGGCTACCGAGAACAAAGATGCCTACTCTCAAGTGATATTCAATGTTAGGGGGACCTGACATGACACTGGGAAGAAGAAGAATGTTCAAAAGTATACTAAAGAAGATTTTTCTTGATTTTTTCCTTTTCCTTTATTCCAAGGAATATGAATTTTACTTATGGCTTTATCTCACATTTTTTTTAATGAATTTGCTTAGTTACTACTCCTTAAGCGTTAAAAGAGATCTATGTATCTGTTTGTACATATAAAAATTACTATCAGAAAAAAACGTGAACCTCTTGTTGATTCACAAACTTTTGTTTGATGTATCTTACGATTTTTTATGTCATCGTGAATTAAGATTGTTTTTGTTACCACATTCACGAACTGAGCTATTAAGAGCGTCAGAAAAACATAAATAGATGTCAAATGGTCTAAGAATAAAATAAGTTCAAAATTGAATCTGTTAGGAATCAAACATGGAGTTAAACATTGTTAAACTAGTTGTTAAACAATGGCCACAGATTCATATTTCTATCTAAAAGGTTTTCAAAGGATTAGAAATGTATTGATTGTATTTGTTTTGCAACAAGGTGAAGAGTGCTATAGGCTTTCGTTTGCCTTAGGTTTCTCCGGACAACGGAATGGAATGTCGCAAATACTGGAGAAGAATGCGCCGAACCGATAGTAATCACAATGTGGGCCATGGACCTCGAACTTGAAGTCACAATACAGCAGAAGTTGTAGTTTTTTTGAGGTACATAGTGGTGTGGTAATAATAAACCATTAACTTCCATGCGGAAAGTTGTCGGTTTGAATCACATGCTGTGCTGTGCTATTCCCCTAGAAAGACACAGGCATTTTTTCCACCTAGTATTCAGAGATATAAGGATACCCAGTGCTTTTTTTAAAAAAAAAAGGTGGCAGACCTCACTTCTTGTCAAGTTTTTTGTAAACCGTAAAAAAGGTGGTGGAGCGCCACTCCACTACTCTCCACCGCAAAAATGCACTGACAGTGCTTTTTTTTTTTTAAAAAAAAAGGTGCTAGAGCTCACTTCTTGTCAAGCTTTTTATATACCGTAAAAAAGATGGTGGAGCGCCACTCCACTGCGCTCCACTGCAAAAAAGGCACTGAGGATACATATGACTTTGGTCATATTTATTCTTTCAAAAAAATAAAACAAAATTTGCCGATGTGCTCCGATCATCACCAGTACAGTCGTGTGGCTGATAAATTTGCTGGTGTGTAATTGCTCACTCATTCAAAAAGAAATGAAAAACTCCATGGGATAGCTTTACTTTCCAACCGAATTGATATTGAAATTGCGAGGGGATCCTTGACTACGAGGCCTAGTAACGATGACAATAAGTAGGTTTTTGAAAATCTTAAATTACAAAATATTTTTCTTAACGGTGAATTTTGAACTACAATAATGTTATACGAACAATTGTATTTTATGTAATCATTTGATGAAAAATATTTTTCAATATTTAACAATTGAGTATAAATGGCAGTGTTATTCGTTTTCGTTTTATACTCGAGAATTTTTAAGGGACCTTTAAAAATAGTCTTAAAATATAGTATTGGCACAGTATAGAGCAGTATCTAATAGGTACAAGTTTTCTATAATACATTATAGATATTAAATAGGTAATAATAATAAATTATCACAACAATTTACAAATTACATTTCTACATAACAAATTAAATAACACAAATTGCAATCTTTGATTAAATACTTTTTTAAGCCAATATCAATCTATACATTTGGCTTTTGTAAATTTTCATTAAAAAAAAAAAAAGATTGACATATTTATTTTAATGCAATAACGTTATGAATTTAAATAAGGTTTAAAATACTGAATTGATTTTATGAAAAAATATAAAATATTAAGAATCTTTTGTGAAAAAGTCTTATAATGAATAAAGGTCCTAGAATCGAGAAATTTATTTCAATGAATCACATTTTATTGAAGAATTGTTCCGACTGAATTCTCACTTCACTGCAGTCATACCACATTGCAAACTTCATAACAATCAACCAACAGCCATAAAGTTTCAGTCAGGCAATTTAAAAATGTGATTTAATACACTGATATATTTTTATGCATAACCTGTCGTACTGCAAGGCACTTTACAGTAAGTTCACGGTTTGTCCAAAAGTAGCCACGGAGCAGTTTTGATAATAATTATAATCAAGTGGTAATCCATAGATAAAAAAATATTTTACATTGTAGTGAAATAAATATTTTGTTTTGTTTATACAAAGAAAAATGAATAATTCGTTCTAAATATTTTAGACAGGTATTTTAAGCTTAATTATGATGCTTCTATCAAAGTTTTGATGTTTGAAATATAATTGAGTGTTTCATGGTCCAATCATAAAGATTTTTACTTGATCAATGTAATGAATGGGTTAAATTCTCATGAGGTTCATAAGGGCAAATATTGTTTCCTAAGCACATTTTTGCGTTATAAAATGAACTCATTGATATAAAATGTCACAGACAATAAATAATCGAGTTTATAATAGTAAATATGTATACTACAAAAAAAAAAATCACAAGAGATTCAACTTAACTTGATAAACTTATACACTAATTTAATAAATAAATATGGCAATAAAAATGTTTGTCATGCTTAATTTGTCTATGTTTTAAAATTTTGATATTATTTGCATACTATTTTGGTTAATAATCATTCCTTGTTCTGATTTGTTTTTAAATCAAATTAATTCTTTTTAAATGTTTTATTCTAACAAATATAACTTTTATAACAAGCATTTCACAGTTTAATGGCAGCACATGATTTTTTTACGAGCCAAGGGGTCTCGACCTAAAATTTGGTTGGTTGGTATTTTGAATGGATCATGAAATATTTTCAAAAAAACATTATTTAAATATTTTTGCATAATAATATATGACCCAAATGTATAAAAAATATTTAAAAAACCTTCATAGTATAGCAAAATCATTAAAAAAACTTTGCAACTTGAAAGTAATATTTTTAGGGCGTTAAGAATTTTCGAAAACCAATATTAATAAATGAATCACTGAAAGCAGTACTGCATTTTAGAACATAAATGTGTGAATCAAAGTTTACAACTCTACCTTAATGCTGAAGAACGTGACCCACACCGATATTGCTGTGGGTTGCGCACATTCGTTTCCAGACATAAGTTTAACAAAAAACAAAATGTAAAACAGACTACAGCCTAAAGATGACTTAAAGTGTAGCCTATGTAATGTAGCGGCAAGGTTTGATTCCCTCTCAAATCTTAATTAAAGCCAATGTTCACATTAATGAGATTTAATGTTTTTACCGATATAAGTCATGCATTTTGTTTTGTGACAATACAAAATTCATTTAATTGTTATCTATATGTGTTATTGATCTGGGTTACGGCTTAAAAAGATTAAGAAACACTGCTGTAATCAATTCATTTTATTAAAAAAAATATTATATTTAAAAAAATAACCATGACACAGGTAATGGAATTAATTTCTTTTCGACTTTTTCTTTATAATACTCGCCACATAAATACCATTAACCATATGAATTGATAATTATTTGTACAAATATTGGTAGATCAGTAAAAAAAATGTAACCGATGTATCATAAATAATACAGAGAGTAAAATATCAGTTACTATGTACATAAAAATATGGCAAGAAATCGCACAGCGTAGTAAGAATTAAAAATATCTATGGCTGATTAATATGTAAGCAATTGGCATGTATTTATATATATACAGTTGACATTATTAATTTGACTTTAAAATATAAATATTTGAAATTAAATATTTATTATATTACACTTTATTCCAAGAAAATTAGATGAAAATATACAAAATAATATCACTTCAGTGGAATGATGTGAGAATAATATTACGAATTACTTAATTCTAAAAGCATCCAAAATTTGGTTCAAATGATTTACACAGACAGTTTATTAATAATCCTAGAAATATAATATGTATTTACATAAAAATGAGTATTTTAATTGCACTTTGCGTTTGATTTCTTTGTATTATCTGTATAGCAATTTACCATTCCATTTGTGATAAAAAATAAAAATATTTTTATGATATTCAAATCGATTCGTCACAAATGATTACAGCAATTTTGAATTGATACAAAATTCAATATATATTATATATTTACAATGTGACAGAAATATTTTTTATAATGTATTTAATATTATTACTTTGATATGTACTTTGTTGTTTGAATATCCATTGATGAAATAATTCAAGATATTTATTTCTGATATTGCTTGAAATAGAGGGATTTGTGAACTTGCGCATTGCTCATATGGCAAAAGTAGAAAGTAATATTTATTATATCATCATTAAAAAGCTTCCATATGAAATAAAGCTGTATTGTAAAACGACAGCTAGTTCCAACATTTCATAGAAACCTCTCTCTCTCTCTCTCTCTCTTTGAATAATGGCCGTGAACTCCTATATATGAAGGAGTATACGCCAGTGTCCAGTGATGTCAGCTTCATAGTATCTAGGTAGTTCTATTCATATGTCTCTCTTTCTCTCTCTCTTTGAATAATGGCCGTGAACTCCTATATATGGAGGAGTATACGCCAGTGTCCAGTGGTGTATAGAAAGCCTTGACCATAGAGAAATTTGTACTTTTATGTTATAGATTTTTCAGTGAGAGCTTTATGTCACAGCTTTTTGATGATAACATAAGTAGTTAAATACAAAATTTTACTATGTGAATGTTAACTTTTGATAACTTGATTTTTGGACATCGGATAATAGTTAAGTGAATAAATTCACAAATATTTGTTTTGCATAATTGATATTTTTGTGAATTTATTGAATTTGTAAAAATGACTTAAATGATTATTTAAAAAAAATAAAATGGTATTTATTTACTTTGTGTTTATGATAGCACTATAGTAAAAAATAAATAGATGAGATATTATTATGCCCATTTTATAATTTGAACTTGATGTGAATTAAATAAATAAAGGGTCTGTTCCACGAATAATAAACTATACTTCAATAAATTATTTATGTAATTCATTGACGTAAGTATCTACCCTTTGACTATAACATATAAGTTAAAATGAAACAATGTAATGGCTGAAATTAAAAATAAATAGTTATAAGAAATCAATTCAATAACTTTGCTAAGTTTTATATTTGAAAATACTGTGTTGGTGTGTTGAAAAATAACAAACAATAAAAATGTCACGCACAGTAAAGGAACAATGTTTTAGTGAAAGAAATCAATGCTTACGATAATATTATCAAAAAGATAAATGAGCAAAATTAAGCTTACGATAATATGGTCAAAAAGAGAAATGTTTTCTTTATCTTGAAAAATTTATTAATTTCAAAAAATGTAATCCGATAAATAGATAAATGTATATTTGTTGCACATTGAACTTTTCGATTTGCATCAATGTAACCTCAGCTTAATAAAATATGGAGTGAAATAAAACCTATCTTTAATGGCTGAAATTTGAAGACTGTAGACTATTCTATTTTGTATCTATGGAACTGTCGGTGCTGCCACACTTGGGGTGCCATGCTTAAAGAATAGCCCCCTTCGATTGCAAAATGGCTATTCCCGCAGGCATTTCGTCGTTACTTCTTTATGTCTTGATCCATTTTCCCCTTATCTAATGAAGATGACACCATCCCGCTTCCTGGATAAAGTTTATCCATATGCTTAAGTGACTCATTAAGGAAATTCTGAAACAAACAACACGAAAAATTTTAATTTCACTTTTAGAGAAACATAATATAAAAAAAAGTGTTATGGAGCAATATGCTCCACCATTAAGATTTAATTCAATTTGCCTTATTCGTTCTTAAATTAAGCATAAGCTCATTTAATACTTGTTATATAAACTGATTTTTTATTCAATCACTATCACACAATTAATATTTAGCCACAAAAGATAATAATCGTAAAATGACAATTTAACCAGTAATATTTAGAGAGCAAACTCTTCTCAAGGTGCTATAAATCTGGAATCAAACCAATTATTACTGAAACGTGAGTAATTAATGTATATAACTAATGCTAAATTATCAAGTTACATTTTGTATGTGATCGTTCGTTTTCTTTAGCAAACAGGCCGCGGTTCCCTTTACTGATTGCGAAAAAGGCTTAAAGCAATACATACGAAAAAGGCTTAAAGCGTTACATTACAAAATAATGCACTATGTAAGATGGAACCTGGAAACCTGTAAGTTATTTGAAGGTATAAGAAATAATAAAACAAACAAGACTCGATTGGTTCAATCTCTCATTTTTTCAAGGCGCGTGATACATATCATATTTCGTGGACTGTGAGAAGAATCATTCACCGAGTATTGAAGAGATAGAGTTTGAAATTATCTCTCTGTGGTGTGTGTAAGAAGGGTCAGATATTTTGGAACACACTACAAGACAGCGAGCGACACCTCTAAGCGGTAGATGCTAGTGTGAATGGCAGGATTAGATATTGGACATCTATTCGATAAAGTGAATAAGGTGAAGAAAAAATTGTTGCACTGGAGAGGAACGGTTGATAATCAGGGTTCTAAGAATTGAAAGAACGGCCAAGAAGAAGAAACAGCGGCAGCTTGGCAATTAAAATACGCCCGGGGAAGTGCTTGAGATATATATATAATATATATATATATATATATATATATATATATATATATATATATATATATATTATATATATATATATATATATATAATATATATATATATATATAT